>CM055124.1:86494557-86545250 GCA_029206835.1 Rana muscosa | reverse complement strand
AACCTGTACTGTGCCCTCCTGATCCCAGTATTGTGCCCTCCTGACTCCCCCTGTACCTCCTAGATCCTGTACTTGGCCCTCCGGACTCCCCCTGTACCGTGCCCTTCTGCCCTTCTGCACCCTCCCCCTGTACCTCCCAGAACCTGTACTGTGCCCTCCTGATCCCAGTATTGTGCCCTCCTGACTCCCCCTGTACCTCACAGAACCTGTACTGTGCCCTCCTGATCCTGGTATTTTGCCCTCCTGACTCTCCCTGTCCTATGCTCTTCTGCCCCTCCCCCTGTACTGTGCCCTTTGTGTTGAACCTGTACTGTGCCCTCCTGACTCCCCCTGTACCGTGTCCTTCTGCCCCCCCCTTTTCCTCTCCTGTACTGTGCCCTCCTGACTTCCCCTGTACAGTGTCCTTCTGCCCCCCCCCCTTTTCCTCTCCTGTACTGTGCCCTCCTGACTTCCCCTGTACTGTGCCCCTTGTTTTGAACCTGTACTATGCCCTCCTGATTCCTCCTGTACCTCCTAGATCCTGTACTTGGCCCCCCTGGACTCCCCCTGTACCGTGCCCTTCTGCCCCTCCCCCCTATACCTCCAAGAACCTGTACTGTGCCCTCCTGACTCCCCCTCTACCTCCCAGAACCTGTACTGTGCCCTCCTGATGCCAGTATTGTGCCCTCCTGACTCCCCCTCTACCTCCCAGAACCTGTACTGTACCCTCCTGATGCCAGTATTGTGCCCTCCTGACTCCACCTCTACCTCCCAGAACCTGTACTGTGCCCTCCTGATCCCAGTATTGTGCCCTCCTGACTCCCCCTGTACCTCCTAGATCCTGTACTTGGACCCCTGGACTCCCCCTGTACCGTGCCCTTCTGCCCCCTCCCCCTGTACCTCCCAGAACCTGTAATGTGCCCCTCCTGATCCCAGTATTGTGCCCTCCTGACTCCCCCTGCACCTTGCACCTCTGCCCCCCCCCCCCCATCCGGTACTGTGCCCTTTGTATTTTTTATTAATTTTTTGTTTAAAATCCAATTTTATTTGAAGTACTAATAGACATATGTTTAATTCTATCAACTTTTACTTATTTATACCTTAACTCTTGAAAGTAGGTGCATAAATTGGGGCAGGCTGGTAGGGGCCCCCAGGGCATTACTTTGCCCAGGGGCCCATGATGCTGTTAACAGTGGGGGCAGCAGGGCCATCTTAATACATGCTGTAGAATGTGTGTACCACTGTGCATCTATTCTTTGCTTCCTAGCGCCCGGGGGCAGCTTCTCCTTTTTCCCACCCCTTGTCTCGGCCCTGGTCTTTGGGAGTCCATCCTGTCGCTTCCCGGTGATGTCAGCATCTTTTATCATGGTGCGATTATTAATTATGGCCACTAGATGGCGCTGATGCTTACAGCAATCATCATTTGTGACAGCTGTGCGACTGTTCGAGACACTCCCCCTTAGCGTTGTCAGTCTACAACAGGAAGTGCTGTTACTGGCAGGATCTCCAGGAGAGAAACTTTGTAACGGAGTCCTCAAAAATGATTTACTTAGGAAAGCTGGATTCGGGGAGGATTGACGCCAAACATACAGAAAAATAGGATTTTTATAACAGCTTACCTGTAAAATCCTTTTCTTGGAGTACATCACGGGACACAGAGCGACATAGTCATTACTAATGGGTTATATAGATACCGTCAGGTGCTGGCACTGGCAACTTCCAAAACCGGAAGTACCCTCCCCTATATAAGCCCCTCCCATCCGAGAGCACCTCAGTTTTGTAGCAAAGCAATAAGTGTCCCTAAAGAGGGGCGGGAGCTCTGTGTCCCGTGATGTACTCCAAGAAAAGGATTTTACAGGTAAGCTGTTATAAAAATCCTATTTTCTTTCTCGTACATCACGGGACACAGAGCGACATAGTCATTACTAATGGGATGTCCTAAAGCAATGCCAAATGAGGGGGGGGATACACCATATATAAGCTGAGCGCTATCAGACATGAGGATCTTTTGCGGCCTGCAACACACTGCGCCCAAAGGCGACATCCTCCTGACTTCTAACGTCCACCTGGTAGAACCTAGTAAACGTGTGCACTGAAGACCATGTTGCGGCCTTACAGATTTGAGCCAGGGAGGCCTGGTGATGCACTGCCCATGAAGTTCCAACTGCTCTCGTGGAGTGCGCCCTAACTTTGAACGGAGGCGGTCTACTTCTCAAGCCATAGGCTTGTATTATGACCTGTCGAATCCACTTGGCTAAAGTAGATTTTGACGCTGCCTGACCCTTTCTGGGGCCTTCCGGCAGAATAAACAAAGTATCCGTTCTGCGAATCTGAGCAGTGGCTTTTAGATAAGCTTTAACTGCTCTTACTACATCCAAAGAATGCAATAACTTTTCCTCTACTGAACTAGGTTTGGGGAAAAAAGAAGGAAGAACCACATCTTGGTTCAAATGAAACCTCGATACCACCTTAGGAAGAAAGGCTGGATGAGGACGTAACACTACTCTGTCCTTATGGATAACCAGATATGGCTCCTTACAGGACATAGCTGCTAATTCCGATACTCTTTTAGCCGAACAAATGGCTACTAGAAAAATCAATTTCCTGGTGAGAAGCACCAAGGAAATATGCTGTAATGGTTCAAATGGTTGTTTCTGTAGAACCGACAGAACCAAGTTTAGATCCCATGGACATATGGGAATATTAACCGGAGGACTAATACGCATCACTCCTTGTATAAAGGCTTTGACTAGTGAATGCGAAGCCAAGGGCCTTTGAAAAAATATTGACAAGGCCGAAATCTGACCCTTGATAGTACTCAAGGCAAGCTTCCTATCTACAGCCCACTGTAGGAAGTCCAGAATCCTACCTATTACGTACTTATGTGGATGCCATTTCTTGGCCTCACACCACGCGATGTACGCCTTCCAGATTCTATAGTAGATCTGCCTGGATACCAGCTTCCTGGCATTGATCATGGTAGATACCACAGCATTAGAGAGCCCTCTCTTTTTTAGAATGTGGGCTTCAATAGCCAGGCCGTCAAACCTAGGGCTGGTAAGGAAGGGTGGTATATCGGTCCTTGCGAAAGCCGGACGACGTGGGAGAGTCCAAGGACTCCCCACTGAAATTTTACAATCTCCGCGTACCACGCTCTTCGGGGCCACGCTGGAGCCACCGGAATCACTGGTTTCTTTTCTACCCTGATTCTGCGGAGTAATCGAGGTAACCATTGTGGCGGTGTGAATGCATATATCAGCTTGAACTGATCCCAAGGGAACACTAGGGCATCCGAGCCGCAAGCTAGGGGATCCCTTGTCCGAGAGACAAACCTGTCCCCCTTTGCGTTGAATCTGGATGCTAGAAGATCTACATCCGATGTTCCCCACCGCTGACATATTGTCCAGAAAACCTCGGGGTGAAGGGACCCTTCCTCTGGGCCTAATTGCTGGCGACTTAGAAAGTCCGCCTTCCAATTCTCCACTCCTGGAATGAATACCGCAGATATGGCTGGGACATATTTTTCTGCCCATTTCAGGATGTAATTTACTTCCCTCTGGGCTGCACGACTCCTGGTGCCCCCCTGATGATTGATATATGCCACTGCTGTGGCATTGTCTGATTGAATTCTGACAGGGGACCCTTGGAGTTTGGATGTCCATGCTACTAGGGCATACCGGGCTGCTCGTATCTCTAAGAGATTGATGGGCAGGGCCTTTTCTGCATCCGACCATCTGCCCTGGAGAGACTATTGCTCCAGTACTGCTCCCCAGCCTATAAGGCTGGCATCTGTAGTGACCACCTTCCAAGAAATCGGACTGAAGGATTTCCTTTTTTCCAGATTCTGGGGAACCAACCACCAACGGAGGCTCTTGCGAACGGAAGGGGACAAGGACATTGTAAGTCTAGGGCCTGAACTTTTTTGTTCCAGGCTGACAGTATGGCCCCTTGCAAATTCCTTGAATGGAATTGACCGTAGGGTACTGCTTCGAATGATGCCACCATTTTTCCCAGCAGCCTCATATACAGGCGTATGGACGGCTGTCTTTTTTGTACCCACTAAGTGGATCAAATCTTTCAAAGACAACACCTTTCCTCGAGGCAAGAATATTTTTCTCTGGCCTGAATCCAACCTTAGCCCCAAGTATTCCAGACTTTTGACTGGTTTTTAGGGCTGACTTGTCTCGGTTGATAATCCAACCGTGAGATTCCAGATACTTGATCGTCTTGTGAACGACCACGTCTAGTTTTTTCACTGAGTGGTCTATCAGCAACAAGTCATCCAGATATGCCATTATCATTACACCTTGTGTTCTTAGATTGGCCAATAAAGGGCCAGAATTTTTGTAAACACTCGTGGTGCTGTGGCCAAACCGAAGGGTAAGGCTCTGAACTGAAAATGGCGCCCTTCTACTGCAAAGCGTAGAAATTTTTGGTGGACTGGAAAGATGGGAATGTGCAAATAAGCATCTTTGATGTCGATCGTGGCTAACCAATCCTCCCCTTGTAGGGCAGTGGCCACCGATCGGATCGACTCCATCGGAAAGTCCTGATATACAGGAATTTGTATAGCCCTTTTAGAATTAATATGGGCCTCCCGTCCGCGTTTGCTTCGGGACTGTAAAGAGGTTTGAGTAAAACCCGAACCCTCATTCTTCCAGGGGAACCTCCATAATTACTCCTTGGAGCAATAGTTGTTCTAGTGCCAACAGGAGGGACTCTCTCTTCCGGGGATCCCTTGGCACGTTTGACCTCAAAAATGGGAAGGAGGAGAGTCTTTTAACTCCAAACTGTATCCCAAACCTACTGCGGAGAGCACCTATCTGTCTTGATCGTGTCCCGCCAGGTCTCTTGCGAACAACTGGAGTCCTCCCCCCACCCGACTGAGTGGGGGCTTCAATGAATTTAACTTTGGGGGAGGTTTTGTACCTCCCCTGACCCAGGGTTTCTCATTACCCTGCTACTGTCCCTGTTTTTTACCCCCGGGATTTGACCGAGGAGGCCGTCGGAACTGTTACACAGCCGATGCCCCAGGGACTGGAGAAGCAGGCCTCTTAAAGAGGGACCTCTAACTCTGCTTTTAACCGGCAAGAGCGTATTTTTACCGCTGGAAATTTTCTGGATATATTTGTCCAGGTTTTCCCTGAATAAGCGTTCACCATGAAATGGGACGCTAACCAGCCATTCTTTACAGGGAGCTTCAGCAGACCAGTTTTTGAGCCATAGGAGCCTACGCATATGTACTATAGACAGCGTAAGGCGGGAGGCCTGATGGACTGAATCCTCTATGGCGTCAACCGCAAAGCCTAAGGCTCTAGGTAGATCAGCTAGGGCAAAGCCTGCTGATCTGTCAAGTCCCTCAAGACCTGTTTCAACTGATCCTTCACTGCTTAGCAGACCCCAATAGCTGCTACTGCTGGTTGTATCACCAAGCAGATTTTCATAAGGACTCCAATCTTTTATCTATTGGGTTCTTGAACATTTGGACATTATCCACTGGACATGTCAGTGATTTATACATACAAGAGATGGCTGCGTCCACTGTAGGGACCTTCCATTTTTTTTTTTTTTTTTTTTTTGATGAACTTATCCTCCATGGGATAGACCACCGGAAATCTCTTGGGGGAATAAATATTTTCTCAGGACGTTCCCAATCCTGGTAAATGAGCCCTTTCAGTAAAGGGTGAAGTGGAAAAGAACAAACAGTCTGGGGGCTTCTAGCGACCCCAACGAGGATACAGTAGTGGTTGATGGTTCCGCAAGGTGCATTTTTAAATGCTGATCGGACCATGTTAGTCAGAGACTGAACCCATAATCTTTCAGCTTGAGATGCTGAGAACGGCTCTTCCACTGTTGATTCCTCTATAACAGAATCAACCTCATCCTGATCCCCTTCAGGCAGGTCGATCCCTGTATGGGACTGTTGCTCTGCTAACAGGCACTCTGAAGGAGGAGACGGAGATCGGGCGTGCTTTCCCTGACAGGGAGGCAGCGATAAATGTTGACAATCTCTCTCTAATCCTCCCAGAGCTGAGGAAAAAACCTCCTCTGTTACATACACAGGAGCAGGTGAACTGAGGACAGCCACAGTACCAAGTACCCCTGCGGGGTCTCTACGGTCACTTACCTCTGAACTTCAGGGGAGACTGGTGCAGCAGGAGTATGCCCAAGATCCTCCGAGCCCGATGAGACCCCCTTCGCTTCCTGGAAGATTCAGTTCCGGAGCTTCTGGACGGCATATTCCTAAGCCTAAAGCTGAGGTATTCCAGCCGTAATACACCACTTTTACTGAGAATAGTCTAGCACAATTGCTGCTATATCACAGTTGGTGTCTACTAATGTGCCTTTCTAGGGGATGCCTGTATCAACCGCTTGCTGTATGCCTTTAAATGTTGCCAGCTCTGTCTCTGTACTTCATAGCCAGCTCACTACAATATTGTGGTTTTTTTAAACTGCTGGGACGCCCGCACATGCGCAGAAGCGCTGCGGCGCGCACAGAGCGTCATCCCCCAGGCTCCGCCCCCTTTCCTGGCTCACCTCTATATATAGAGGCACGTGCACGCGCACGCGCGCGGCCACGTGCGCCTTCGGCGCTAATTTCAAATATGGTAACAAGGGACAGGAGCCAGGGCCCCTCTTTGCCGCAGGCCGGGGGATGGACAAGCACTGCAACATGGCAGAGGAAGCAGTTTCCTATAAGAGAACTCACCATCTGCCTGGACTTTGCTCTGCTGAGAAGAAGCTAGTCCACATGACAAGAAAACATTCCACAGCGGCCTCTAGTGGACAAACACAGGTACCGCAGTCTAATATATTAAATATATATATAATTTTTTTTTTTTTTATTTTTTTTCTTGACCACCATTAAAAATTATTACATTTTTTTAGTAGTTACAGGCATGCACAGAATTTTGCGGGAATACCATTAGGTAACAGACAGACAAATTAGGCTTGGGGGTCCCCCAATAGAACCAAGTTCCTGGGGGCCCCCACTTACCTGTTCCCCGCCGCAGGACTTTGTTTGGTCCACAAAAGCCCAAACTTCACCTATCACGGCAGGCATTGTAATCAAACCTTCAGGGACCGGGTTCCCAAGGATTCCACTCCCCTGGACCTGTATAGCACCCTGCACAGAAAACATCTTGGTCGTGGGTATGACCAGAGCTCTGGATCCCAGGGTCCAGCTCTCCTAAGAGAAGCATTACAGGCAAAACCTTGCTCTTCTCTGCAAGGCCCGGGTACCGACCGTTTAGCTATGAAGCTTTTTTGGTCGGATCCGGAATAGCTTACTGAGGCCCAAAAGAACCTGTACGCAAGCTCAGTGAAAAACACATGTTTCTTCTTGGCCAACACCTTAGACACTGGCAAAAAACTGAGGTGCTCCCGGATGGGAGGGGCTTATATAGGGGAGGGTACTTCCGGTTTTGGAAGTTGCCAGTGCCAGCACCTGACGGTATCTATATAACCCATTAGTAATGACTATGTCGCTCTGTGTCCCGTGATGTACGAGAAAGAAAGCAGATTTTGGGCTGACGCGCCCTTTAAATGGGAACGCATGTCCCTGTGACCTACATGTGGGAAGTGGTGAGAGCGGAGCGCACACGGCCTGATCCCGGGATCTGTGTCTTCATTATCTCACATCACACATCATCTAAATGAGCCAAATTCAGCGAGAGTCACAAGAGAGGCTGGGGAGGGGAGCCCAAGATAGAAAACGCACTACAAGGGGAGGGGGGGGGGGGAGTAGTCAGTGCAGATTTTATTTATTTTTTAATGGGAAACCATTGTTTATTTTCAGCCAATACAATACAGAGTCTTACAGCGCACCCGGAAAATATTTACAATGCTTCACTTTTCCACATTTTGTTATGTTACAGCCGTATTCCAAAATGGATTAAATTCATTATTTTCCTCCAAAATTCTACAAACAATCCCCCATAATGACAATGTGAGAGAAGTTTGTTTGAAATCTTTGCAAATTTATTAAAAATAAAAAAGGAAAAAATGTACATAAGTATCACAGACTCCTCCCATGTACATAAGTATCACAGACTCCTCCCATGTACATAAGTATCACAGACTCCTCCCATGTACATAAGTATCACAGACTCCTCCCATGTACATAAGTATCACAGACTCCTCCCATGTACATACGTATCACAGACTCCTTCCATCACAGGCTCCTCCCATGAACATTAGTATCACAGGCTCCTCCCATGAACATTAGTATCACAGGCTCCTCCCATGAACATTAGTATCACAGGCTCCTCCCATGAACATTAGTATCACAGGCTCCTCCCATGAACATTAGTATCACAGGCTCCTCCCATGAACATTAGTATCACAGGCTCCTCCCATGTACATAAGTATCACAGGCTCCTCCCATGTACATAAGTATCACAGGCTCCTCCCATGTACATAAGTATCACAGGCTCCTACCATGTACATAAGTATCACAGACTCCTCCCATGTACATAAGTATCACAGACTCCTCCAATGTACATAAGTATCACAGACTCCTCCCATGTACATAAGTATCACAGACTCCTCCCATGTACATAAGTATCACAGACTCCTCCCATGTACATAAGTATCACAGACTCCTCCCATGTACATAAGTATCACAGACTCCTAGCATCACGGGCTCCTCCCATGTACATAAGTATCACAGGCTCCTCCCATGTACATAAGTATCACAGGCTCCTCCCATGTACATAAGTATCACAAGCTCCTCCCATGTACATAAGTATCACAGCCTTTGCCATGACACTCACAATTGAGCTCAGATTTATCCTGTTTCCACTGATTATCCTTGAGATGTTTCTACAACTTGATTGGAGTCCACCTGCATAGTTGCCAACATTGTCAAAAAATTTATAGGGACGCTTTTTTTTGTCTGTAGGCGGAGTCTCATAATTAGCCTGCGGGGCATTCGTTTGTGGGCGTGGTATAGTGTGGAAAGAAAAATGTGGCGCATTAAGCGGTTTAAACTAAATATTGGGCGTGGCTTAAAGGGGGTGTGGTTTGATTCTGAAATGAACAAGGGATGGAGGGAGCAAGAAAGAAATAGGGAGGGAAGGAGAGAGAAGGAAAGAAAGAAAGAGGGATGGAGGGACAGCAGGCCCAGATCCTACACCACAAAATAAATATGTGTATTCAGAGCCGGTACGGGCGGGGGGGGGGGGGCGGAAGGGGCGGATGCCCTGGGCGGTACAATTTATTGGGTGTGGGGGGGGGCGCAGTGAAGTGTCCTTCTAAAAGGTGGCTGGACTTGGGTGATTGCTCGGAGGCTCTAGCCGCTATAGCCTGCACTTGTAACAATGTGCCGAGTGTGCTGAGTCCTGCACACCCGACACAAGCCTACACGGACGATTGCCTTGCGCACAGGCAGCAGAGATTCTCTGTACTGTAGTCCCAGCCCGGTGTGACGTCGCCAGCTGGGAGGAGCAGATCTCCTCCCACCGTGATGGGAGGGAGGAGATCAGACCTCCCACCATGATGGGAGGAGCAGAGAGCGCAGCGTGATGGGAGGAGGTGCAGAGGAGCAGGAGATCAGACCTCCCACCGGGATGGGAGGAGCAGAGAGTGCAGCGTGATGGGAGGAGCAGAGATCGCAGCGTGATGGGAGGAGCAGAGAGCGCAGCGTGATGGGAGGAGGTGCAGAGGAGCAGGAGATCAGACCCCCCACCGGGATGGGAGCAGCAGAGAGCGCAGCGTGATGGGAGGAGGTGCAGAGGAGCAGGAGATCGGACCTCCCACCGGGATGGGAGGAGCAGCGAGCGCAGCATGATGGGAGGAGCAGCGAGCGCAGCGTGATGGGAGGAGCAGCGAGCGCAGCGTGATGGGAGGAGCAGCGAGCGCAGCGTGATGGGAGGAGGTGCAGAGGAGCAGGAGATCAGACCTCCCACCAGGATGGGAGGAGCAGAGAGTGCAGCGTGATGGGAGGAGCAGAGAGCGCAGAGTGATGGGAGGAGCAGAGAGCGCAGCTTGAGACGCAACCTAGAGGAGCCGAGGAGGAGGGACTAAGCTCTGCAACATGCAAGATCTCAAGTAAGCCCATACTAGTATTAACCACTTGCCGCCCGCCCTATAGCGGATTAACGGCGACAAAGTGGTTTCAAAATCCTGACTGGACGTCATATGACGTCCTCGGGATTTTGAGCCGCTGCGCGCCCCCAGGGGCGCGCATCGCGGCGATCGTTGCTGCGGGGTGTCAGTCTGACACCCTGCAACACCGATCTAGGTAAAAAGTCTCAGACGGAGACTCTTTACCACGTGATCAGCCGTGTCCAATCACGGCTGATCACAGTGTAAACAGGAAAACCGGTCATCAGCTTTTCCTCACTCGTGTCTGTCAGACGCGAGTAGAGGAGAGCCGATCGGCTGCTCCTCTGACAAGGGGGGTTTGTGCTGATAGATTATCAGCACAGCCCCCCCGAGGATGCCCACACTGGACCACCAGGGATGCCACCACCAGGTATGCCACCCTAGACCACCAGGGATGCCAGTTAGTGCCCCCTAATGGATGCCAATCAGTGCCCACAATGGATGCCAATCAGTGCCCACAATGGGCATCACTGATTGGCAGGCATTATTGTTTGGCACTGATTGGCATCCATTACAGTACATCAGTGCCGCCTATCAGTGCCCACCCGTGCCACCTATCAGTGCCCATCCATGCCCATCCGTGCCGCCTATCAGTGCCCATCCGTGCCGCCTATCAGTGCCCATCCGTGCCGCCTATCAGTGCCCATTCGTGCCGCCTATTCGTGCTGCCTATCCGTGCCACCTATCAGTGCCGCCTATCAGTGCCCATCCGTGCCGCCTATCCGTGCCACCTATCAGTGCCGCCTATCAGTGCCCATCCGTGCCGCCTATCAGTGCCCATCCGTGCCGCCTATCAGTACCCATCCGTGCCGCCTATCAGTGCCCATCTGTGCTGCCTAACAGTGTCCATCCGTGCCGCCTATCCGTGCCCATCCGTGCCACCTATCCGTGCCGCATATTAGTGCCCATCATCAGTGCCACCTCATCAGTGCCACCTCATTGGTGCCACCTCATCGGTGCCCGTCAGTGCAGCCCCATCAGTGAAGGAGAAAACTTACTTATTTTAAAAGTTTTGTAACTGAAACAAAAAATATACTTTTTTTTTCAAAATTTTCGGTCTTTTTTTTATTTATTTTTTGCAGAAAATAAAAATCCCAGAGGTGATCAAATACCACCAAAAGAAATCTCTATTTGTGGGGAAAAAATGATAAAAATTTAGTTTGGGTACAGTGTAGCATGACCGCGCAATTGTCATTCAAAGTGCAACAGCGCAGAAAGCTGAAAATTGGTCTGGGCAGGAAGGTGTATAAGTGCCCAGTATGGAAGTGGTTAATACATATTAGTAAATCAACTACTTAGTTTTGGGGTTGAGGGGGTTTGGTGGGGGTCAGTGGGGGGGGTGTGGTGGAGCTGGCGGGGTGTCTGGCTGGCTGAGAGGAGGAGGATTCTAATTAGCACATTTAGTTTTCTGACTCTCTACCTAAGGGATAATATTACCTCTGAAAGTATTTCAGCTACAGTCTTCCTTCACATTCAGAATACATTGCTGTATTTATGTAATACTTTGTTGTAATTCTGCTATTATGTCTAACTAACCAAATTAATTATTAAAATAGTGGACACCTTTTGTTTTATTTTGAGTATATTCTTGTTTTGAAACTACATTGATTCTTTCTTAAAAATGGGGGGCGCAGTTTGCCATCTTCGCCCTGGGCACCAAATGGCCTTGTCCCAGCACTGTGTGTATTCCAGAAAAATTAACAATCTGCAGATAAAGATACTCCAAACACCTGGTGTTAGCGCTTCAATCATCCCGGCACCAGGTTGTTATGGTGTCAGGATGATTGAAGCGCATTATTTCTATTATTATATTATAATATAAAATGAAATAGTTCAACTCATCATAATGCAGAATCAGTGGGAGCCCTGAGTGTGTCACCTGACACGTTGCCTGCCACCAGATGTCCCCAGCAGAGTCCCTCCTTACATCTCAGGTGTCCCCGGCGGAGTCCTTCCTTACATCTCAGGTGTCCCCGGCGGAGTCCCTCCTTACATCTCAGGTGTCCCCGGCGGAGTCCCTCCTTACATCTCAGGTGTCCCCGGCGGAGTCCCTCCTTACATCTCAGGTGTCCCCGGCGGAGTCCCTCCTTACATCTCAGGTGTCCCCGGCGGAGTCCCTCCTTACATCTCGGGTGTCCCCGGCGGAGTCCCTCCTTACATCTCAGGTGTCCCCGGCGGAGTCCCTCCTTACATCTCAGGTGTCCACAGGCAGCAGAGTCCCTCCTTACATCTCAGGTGTCCACAGGCAGCAGAGTCCCTCCTTACATCTCAGGTGTCCACAGGCAGCAGAGTCCCTCCTTACATCTCAGGTGTCCACAGGCAGCAGAGTCCCTCCTTACATCTCAGGTGTCCACAGGCAGCAGAGTCCCTCCTTACATCTCAGGTGTCCCCGGCGGAGTCCCTCCTTACATCTCAGGTGTCCCCGGCGGAGTCCCTCCTTACATCTCAGGTGTCCCCGGCGGAGTCCCTCCTTACATCTCAGGTGTCCCCGGCGGAGTCCCTCCTTACATCTCAGGTGTCCCCGGCGGAGTCCCTCCTTACATCTCAGGTGTCCACAGGCAGCAGAGTCCCTCCTTACATCTCAGGTGTCCACAGGCAGCAGAGTCCCTCCTTACATCTCAGGTGTCCACAGGCAGCAGAGTCCCTCCTTACATCTCAGGTGTCCACAGGCAGCAGAGTCCCTCCTTACATCTCAGGTGTCCACAGGCAGCAGAGTCCCTCCTTACATCTCAGGTGTCCACAGGCAGCAGAGTCCCTCCTTACATCTCAGGTGTCCACAGGCAGCAGAGTCCCTCCTTACATCTCAGGTGTCCACAGGCAGCAGAGTCCCTCCTTACATCTCAGGTGTCCACAGGCAGCAGAGTCCCTCCTTACATCTCAGGTGTCCACAGGCAGCAGAGTCCCTCCTTACATCTCAGGTGTCCACAGGCAGCAGAGTCCCTCCTTACATCTCAGGTGTCCACAGGCAGCAGAGTCCCTCCTTACATCTCAGGTGTCCACAGGCAGCAGAGTCCCTCCTTACATCTCAGGTGTCCACAGGCAGCAGAGTCCCTCCTTACATCTCAGGTGTCCACAGGCAGCAGAGTCCCTCCTTACATCTCAGGTGTCCACAGGCAGCAGAGTCCCTCCTTACATCTCAGGTGTCCACAGGCAGCAGAGTCCCTCCTTACATCTCAGGTGTCCACAGGCAGCAGAGTCCCTCCTTACATCTCCGGTTCAGTGGAGGGGGGAGGGGCCTCCGATCCGCGCAGCTAACCGGTTTCAGTGTACAAGAGAATTGTCTACTTGTACATTCAAGAGAGAAGCCGATTAGCTGCACGGTTCGGATGCCCCTCCCCTCTCCACTGAACACATGGGGAAAGAGACCAGGAGCTGTGGACGGTGCCAAATAAAGTCCTAATGCATGGGACAAAAGCAAAATCCCGGGATTTTGATCGGGACTCACTCAGATCGGGACGAGGGTCCAATTATCGGGATTGTCGCGGGAAAATCGGGACTGTTGGCAAGTATGCACCTGTGGTAAATTCAGTTGATTGGACATGATTTGGACACCTGTCTATATAAAGGTCCCACAGGTAACAGTGCATGTCAGAGCACAAACCAAGCCATGAAGTCTAAGCAATTGTCTGTAGATCTCCGAGACAGGATTGTATGGAGGCACAGATCGGGGGAAGGTTACAGAAAAATGTCTGCAGCATTGAAGGTCCCAATGAGCACAGTGGCCTCCATCATCCGTAAATGGAAGATGTTTGGAACCACCAGGACTCCTCCTAGAGCGGGCCGCCCAGCCAAACTGAGCGATCGTGGGGGGAAGGGTCTTAGGGAGGTGATTAACCACTTCAATACCATGCACTTATGCACCTTCCCGCCCAGACCAATTTTCAGCTTTCAGTACTCTCACACTTTGAATGACAATTACTTAGTCATGCTACACTGTATCCAAACAAATTTTTTATCATTTTCTTCTCACAAATAGAGCTTTCTTTTGGTGGTATTTAATCGCCACTGGGTTTTTTATTTTTTGCGATATAAGCAAAAAAACAGCAATTTTTTTTTAAAAAAAACACTTTTTTTTAGTTTCTATTGTAAAATTTTGCAAATAAGTAATTTTTCTTCATAAATTTGTGCCAAAATGTATACTGCTACATATCTTTGGTAAAATGAACCCAAATTAGTGTATATTATTTGGTCTTTGTGAAAGTTATAGAGTCTACAAACTATGGTGGCAATCACTGAAAATTTATCACATCTGATCACGCCTGATGTACTGAAGGGATATCTCATTTCTTGAGACACTAACAAGCAAGGAAAGTACAAATACCCCAAAATTACCCCTTTTTGGAAATTAGACAGTCCAAGGTATTTACTAAGAGGCGTGGTGAGTTTTTTGAAGTTGTATTTTTTTCCCACAATTCTTGGGAAAATTAAATTTTTTTTTTTTTTACACAAACTGGTCATATTAACAGTTTTTTTCTCTCACACAGCATATGCATAATTGCAACTACACCCCAAAATACATTCTGCTACTCCTCCTGAGTGTAGCGATACCACATGTGTGAGACTTTTACACAGCCTGGCCATATACAGAGGCCCAACATTGAAGTAGCACTTTCAGGCGTTCTACAAGCATAAATCGCACATATCCTTTCTCAACCACCTATTACACTTTTGAAGGCCCTGGAGCACCAGGACAATGGAATTTTCCACAAAATGACCCCATTTTGGAAAGCACACACCCTAACGTATAATCTATGAAGCATTATGAGTCTTTTGAACGGTTCATTTTTTCCCAGAAGGTTTTGGAAAATGTGGAGAAAAAATGAAAATGCATTTTTTTTACACAAAGTTGTCCATTTATAAGATATTTCTAACGCATAGCATATACATAGCAAAAATGACACCCCAAAATGCATTCTGCTACTCCTCCTGAGTATGGCGATACCACATGTTTGAGACTTTTACACAGCCTGGCCACATACAGAGGCCCAACATCCAAGTAGCACCTCCAGGCATTCTAGCAGCAATAATTGCACATATCATTTTCTGACTACCGATCACATTTTTGAAGGCCCTTCATATATCTAACACATAGCAGGTACATACCAAATAACAAAAGATTACCTGTGGTTTTAGAAGTGCAGTGGTCCACAGAGGAGAGCATCGGTCCAGGCAGCAGGCAGGGATGAGATCAGCGACAGCAAAAGCAATCATCCAGGCAGCAGGCAGGAATACTGTCCATAGTTCGCACAGGCAGAGATACTGTCAGCACAGCCAGAGCACAGCCAAAGCACAGGTCCGGGTAGCAGGCAGAGGTGTCCTATCCTATCCTATCGATGATATCTTCGATATATTGGAGGTAGTGGAGTCGGTGATTTTGAGTTGCTTTTTGGTAGCAGACAAACGAATTAAAAAGGGCCATGTGAAACAGGTGAAACGCAACTTTTTTGTGCCAATAATGGGACTTTCTGGTTGATAAGTAGGGCTGTAGCATCTGGTCGTTTAAATCCACCCCCCCCCCATGTACAAATTGTAGTCGTGGACACATTCAGGCTTTACAATGGAGCCGCGTCTTCTTGGGATCTCCACCATGGTGTCATTGTGGATCGTAGAGAGGATGTGGACATCTTTCTTGTCCCTCCACTTCATGGCCAACACCTCCTCGTTCCTCATGGATGCCGATTCTCCAGGTCGCAATTTTTTTGTCAATAAATTTTGTGGGAATCCCTTCCGGTTTTTTTTTAAGGTACCGCAGGCCGGGTTTGTTTACTGTAAAGGTGGCGAAAAAGGGGCAGGCTGGTATAATAATTATCAACATATAAATGGTAACCTTTTCCGAACAGGGGGTATGCCAACTCCCAGACAATTTTCCCACTGGTTCCAATATATGTGGGGCAATCACGGGGCTGGAGCTGGGAGTCTTTGCCTTCGTAGATCCTGAATTTGCAGACGTATCCAGTGGCTCGATCACATAATTTATTTAATTTTAACCCATACCTGGCTCTCTTGCTTGGTATGTACTGCTTGAACTGCAGTCGGCCGGTGAAATGTACGAGGGACTCGTCCACACAAATTTTTTGGTCTGGGATGAAAACGTCTTCAAATCGCTGGGAAAAGGCATTGATTAGGGGGCGTATCTTGTACAATTTGTCGTAGTTGGGATGATCTCGGGGAGGGCACTGTGAATTGTCATTGAAGTGGAGAAAGCGCATAATCATGTCGTATCTTTTCCTGGACATGACAGCGGAATATATGGGCATGTGTTGGATGGGGCGTTTGGACCAATATGAATGGACTTCGTTCTTTTTTGTAAGCCCCATATTGAACATAAGGCCCAAAAATAATTTAAATTCCTCCAATGTTAGACGCCGCCACTGGAACATGCGGGCGTAGGAAGAATTGGGGTTGGCAGCAATAAATTGGGATGCATACAGATTCGTTTGATCCACTATATTCTGCAGCAAATCTTGTGGGAAAAATAAACAAAAATAATCAAATTTAGAAAAATTTGTAGTGTCGGGCTGCACACCTGGCTGTGCGGTGAAAGGGGGGATGATAGCGGATCCTGAGTTGGCAGGCAACCATAAGGGGTTTGCCAGGGCATCGGGAAGGTAGGATTGGGGCTGGATTCTTCGGGTTGGGCGTGCATTTCCATTGCTTGTACTGGGCTCCTCTTCCTGGGGTATGGCGCTGCTGGTGGTGGGCAGTTCTCCTGATCTTGGTGCTGATCTTGGTGCTGATCTTGGTGCCGATCGCATTCTTTTGGGAGGGACGGTTTCCTCCGGGGACTCGGACTCTGAGCCACTATCCTCCACTGGCTCGTATTCCGAACCAGAATCGGATAATGGGAGCTCCCCGCTGCTCTCATCATCCGACATGGCAAGAATGGCATATGCCTCCTCAGGTGTGTAAACCCTTTGGGACATTATGGCAGTGCTTATTGGTGGGCCTGTGTAATGGTACTGCTGGTGGTAGTGGTGGCGGTCTGTGTGGTAGTACCGATGGAGTTATTAGTGGTGGGCCTGTGTGGTGGTACCGATGGCGGTATGGGTGGTGGTGGTACCAATGGCGGTACAGGTGGTGGTGGTACCGATGGCGGTACGGGTGGTGGTGGTGGTACCGGTGGCGGTACGGGTGGTGGTGGTAGCGATGGCGGTATGGGTGGTGGTGGTACCGATGGCGGTACAGGTGGTGGTGGTACCGATGGCGGTACAGGTGGTGGTGGTACGGGTGGTGATGGTACCGATGGCGGTACAGGTGGTGGTACAGGTGGTGGTGGCACTACCGACGGTGGTACGGGTGGTGGTACTGGTGGTGGTACCGATGGCGGCACTAGTGGTGATACTGGTAGCGGGCCTGTGTGGCAGTATAGATGCTGGGCCTGGTGGCGGTACTGGTGGTGGTACTGGTACCGATGGCGGTACTGGTAGCCTGTGTGGCAGTGCCAATGGAGGTGGGCCTGTGACAGATGATTGACAGATGGGCTGATTGATTGACAGATGGGGTGATTGATTGACAGGTGGGGTGATTGATTGACAGGTGGGGTGATTGATTGACAGATGGGCTGATTGATTGACAGATGGGCTGATTGATTGACAGATGGGCTGATTGACAGATGGGCTGATTGACAGATGGGCTGATTGGCTGGGCTGATTGATGTGCTGGGCTGTGTGACAGGTCCTCTTTATGGGGGGGGGGGGGCGTGTTGTGCACTGTAAACTTATGTAGACAAACTACACTGAGCTAACTTACTGATCTCTTCTCTCTCCTCACAGATCGGTGTGTGAGGAGAGAGCAGGGATCAGGTAGTAACTCCTGTGGAGTTTGTTTACATTTGTGACCGGCTGTGATTGGACACAGCCGGTCACGTGGTAAACAGCCAATTCATTGGCTGTTTACTCTGATCGGGGACGCGCTGTGTCCAAGGGACACTCGCCTTCCCCGATCCCTGCTCTGCAAGCCTGTGGCGGCGCGCACGGAGCGCGCCGCCGAGTTTGTTTTGACAGGTGATCGGCTGTGACTTTGACACAGCCGATCACATGGTAAACAGCCAATGAAATTGGCTGTTTACCGTGATCGGGGTAGCGCTGTGTCCGAGGGACACATGCCGTCCCCGATCACCGCGCTGCGCGCCCCCGCGGGCGCGCGCAAGGCAATATCCTGCAGGACGTCATATGACGTCCAGTATCGATATTGCAACCACTTCCCGGACGTCAATTCGCTATTGACTGGGCGGGAAGTGGTTAAGAACCTGATGGTCACTCTTACATCTCTGTGGAGAGAGGAGAACCCTTCAGAAAAACAAGAATCTCTGCAGCACTCCACCAATCAGGCCTGTATGGTAGAGTGGCCAGACGGAAGCCACTCCTCAGTGGCAGCCCACCTGGAGACTAGTCAGGATGGAGGGAAAGATTAATACAGCAATGTACACAGAGACATCCTTGATGAAAACCTGCTCCAGAGCGCTGTGGACCTCAGACTGGGGCAACCCTAAGCACACAGCCAAGATAACAAAGTAGTGGCTACGGGACAACTCTGTGAATGTCCTTGAGTGGCCCAGACTTGAACCCGATTGAACATCTCTGGAGAGATCTGAAAATGTCTGTGCAATGACGCTCCCCATCCAACCTGATGGAGCTTGAGAGGTTCTGCAAAGAAGAAACTGCCCAAAAATAGGTGTGCCAAGCTTGTAGCATCATACTCAGAAAGACTTGAGGGTGTAATTGGTGCCAAGGGAGCTGGCTGTGATACTTATGTACATGGGAGGAGCCTGTGATACATGCATGGGAGGAGCCTGTGACAGGAGGAGTCTGATACTTATGTACATGGGAGGAGCCTGTGACGGGTGGAGTCTGTGATACTTATGTACATGGGAGGAGTCTGTGATACTTATGTACATAGGAGGACCCTGTGACGGGAGGAGCCTGTGATACTTATGTACATGGGAGGAGCCTGTGATACTTATGTACATGGGAGGAGCCTGTGATACTTATGTACATGGGAGGAGCCTGTGATACTTATGTACATGGGAGGAGCCTGTGATACTTATGTACATAGAAGGAGCCTGTGACAGGAGGAGTCTGTGATACTTATGTACATGGGAGGAGTCTGTGATACTTATGTACATGGGAGGAGTCTGTGATAATTATGTACATGGGAGGAGCCTGTGATACTTATGTACATGGGAGGAGGCTGTGATGAGAGGAGCTTGTGATACTTATGTACATGGGAGGAGCCTGTGATACTTGTGTACATGGGAGGAGCCTGTGATACTTATGTACATGGGAGGAGCCTGTGATGAGAAGAGCCTGTGATACTTATGTACATAGAAGGAGCCTGTGACAGGAGGAGTCTGTGATACTTATGTACATGGGAGAAGCCTGTGATGGGAGGAGCCTGTGATACTTATGTACATGGGAGGAGCCTGTGATACTTATGTACATGGGAGGAGCCTGTGATACTTATGTACATGGGAGGAGCCTTTGACGGGAGGAGCCTGTGATACTTATGTAAATGGAAGGAGCCTGTGATGAGAGGAGCCTGTGATACTTATGTACATGAGAGGAGCCTGTGATACTTATGTACATGGGTGGAGTCTGTGATACTTATGTAAATGGAAGGAGCCTGTGATGAGAGGAGCCTGTGATACTTATGTACATGGGAGGAGCCTGTGATGAGAGGAGTCTGTGATACTTATGTACATGGGAGGAGCCTGTGACGGGAGGAGCCTTTGACGGGAGGAGCCTGTGATACTTGTGTAAATGGGAGGAGCCTGTGATACTTATGTACATGGGAGGAGGCTGTGATGAGAGGAGCTTGTGATACTTATGTACATGGGAGGAGCCTGTGATACTTGTGTACATGGGAGGAGCCTGTGATACTTATGTACATGGGAGGAGCCTGTGATGAGAAGAGCCTGTGATACTTATGTACATAGAAGGAGCCTGTGACAGGAGGAGTCTGTGATACTTATGTACATGGGAGAAGCCTGTGATGGGAGGAGCCTGTGATACTTATGTACATGGGAGGAGTCTGTGATACTTATGTACATGGGAGGAGCCTGTGATACTTATGTACATGGGAGGAGCCTTTGATGGGAGGAGCCTGTGATACTTATGTAAATGGAAGGAGCCTGTGATGAGAGGAGCCTGTGATACTTATGTACATGAGAGGAGCCTGTGATACTTATGTACATGGGAGGAGCCTGTGACGGGAGGAGTCTGTGATACTTATGTACATGGGAGGAGCCTGTGATGAGAGGAGCCTGTGATACTTATGTACATGGGAGGAGCCTGTGATACTTATGTACATGGGAGGAGCCTGTGATACTTGTGTACATGGAAGGAGCCTGTGACGGGAGGAGTCTGTGATACTTATGTACATGGGAGGAGCCTGTGATGAGAGGAGCCTGTGATGGGAGGAGTCTGTGATACTTGTGTACATGGGAGGAGCCTGTGATGGGAGGAGCCTGTGATACTTATGTACATGGGAGGAGCCTGTGATACTTATGAACGTGTGATTTTTATAATTTTTTTAATTATAAATTTGCAAAGATTTCAAACAAACTCCTTTCAGGTTGTCATTATGGGGGATTGTTTGTAGAATTTTGAGGAAAATAATGAATTGAATCCATTTTGGAATAAGGCTGTAACATAACAAAATGTGGAAAAAGTGAAGCGCTGTGAATACTTTCCGGACTGTAGCTATAAGCTTCAACCTGAATGACATTCAAAATTGCTGTTCCATATTTTAATTGTAACCCTATAACTCCTCATCCTATTGGCTGATACCCAGTTATTAAAAGGGGCGTCAGACAAACAAACGGAAAGGCAGTGTAACTTTAAAAGTTGAGGTTTATTCCGGGACCCCAGCTGGATGACAACTCATTAGCGGCGGGTGAGGGGGTGCCGTTCCACATACTTGCCCTGCGCGCTGGATGAACCGGTCCCGGTACTGGGCTACATGGCTTTACCCCCCTCTACAGACGTACCGACAACGCAGCTAGCAGGGAGACCACTGTGTTGATCGCCAGCACTCATCTCTGGCTCCCAGCCAACCCCGAGACGGGGATGGGAGGCCTACACCCCCTCTACACTCCACTACAATGCAATGCGGCCGTCTCCTTGCTAGCCACATTGTCGGATGGCTGTGGGGAAAGGAGGAGCGAAGGAACTCTTTACCAGCCCAATACAGACCAGACTGCGGACATCAACACTGGTGATTGGGTGCACATTGGCTTCTTTTCATTAGAAAAAAAAATAAATAAACAAAAAAATTGATGGATAAAGATATGAGTTCTATAAATAAAGACCAGACTGCAGACATCAACACCGAAGATTGGGTGCATATTGGCTTCTTTTCATGACAAAAAAAAAACTAAAAAATATATAGATAAAATAAACAAAAAAATAGATAAAATAAATAGATAAAAAAAAAAAAGATAAATAAATGAACTGTATTAATCCAGACCAGTCTGCAGACATCAACACTGATGATTGGGTGCACATTGGCTTATTTTCATGACAAAAAAAATAAACAAAACATAAATAAATAAAATAGATAAAATAAATGGATAAATAAATTCATGAATTATAAAAATACAGACCAGACTGCAGACATCAAAGCAGATAATTGGGTGCACATTGGCTTCTTTACATTCTTTACATTACAAAAAAATAAACAAAACATAAATAAATAAAATAAATAAAAATAAAATATATAGATAAATAAATGTAAATAAATACATGCAGACATCAACAATGATGAGTGGGTGCACATTGACTTATTTTCATTATGAAAAAATAAAACAAAAAATAAATAGATTAATTATATAAATACAGACCAGACTGCGGACATCAACACTGGTGATTGGGTGCACATTGGCTTCTTTTCATTACAAAAAAATAAAAATAAACAAAAAAAATAGATGGATAAAGTAAACAAAAAAATAAATAGATAAATAAATGAGTTCTATAAATAAAGACCAGACTGCAGACATCAACACTGAAGATTGGGTGCATATTGGCTTCTTTTCATGACAAAAAAACCTAAAAAATATATAGATAAAATAAACAAAAAATAGATAAAATAAATAGATAAAATAAAAAGATAAATAAATGAACTGTATGAATCCAGACCAGACTGCAGACATCAACACTGATGATTGGGTGCACATTGGCTTCTTTTCATGACAAAAAAACAAAAACAAAACATAAATAAATAAAATAGATAAAATAAATGGATAAATAAATTAAGGAATTATATAAATCCAGACCAGACTGCAGACATCAACACTGATGATTGGGTGCACATTTGCTTCTTTTCATAACAAAAAAATAAACAAAACATAAATAAATAAAATAGATAAAATAAATAAAAATAAAATAAATAAATACATTTAAATAAATACATGCCAAACTGCAGACATTAACAATGATGAGTGGGTGCACATTGACTTATTTTCATTATGAAAAAATAAACAAAAAAAAAATTTGATTAATTATATAAATACAGACCAGACAGCAGACATCAACGCTGGTGATTGGGTGCACATTGGCCTCTTTTCATTACAAATAAATAAAATAAAAAGATTAATAAATTATATAAATGCAGACCATACTGCAGACATCAACGCTGATTATTGGGGGCACTTTGGTTTCTTTTCATTACAAGAAAAATAAACAATAAATAAATAAAATAGATTAAATAAATAGATAAAATAAAGAAAATACATAGATAAATAAAAAATAAAAACATAATTTAAAGAAAAAAAAGATACGAGAATCGTTCCAAAAATGTTTCCTTTTATTACATTATATTCTACAGGTTTGTAGTCTGTCACTATTGATAAAAGCGTTTCCTTTAATATGGTTTTCTCTTCTGATATCGCGAGTTTTGTATCGTTGGATTACAAGTGACATAAAATACTTTCTCTGTACATTTCATCATCTGGATTTCTTACATTTTATATATTAATCCAAATCAATCTGGTCGTTTTTATCGTTTATGATTTTCTATATACATTATGTAACATTTTTTTTTTTTTCGTTGTGTATTCCTGTGAGCACTTGGGGGGGGGGGGATTCTAAAGATCACTCGGAAGCTGTTTTGGGGCGTGCGATGATGGGGGAGGGGAACTAAGAGAGCGCCAGCTTATTTGTATTAGGCGCACACTGGTGCGAAGGGCGATGTGATAGTTTTTTTTTTTTTGGATTCGTCACCAGGATAGAAATAGAGGATAAATCTTTTAATGGGGACACCTGTTCCTAAGGTGGGAAGAAGGGATTTTCCCTCGAGCGCAGTGTGGGAAACCTGAGATCTGTGCACGTTTCCCACACCGTGTTCAAATTACAATGCCCTTGCGATCTGCAGTAGCCATCAGTGCAATGTTAACACTCCAAACGCAGGTTGCGTTTTGCCTGCACCGGATCGTATGGTACAAAACGACCATGCGATCCGGCTGCAGTGCGTTTCTAAAATGTAGTACAGGCACTACTCCTCATTTTTTTTTTCAAAATTAATGGACTCAAATTGCACCGCACTGAATCACATATGTATTGCACAGGAATGCGGTACGATTCCTGTGTGATTCATAACTTGAACCTGGGCTGGTTCGTACCAGATGCAGTCAAGTGCAGTTGTGTTCTGCATCAAAAAACGCACGCACGGGATTCACCGTGGATTCCAATGGCCCTAGTTCATACCAGTGCAGTGCGTTCCAGTGCAGTCAACAAAAATAGAATACAGTGGAACCTTGGTTTACGAGTAACGCGGTTAACGAGCATTTTGAAAGACGAGCAACTTTTAAAAAAAAATCTGACTCGGTTTGCGAGTGTTGTCTCGCAAAACAAGCAGAATTCAAGCTAATGGGGTGTGCAGTACCGCATTTGGCCAGAGGTGCGGGGGCGCCGGTGACACTTGGAACGGTTCGGAAATACTCGGAATCACTCGGAAATACTCCGTTCCCGGGTTTTTCCGAGCCTGTCCGAGATCAGCCGAGCTGTCCCCGAGCATTTCTGAGGCTCTCCGGCGCCCCCTCCACCTCTGGCCACATGCGGTATTGCATGCCATTGAAGTCAATGCGGAACAAATTATTTTAGTTTCCATTGACTTCTATGGGGAAACTCGCTTTGATATGCGAGTGCTTTGGATTACGAGAATTCTCCTAGAACGGATTATGCTCGTAATCCAAGGTTCCACTGTATGTTGCATTTTTTTTGTGTGAACGGGGTCTTGTGCATCTTGTGATGCGACTTTGGACATCAAAGTCGCACTACAAGTCGCACCCAATGTTTTTATAATGATAACCATTCATATATGCGCGACTTAAAGTCGCAGCGACTTCAAAGCAGTTCACGCACTACTTTGTTTTTCGAATTTCATGCGACTGTGAAGGGCCGTACACTTCAATTTTTATTCCTCCAAAAGTTGCATGAAAGTCGTACCTGGATGTTTTACATGCAACAGTGGGGTCCGACTTTGCAGAAAGGAAAGAAGTCGCATCCAAGTCGCACCCATCCAAAAGTTGCATCCCAAAGTCACACAAGTGTGAATAGATTAGGGTTTGCATTGATAAACTCAATCGGTGATTACCGGGGATGAGCAAAAATGTTGGCTTTTCGTTTTCCTGCAATTTTTGGAGATTTCCAAAAAATGTCAAAATTTTGGGAAATTTCATTGGGTGGGGTCTACTGCGAAAGGAAAATGGAGGTGATGTTTTGTGTTTTTTTTGGGGTACAATGGGCTTTGAGGGCTACAGGAGTTCTTGACGCTTATCTTGGACCTGTCCTTGTTCCAAACTACATTGGAATCATAATTTTACATTTAATTTTTTTTCCCCAAAAAAGAAAAAAAAAATCCTTAATTCTCTAGTTTTGGAACAAGAACAGGTCCAAGGTAAGCAACAAGAACTCCTGTAGCCCTCAAAGCCCATTGCCCGTCTCTATGAAGAGTAGTTTAACCCTCCCGTATCTACCAAAAAAACAAAAAATGTTGGTTTTGGGTGCGATGACCCCCTTCTTTAAGCTGCCTGGAATACAAAAAGTCTGTGTTGCCCCCCACAGTAGCCAATCAAATTCAGCCTGCTGGGTTCCAAGCGTGAAATGAGTTGTGTAAGGCGGGCGGGCGGACGATTCGAGTTCTGGACGCCTCTGTGGTGGTTTTTGGTGGTGGAGGACGTTGCGTGACGCACAGTAAACCCTTTTTTCGGCCAAGGCGTGTTCTTCACGTGCGTTTGTGTTCTCTCTGGTGGTCGGGGACGGAAGGTTTCTCTATTCAGCAGGAAGTGTAGCAAATGGACAAGTGCAGCATTACAGTAATCGGGTCCGGGGCCCCGGGGAGACCGCAGCTGTCAACAGAGAAAGATATAGAGAGTCAGTTGCCGCCCACTGCTTTGTCTTCACACACAATGCATCTCCTTAAAGTGAAACGTCATCTTTATTAAAGGGACTGTGTGGTGCAATGAAACTGAGCCAGTCACGGGCCTGGAACTACCCGGTTGGTTCAGACAGGGATGAGGCCATCTAGTTAATTGAGAATCCTGGGAGCCATGTAATGGGAATGGAGGATTCTGATTGGAGATTAAAACAAAAAAAATACACGGTGCCCACATAGTATGTCTCACCTCTCCGTCCCGGTCAGAGCTATACTCTCCTGGTGGACAGACCTGGAAGATATGTTACATGGAGATCATCAGAACCTTATATGTGGCAAAAGTACAAAAATTGGTACATTGTGTATTCTTCTTTCCCTTCCCTTACCCGTCTGTGCTCTGCTTTACCTTTGCCCTTAAATTCCTATTCCCCTGGCCTTTACCTTTCTCTTTTTGATTGCCTTTGTCTTACACTTTCCGCTTTATCCTGCCTTCTGTTTTTTGCTTTTCTTCTTCCCATTTCCCTGACTACATTCGTTCATTGTAACCTCTCCCTTACTCCTTGTCTTTCCCTTTCCACTTGCACTTTCCCCTGTTTTTTCTTGCCTTTTTTATTCCATTTTACACAATTCATTTCCCTTTTATCTTTCTCTTGCTTTTTTTTCTTATTTCTTGGCTTTCTTCTTTTTATATCCCATTGCCCTTACCTTCCCCATGACTCTTGCCTCTCCTTTTACTTTTGTACTTAACCCTCATTTTTTTTTCTTGCCTTTTACTTTACCCCTTGCCCTTTTTTCTTTTTTTTCTCTTTCCTTTTCTTCCCTTACTTGTTTGTTTTCTGCATAACTTTCCCCTAACCTCTTTTCCTTAAGCCTTACCGCCGGCCCATTCCTTTATTATTGTTCTTTCTTTATGCCTTGCTTTTCTATTTCCCCTTTCATGTTTCTTTCCCTTACGGCCTTACCTGTTGCTCTACCCCCCCCATTACTCTTAATCTACCCTTTCCCCTTTTATTTTCTCCAGACCTTGTTTTTTACTTTTTGTCCTTCACTTCTTTTATTCTTCTTCTTCTATTCTCCCTTTTATGATCCATTCATTTAATTGTACTTTCCCTTACCCCTTGTTCTTTCTCCTAAATTTACCCTTTACCCTTTTGTTTTCTCCTGACCCTTCCTTTATGCTTTGTCCTTCTCTTCATTTATTCCTTGCCTCTCCATTCTCCCTTTCCTTATCCTTTCCCTTAACTATTTCCTTATTCCCCCCCACCCCAAAGCACCTTGTCCCCATGTTCCTCACAACCTTGGGCAGTGGTCCTTGGATCCCACCTCCCATATGAATGAGTAGGGAGTACATAGTACCCCTACCCATTCACCAAAAAAGTGTCAAAAAGTTATAAAAACAGAGACAGTTTTTGACAATTCCTTTATTTAAAATGGTGCCCCCCCCCCCCCCCATGTAAATCCATCGTCAATCACGCCGCACTGCCGACCCGAAAAAGAAAGAGAAAAAAACGCTCCCGCAGCCCATGAAGGCTGGCCGCCTACTGCAGGCTCCACCATTTGACAATTCTTATCTAGGCAAGGGGTGGGGCCACCTGGTGACGTCATCTGGTGGCACCACCCACTTGTGACGTCACAGACCCAGCATGCACTGGTACATGACGTCACAAGTGGGCAGTGCCATCAGGTTATGTCGCCAGGTGGCCCCACACCTTGCCTATATAAAAACTGTCAAACGGCACAGCCTTCATGGACGGCGAGAGAGTTTTTTTTTTTTCTTCTTTCTTTTTCGGATTGGCGGTACAGCGTGGTTGACAATGGATTTACATTGGGGGCAGGGCTGGACTGGGACAAAAATGTGGCCCTGGACTTCATCCAGACCGGCCCAGGGCACAACACATCAGGGTACAGTGCACATCAGGACACGGTACAGAGCTCAGCACATCAGGGTACAGAGCCCAGCACATCAGGGCACATCAGGGTACAGGGCACAGCACATCAGGGCCCATCACAGCACATCAGGACACACCAGATTGGGGCACATCAGGGCACAGGGCACATCAGGGCACGGGGTACATCAGGGCACGGGGAACAAAGCACATCAGGGCACGGAGCACATCAGGGCATGGGGCACATAGCACATCAGGGCATGGAGCACAGGGCACATAGCACATCAGGCCACGGGGCACGTAGCACATCAGGGCACGGAGCACAGGGCACATCAGGACATAAGGCACATCAGGACATGGGGCACATCAGGGCATGGGGCACATAGCACATTGGGGCACATTAGGACACGGGGCACATCAGGGCACATAGCATATCAGGGCACATTAGGACACGGGGCACATAGCACATCAGGGCACATTGCACATTATGGGGCACATTGTTTACCAGCCAGCATGCAGAGTAGCGCAGGAAGCGTGTGTAATAAGTTCTCTCTCATGTCACGCTGCTCCCCGGCGGCATCTCCTCTCTTCTCGTCTATCCCAGATAATGTCACAAGCAAATGGGGATGGACGAGAAGAGAGGAGATGCCGCCGGGAGCAGCGCTGTGTGACATGAGAGAGAACTCATTACACACGCTTCCTGCGCTACTCTGCATGCTGGCTAAATCTCGATCTACCCGTCAGGCGCCAGCTGTCGGCGATTGACTGGTAGATCTCCGACCGGCCCACTGAGCCATCGGCCCACCGGGAATCTCCCGGTAGTCCCGATGGCCAGTCCATCCCTGATTGGGGGACACTGTGTTACTGTCTCTATGTACCCTGTACTGATTTACAGGGGGGGGGGAGCAGGGATCTGGGGGATTCCAGATTCTGCTAAGCCCCCTGCCCACAGACCCCCACAACCACCTACCAGGGTTGTGGGGATGAGGCCCCTGTCCCCATCAACATGGGGACAAGGTGCTTTGGGGCAGGGGGGCTGAGCCCCCCTGCCCCAAAGCACCCACCCCTATATGTTAAGGGCATGTGACCTAGTAGGGTTCAGGAGGGGGGGTGCTTGCTTGTTCCCCCCTTTTCCTGACCTGCCGGGCTGCATGCTCGTATAAGGGTCTGGTATGGTTTTTTGGGGGGGCCCCCACACCATTTAAAAAAAATAAAATTGGCGTGGGGTTCTCCTTAAAATCAATTTTAGATGAAAAGGAGGTGTCCAATGTTTTGTGTGTTTTGTTTTTTGTATTACTTTTTTTTTTTACTGCCACTGTCAGTGGGGAAGCCTCTAAACAGTTGATGACTCATGGGTTGGTAAGCATGCCGTGGCTGGCTTCCCCGCCTCTCTCCTTAACAACCACCTTTTACTGTGCCCTGATTGGGCAAAGCTTTGTCCAATCAGTGCGCAGAATGCACTGTGCAGGGTGGCTGTGTCCGTTTCATTCTCAGGACACTGTATTATTCCGAAATGAAGGTGCCCGGGACCCGGGTCAGACCTGCAAAATGCGGGACTGTCCCGGGCAATCCAGGACACGTGGTCATCCTATCCAGGCAGGGTTCCCTTGCCCTTTCCTCTTATTTTACCCTTTGCCCTTTCCCTTGACTCTTCCTTCACTTTTTGTGCATCTTTTTTTATTCCTTTCCTCTAATTCCTTCACTTTTTCAGCACGCAGTATTTACTATATCTCTACAATGTATCCATTATATTTATTCCTAGGTGTACTTATCTTCTCTCCTAAGTCTTCCTCCTCCGAATAGAACTGTAAATTTATTATTATGGTCTGCCTTTCTCTGAACATTAGATAATATGTACAGAAACCTACAAACAGACCCTTTATAGGCTCACTATGGCTCACACAGTGGTAGTAGAGTATTATGTAATACATAAACCTTTGTATATAGGCTTACACAGTACATTGTACAGCGCCCCCCCCCCCCCCTCCGTCCTACTTATACATACGTCTGATGGAGGCACGGAGAGTTCCCTCCTCTTCAATGGGCTCCCCGGTTCTACGAGAGGAAAGAAGGATTATTAAATGGTTTGCAAGTCTGAAATTCAATATAAACTGTATAGCAGAGCTGCAAATTCTATACATGTGCAATGTTTTCTATGCAGACTAGTCCATGATTGACAGAACTGAAAACCAATGAATGAAAGGGGCGGGGCCATGGACAGCCAGCCTGGGGAGGAAAGGGTTAGATGATGCTGGATGTCCTCTAGCCAGGAAATGACGCGGACACCATCTGACATGCTGCAGCTTCTAATGCACAGGGTGAGAAGCTCACAGTGTGCGGTGAAATCAGAGAAAGCCGTTTCAGTCCAGGAGGGGAGCTGGTACAACCGTGCAAGACTGAGGGGGGGGGGGGAGGCTGGAGGTCAGATTTAACGTCTTCTGAGCATGCGCCAACAATATGGATGTGTGACTCTATAAAAAAATATTTGGATGGCAGCGCTCCAGAGAAAATGGGAAATAAAACTCAGGGGGCGGGGCCATGGACGATCTCGTTACCTTTGTTGCTGGTTGAATTTGCAGCGACATTTCCTGCCTGGAACAGAAAGCCAAAAAACAAAAGTTGTGTGAGAGACGAGGATGAGGATTGGACGGTGGAGACAGAAGAGATCATCAGGAGATACCATGTGTCATTGAGACTTAGAGTGTTCAAAGTATAGGGAAGACCCCCCACCACCCATCACCCCCCGGAGTAAGGGTTATAATGGGCTCTCCCGCTTCTGGGGCTTTATTTTTATTTCCCTTTTACTATTTATAAATAATTTACTATTTGAATAAATATATATATATATATATATATTTTAGCTGATTGTTGTTTGAGAAAAGGTTAACCCCTTCCTGCCCCCTTCTTTTTTAAGAACCTTTAAACGCCCTGGGGGCGGGGAAGATTAGCCAATCATGTGACCGCTGTGATTTATTGTCACAGTACAGTAGTCACATGATCGGCAGCCGGTCCCACCGGCTATAAATCATTAGTGGGGAGTCGGGACCAAGAGCGGTCCTTCCGGGCTCAGATTGCAACACCTATAGTCAGAGAAAAGACTCGCTCATATCTTTTCCAATAAAAGTACAAATATTTATGTGTGTAGATTGCTGTGTTTCAGACCTCATTTACGATTGTGGTTGGGGGTGGGGGTGGGGGGTCAGAAAACTCGCACAGATGAGCCACATTTTTACTGTATCCCCAACCGCTTTCCCTTCAGCCTTAAATGACCCCACTCTCCCCTCTCTCTCTCCCCCCTCTTTCTCTCCCCCTCTCTCTCTCCCCCCTCTTTCTCTCCCCCTCTCTCTCTCCCCCCTCTTTCTCTCCCCCCTCTCTCTCCCCCTCTCTCTCTCTCTCTCCCCCCTCTCTATCTCTCCACCTCTCTATCTCTCCCCCTCTCTCTCCCTTCCCCCTCTCTCTCTCCCTCCTCTCCCTCCCCCCTCTCGCTCTCTCTCTCCCCTCTCTCTCTCTCTCTCCCCCCTCTCTCTCTCCCCCCTCTCTCTCCCCCTCTCCCCCCTCTCCCTCGCTCTCCCCCCTCTCTCTCGCTCTCCCCCTCTCCCTCCCCCTCTCTCTCTCTCTCCCCCCCTCCCCCTCTCCTCCCCCCCTCCCCCTCTCCTCCCTCTCTCCCCCTCTCCTCTCTCTCCCCCTCTCCTCTCTCGCCCCCTCTCTCTCTTTCTTTCTCTCCCCTTTTCTCTCTCCCCTTTTCTCTCTCGCCCCCTCTCTCTCTCGCCCCCTCTCGCCCCCCTCTCTCCCCTTTTCTCTCTTTCTCTCGCCCCCTCTCTCTCTCTCGCCCCCCTTTTCTCTCTCTCCCCCTTTTCTCTCTCTCTCCCCCTTTTCTCTCTCTCTCCCCCTTTTCTCTCTCTCTCCCTCTTTTCTCTCTCTCTCCCCCTTTTCTCTCTCTCTCCCCTCTCCCCTCCTCTCTCCCTCTCCCCCCTCTCACTCCCTCTCCTCTCCCCCTCTCGCTCCCTCTCCTCTCCCCCTCTCCCCCCTCTCGCTCCCTCTCCCTCTCCCTCTCTTCCTCTCTCTCCTCTATTATCTCCCTCTCACCCCTCTCTCTCACCCCTCTCTCTCACCCCTCTCTCTCTCACCCTCTCCTTTCTTTCTCTGACTCATTTTAATTCTCTTCTCAAATAATAGAGATAAATAATACAAGTTAAAGCTCAATTATAGGTGTATCTCATCTGTACCCACATTTTAGTTCTCGTTTAGATTGGTGTAGGTTAGATCCTGTATTAGTTTGTTTGTTTTTCTCTTTTGCTGTGTCCCATTGGGTAGATTTCTCCTTCACTTCCTCCTGGAGTCACAACAGGAACAGTGAGGAAATCGCTCCAAAGTGCGGGTCTCCACAGGAAGATTTGTGTTCTATTCCTTTTGGTGACAACTCAAAATCTCTTGATTTTCCTTACTTCCTGTCCAGGTGACCCCGGTCATCAGATAACACAGGGAGGGTCACAGATAAAAAGAGCGCCTCCGTACAACCAAAACTTATTGGAATTTCCCAAAAACCTCCCAATGAATACATTGTTTCTGGGACTTTTGTGGCGCCCTCATCTTTTTTTTTACTTAAAGCGATAAAAACCTGACGGGGGGGGTCCAACCCCTCCCCCCCACCCAAAACTGGACAAAGATCTGGATTTAAACTTTTTCTCACTCAGGATGATGAGAATTCCCAGGATGAAGAGAACTCCGGCAAACACCAGACCGCCGATCCGAAGCGTTGTGTAATCTGCGAGGAGAAGAGACGTTCATTATCATTGGAAAGAAATACACAGAGCTGAGAATTACTAATAGCTACATAGTACGAGGACAGTCTGTATACATTGTATCCCTTGTACTGACCGGTCCCTCTATACATTGTATCCTGTGTACTGACCGATCCCTGTATACATTGTATCCCGTGTACTGACAGATCCCTGTATACATTGTATCCTGTGTACTGACCGATCCCTGTATACATTGTATCCCGTGTACTGACCGATCCCTGTATACATTGTATCCCTTGTACTGACCGATCCCTGTATACATTGTATCCTGTGTACTGACCGGTCCCTTTATAGTTCACGGGATACAATGTATAAAAGGACCGGTCAGTACACGGGATACAATGTATACAGGGATCGGTCAGTACACGGGATACAATGTATACAGGGACCGGTCAGTACATGGGATACAATGTATAGAGGGACCGGTCAGTACACGGGATACAATGTATAGAGGGACCGGTCAGTACACGGGATACAATGTATAGAGGGACCGGTCAGTACACGGGATACAATGTATAGAGGGCCCGGTCAGTACACGGGATACAATGTATAGAGGGACCGGTCAGTACACGGGATACAATGTATACAGGGACCGGTCAGTACACGGGATACAATGTATAGAGGGACCGGTCAGTACACGGGATACAATGTATAGAGGGACCGGTCAGTACACGGGATACAATGTATAGAGGGACCGGTCAGTACACGGGATACAATGTATAGAGGGCCCGGTCAGTACACGGGATACAATGTATAGAGGGACCGGTCAGTACACGGGATACAATGTATAGAGGGACCGGTCAGTACACGAGATACAATGTATAGAGGGACCGGTCAGTACACGGGATACAATGTATAGAGGGACCGGTCAGTACACGGGATACAATGTATAGAGGGACCGGTCAGTACACGGGATACAATGTATAGAGGGACCGGTCAGTACACGGGATACAATGTATAGAGGGACCGGTCAGTACACGGGATACAATGTATAGAGGGCCCGGTCAGTACACGGGATACAATGTATAGAGGGACCGGTCAGTACACGGGATACAATGTATAGAGGGACCGGTCAGTACACGGGATACAATGTATAGAGGGATCGGTCAGTACACGGGATACAATGTATAGAGGGATCGGTCAGTACACGGAATACAATGTATAGAGGGATCGGTCAGTACACGGGATACAATGTATACAGGGACCGGTCAGTACACGGGATACAATGTATAGAGGGACCGGTCAGTACACGGGATACAATGTATAGAGGGATCGGTCAGTACACGGGATACAATGTATAGAGGGATCGGTCAGTACACGGAATACAATGTATAGAGGGATCGGTCAGTACACGGGATACAATGTATACAGGGTTTGTTTGGTAAACCTATAGAAGGTTGCTCAGACTGTATGGTCCAGTTCAGTATATACAGTACTGTATAAGGGGATTGTACAATCCAGTTGTATGGTGTGGTCAGTGTAAGGGGGATTGGTACTGTGCAATAAATCTGATTGTAAACTATGTGGCGGTCTCAAAAGAATTTGTACAATCTGGTTGTAACAAGTATGGGCATCTAAATGAGATTCTACAAGCAGATTGTGTAACCATTTTAAAGGAGATTGTACAATCGGATTGTAAAAAGTGTAGCCATCTTAAGAGACAACCAATCGGGTTCAGGTTGAGCCTGTGCTGGGTTGGGCCTCGGCAGTGCTCGCCGTTCTCTGGGCCCAATCGGTGGCAGAGCACGTGCAGTCGGGGATTTTTGTAGGTCGAGTTTCTCTGGAAATGTTTCACAGATGTGGAGAGAATTCTTGCAGATGATGGGATGTGAGATGGTCTGTGCCCGGTGCCCAATGCCTGGGACCATCATCATGGGGCACCAAATCCTTCTCCTCGTTTTAAATGATTTTAGTAATCTAGCTATGGGGGAGGGGGGGGTTGTGTATGAAGAGAACCTGTCTGGGGGAAGTTATCTGACTAAGCCAATACTCCGAACTGATAACAGGGGGCGCCATTCTCTGACCATGGGGCCAGTGCCAGGCCAGATTACCCGTCTGCTGGGTCACTCTCACCCATGGAGCCAACCTGAGTAAATGAGGCCAGAACAGCGATATTGGCCATCACCAATCAGATGAGCGATTTTATTTCCAGAAGTAGAAAAATGGCGGCTGGAATCCTCCAGCTACAGACCAATATTCTGTACAAACCCGCCGGCCACATCTGACCCACTAGAAGATTTTTATCTGCTCCGTGACGTATCCTAAGAGCCCATTCACACAGGGGCAACACGACTTCCAGAGCGATTTTATGAGGCAACTCAGACACGACTTGAGAATGAATCACAGAGCGACCTGGAGCTATTTACAAGGCAACTCCAAGTTGCCTGCAGGACAGGAGACATTCCAGTGGCCAATCAAACAAGAATCAGCTCTGTGGGAGGGAGGGGGGAGAGAGAGTTTTGCCTGATAAATGTATGTTATCTTCCTGGAGAGTTGCTCCTATTAAGACAGTGAGAGGCGACTCCCATTGAAATGAATGGTTACAGGTCGCCTAGGAGTCGGATTGAAGTAGTACAGGGACCTTTTTTGAAGTCGGAGCGACTGCAGTAGTGTGCATAAGGATGGCTCTATTAACTTACATTGATTTCTTTAGCCAGCGCGACCTGAGGTGACTAGGGGCGACCTGGGGCGACCTGAGGCGATTTGGAGTCGGATCCAAAGACGCCCCTGTGTGAATGGGCTCTAAGGCTTCCTGTACACGGGACTTTGTTTAACCTCTCCTGAACCATTTAACCTGACGGCCAGAAACCGGCGTCTAAAAACGTCTGTTTAGCTGCGTTTATATGCTGCGTTTGCGTCTGAAAGCATTTGTGAAAAAAAATTATATATAATGAAAAATGCCTGTAAACAAAACGCTGCTAAATGTGAGTTGCCGCGTTTACACGCATTTACAAGCTGTTACAGGTGTTTGGCGTTTCAAATGCCTCTGAACATCCCTCCTGAACCCATTTTTTTGCGTTCCAAAAAAAGGTTCTAAACTCAACTGCCTAGAAATGACTATAAATGTCCCTGTGTACATGTACTGATAAGATAACCTAGAGGAGAGATCGGGGATCCTGTGTACATGTACTGATAAGATAACCTAGAGGAGAGATCGGGGATCCTGTGTACATGTACTGATAAGATAACAGAGGAGAGACCGGGGGTCCTGTGTACATGTACTGATAAGATAACATAGAGGAGAGATCGGGGATCCTGTGTACATGTACTGATAAGATAACATAGAGGAGAGATCGGGGATCCGGTGTACATGTACTGATAAGATAACATAGAGGAGAGATCGGGGATCCTGTGTACATGGACTGATAAGATAACCTAGAGGAGAGATCAGGGATCCTGTGTACATGTACTGATAAGATAACAGAGGAGAGACCGGGGGTCCTGTGTACATGTACTGATAAGATAACATAGAGGAGAGACCGGGGGTCCTGTGTACATGTACTGATAAGATAACATAGAGGAGAGATGGGGATCCTTTGTACATGTACTGATAAGATAACATAGAGGAGAGATCGGGGATCCTGTGTACATGGACTGATAAGATAACATAGGAGGAGAGATCGGGGATCCTGTGTACATGTACTGATAAGATAACATAGAGGAGAGATCGGGGATCCTGTGTACATGTACTGATAAGATAACATAGAGGAGAGATCGGGGATCCTGTGTACATGGACTGATAAGATAACATAGAGGAGAGATCGGGGATCCTGTGTACATGTACTGATAAGATAACATAGAGGAGAGATCGGGGATCCAGTGTACATGTACTGATAAGATAACAGAGGAGAGATCAGGGATCCTGTGTACATGTACTGATAAGATAACACAGAGGAGAGATGGGGGATCCTGTGTACATGTACTGATAAGATAACAGAGGAGAGATAGGGGATCCTGTGTACATGTACTGATAAGATCACATAGAGGAGAGATCGGGGATCCTGTGTACATGGACTGATAACATAACACAGAGGAGAGATCAGGGATCCTGTGTACATGTACTGATAAGATAACATAGAGGAGAGATCGGGGATCCTGTGTACATGTACTGATAAGATAACATAGAGGAGAGATCGGGGATCCTGTGTACATGTACTGATAAGATAACATAGAGGAGAGAACGGGGATCCTGTGTACATGTACTGATAAGATAACACAGAGGAGTGATCGGGGATCCTGTGTACATGTACTGATAAGATAACACAGAGGAGAGAACGGGGATCCTGTGTACATGTACTGATAAGATAACACAGAGGAGAGATTGGGGATCCTGTGTACATGTACTGATAAGATAACATAGAGGAGAGATCGGGGATCCAGTGTACATGTACTGATAAGATAACATAGAGGAGAGATCGGGGATCCTGTGTACATGTATTGATAAGATAAAAGAGGAGAGATCGAGGGTCCTGTGTACATGTACTGATAAGATGACAGAGAGGAGAGATCGGGGATCCTGTGTACATGTACTGATAAGATGACAGAGAGGAGAGATCGAGGGTCCTGTGTACATGTACTGATAAGATAACACAGAGGAGAGATCGGGGATCCGGTGTACATGTACTGATAAGATAACATAGAGGAGAGATCGGGGATCCTGTGTACATGTACTGATAAGATAACACAGAGGAGAGATCGGGGATCCTGTGTACATGTACTGATAAGATAACATAGAGGAGAGATCAGGGATCCTGTGTACATGTACTGATAAGATAACACAGAGGAGAGATCGGGGATCCTGTGTACATGTACTGATAAGATAACAGAGGAGAGACCGGGGGTCCTGTGTACATGTACTGATAAGATAACATAGAGGAGAGATCAGGAATCATGTGTACATGGACTGATAAGATAACAGAGGAGAGATCGGGGATCCTGTGTACATGTACTGATAAGATAACATAGAGGAGAGATCAGGGATCCTGTGTACATGTACTGATAAGATAACAGAGGAGAGATCGGGGATCCTGTGTACATGTACTGATAAGATAACATAGAGGAGAGATCGGGGATCCTGTGTACATGTACTGATAAGATAACATAGAGGAGAGATCGGGGATCCTGTGTACATGTACTGATAAGATAACATAGAGGAGAGATCGGGGATCCTGTGTACATGGACTGATAAGATAACATAGAGGAGAGATCGGGGATCCTGTGTACATGGACTGATAAGATCACATAGAGGAGAGATCGGGGATCCTGTGTACATGGACTGATAACATAACACAGAGGAGAGATCAGGGATCCTGTGTACATGTACTGATAAGATAACATAGAGGAGAGATCGGGGATCCTGTGTACATGTACTGATAAGATAACATAGAGGAGAGATCGGGGATCCTGTGTACATGGACTGATAAGATAACAGAGGAGAGATCGGGGATCCTGTGTACATGTACTGATAAGATAACATAGAGGAGAGATCAGGGATCCTGTGTACATGTACTGATAAGATAACAGAGGAGAGATCGGGGATCCTGTGTACATGTACTGATAAGATAACAGAGGAGAGATCGGGGATCCTGTGTACATGGACTGATAAGATAACATAGAGGAGAGATCGGGGATCCTGTGTACATGGACTGATAAGATAACATAGAGGAGAGATCGGGGATCCGGTGTACATGTACTGATAAGATAACATAGAGGAGAGATCGGGGATCCTGTGTACATGTACTGATAAGATAACATAGAGGAGAGATCGGGGATCCTGTGTACATGTACTGATAAGATAACATAGAGGAGAGATCGGGGATCCGGTGTACATGTACTGATAAGATAACATAGAGGAGAGATGGGGGATCCTGTGTACATGGACTGATAAGATAACATAGAGGAGAGATCGGGGATCCTGTGTACATGTACTGATAAGATAACATAGAGGAGAGATCGGGGATCCTGTGTACATGTACTGATAAGATAACAGAGGAGAGATCGGGGATCCTGTGTACATGTACTGATAAGATAACAGAGGAGAGATCGGGGATCCTGTGTACATGTACTGATAAGATAACATAGAGGAGAGATCGGGGATCCTGTGTACATGTACTGATAAGATAACATAGAGGAGAGATCGGGGATCCTGTGTACATGGACTGATAAGATAACATAGGAGGAGAGATCGGGGATCCTGTGTACATGTACTGATAAGATAACATAGAGGAGAGATCGGGGATCCTGTGTACATGTACTGATAAGATAACACAGAGGAGAGATTGGGGATCCTGTGTACATGTACTGATAAGATAACATAGAGGAGAGATCGGGGATCCTGTGTACATGTACTGATAAGATAACATAGAGGAGAGATCGGGGATCCGGTGTACATGGACTGATAAGATAACATAGAGGAGGGTTCAGGGGCAGCCGGAAAAAATGCCCAACTGCTCCTAAACATCCGTTTGCCAGCATTGTGTACACATAGGTGTGTGCAGCCCATTGCATTAGGGTGTGCACCCCAAAGCTCAAACACATGTTCGTGTGTATATATACTGACGGTGTCATTACAGCTGTGGACGGTGTCGGTGGGGTAGAAATTGGTGTCAGTAGGATAGTGGATGGTGTCAGTAGTTTTTATTTTTATTTTATTTTGTATTCTTTTTTACAATTTTATTTGTTTCATTTAAGAAAAAAAAATATTGAAAATAGGGGGAATGTGTGGCACATGGGATGATTAGGGTGTGCCCAGGCACACCTGGCACACCCTGTGCGCACGCCTATGAGTGTACAGGCATACCCCACTTTTAAGTACACAATGGGACCAGAGCATGTATGTAAAATGAAAATGTACTTAAAGTGAAGCAATACCTTTTTTCACTTCTGGGGTGTCAGGGACTGTAGTGGGGGGGGGTCAGGGGCTGTAGAGGGGTGTCAGGGACTGTAGTGGGGGGGGTCAGGAGCTGTAAAGGGGTGTCAGGGGCTGTAGTGGGGGGACCAGGGGCTGTAGAGGGGTGTCAGGGGCTGTAGTGGGGGGGTCAGGGGCTGTAGTGGGGGGGTCAGGGGCTTTAGAGGGGTGTCAGGGGCTTTAGAGGGGTGTCAGGGGCTGTAGAGGGGTGTCTGAATCTGAACTATTCGTGCACGGATTACTCAGCTGCAGCTTTAGCTTGAGAGCCACTTTACATACACTCATGGGTATGTCCTTACTCGCGAGTAGGGATGAGCTTCGTGTTCGAGTCGAACATACGTTCGACTCGAACATTGGCTGTTCGATCGTTCGACGAAGATCGAACGATTTGGGCCGTTCGCGCCAAATTCGAGTGACGCGAACGGCCCACAATGCACTACGCCATCGCAGTGTCATCCAGGCGCTGTGATTGGCCAAGCATGCACTGTGACCCCGCATGCTTGGCCAATCACAGCGCCGGCAGCGAGGAGAGCAATGATTGGCCACAGGCAGGATGCCTGTGGCCAATTATTGCTGAGGGTGTTTAGTACACGCCCCACACTATAAAAGGCCGCCAGCACGGCGGCCTAGTGTAGTGTGTTCCGGAGCAGGGATAGAGTAGCATAGGCAGGGACAGTGACTGTTATTTCTTTCTTGCTTAACCTGGATTCCTTTAGTTTAGGGAAAGAGAAGGATAGGTAGGGAGAGTGTCAGTGTGTTTTGTGCTTCTGCTATAGTGTGCTTAAAAAAAACATTTATTCTAGGGACAGAAAACTCTAGGTAGGGACAGTGTCAGTTTCTTTCACTCTGCAAGTCCTTGTTTCCAGGGACCTGTAAGGACAGTGAGTTAATTGTCCTTGTGCTATATTGTGCTTAAAAAAAACATTTATTCTAGGGACAGAAAACTCTAGGTAGGGACAGTGTCAGTTTCTTTCACTCTGCAAGTCCTTGTTTCCAGGGACCTGTAAGGACAGTGAGTTAATTGTCCTTGTGCTATATTGTGATTAAAAAAAACATTTATTCTAGGGACAGAAAACTCTAGGTAGGGACAGTGTCAGTTTCTTTCACTCTGCAAGTCCTTGTTTCCAGGGACCTGTAAGGACAGTGAGTTAATTTTCCTTGTGCTATATTGTGATTAAAAAAAACATTTTTTCTAGGGACAGAAAACTGTAGGTAGGGAGAGTGTTTTTTTTCTTTCACTCTGCAAGTCCTTGTTTCCAGGGACCTGTAAGGACAGTGAGTTAATTGTCCTTGTGCTATATTGTGCTTAAAAAAAACATTTATTCTAGGGACAGAAAACTCTAGGTAGGGACAGTGTCAGTTTCTTTCACTCTGCAAGTCCTTGTTTCCAGGGACCTGTAAGGACAGTGAGTTAATTTTCCTTGTGCTATATTGTGATTAAAAAAAACATTTATTCTAGGGACAGAAAACTCTAGGTAGGGACAGTGTCAGTTTCTTTCACTCTGCAAGTCCTTGTTTCCAGGGACCTGTAAGGACAGTGAGTTAATTTTCCTTGTGCTATATTGTGATTAAAAAAAACATTTTTTCTAGGGACAGAAAACTGTAGGTAGGGAGAGTGTTTTTTTTCTTTCACTCTGCAAGTCCTTGTTTCCAGGGACCTGTAAGGACAGTGAGTTAATTTTCCTTGTGCTATATTGTGATTAAAAAAAACATTTTTTCTAGGGACAGAAAACTCTAGGTAGGGAGAGTGTTTTTTTTCTTTCACTCTGCAAGTCCTTGTTTCCAGGGACCTGTAAGGACAGTGAGTTAATTGTCCTTGTGCTATATTGTGCTTAAAAAAAACATTTTTTCTAGGGACAGAAAACTCTAGGTAGGGAGAGTGTTTTTTTTTTTCACTCTGCAAGTCCTTGTTTCCAGGGACCTGTAAGGACAGTGAGTTAATTTTCCTTGTGCTATATTGTGATTAAAAAAAACATTTATTCTAGGGACAGAAAACTCTAGGTAGGGACAGTGTCAGTTTCTTTCACTCTGCAAGTCCTTGTTTCCAGGGACCTGTAAGGACAGTGAGTTAATTTTCCTTGTGCTATATTGTGATTAAAAAAAACATTTTTTCTAGGGACAGAAAACTGTAGGTAGGGAGAGTGTTTTTTTTCTTTCACTCTGCAAGTCCTTGTTTCCAGGGACCTGTAAGGACAGTGAGTTAATTGTCCTTGTGCTATATTGTGCTTAAAAAAAACATTTATTCTAGGGACAGAAAACTCTAGGTAGGGACAGTGTCAGTTTCTTTCACTCTGCAAGTCCTTGTTTCCAGGGACCTGTAAGGACAGTGAGTTAATTTTCCTTGTGCTATATTGTGATTAAAAAAAACATTTATTCTAGGGACAGAAAACTCTAGGTAGGGACAGTGTCAGTTTCTTTCACTCTGCAAGTCCTTGTTTCCAGGGACCTGTAAGGACAGTGAGTTAATTTTCCTTGTGCTATATTGTGATTAAAAAAAACATTTTTTCTAGGGACAGAAAACTGTAGGTAGGGAGAGTGTTTTTTTTCTTTCACTCTGCAAGTCCTTGTTTCCAGGGACCTGTAAGGACAGTGAGTTAATTTTACTTGTGCTATATTGTGCTTAAAAAAAACATTTTTTCTAGGGACAGAAAACTGTAGGTAGGGAGAGTGTTTTTTTTCTTTCACTCTGCAAGTCCTTGTTTCCAGGGACCTGTAAGGACAGTGAGTTAATTGTCCTTGTGCTATATTGTGCTTAAAAAAAACATTTATTCTAGGGACAGAAAACTCTAGGTAGGGACAGTGTCAGTTTCTTTCACTCTGCAAGTCCTTGTTTCCAGGGACCTGTAAGGACAGTGAGTTAATTTTCCTTGTGCTATATTGTGATTAAAAAAAACATTTATTCTAGGGACAGAAAACTCTAGGTAGGGACAGTGTCAGTTTCTTTCACTCTGCAAGTCCTTGTTTCCAGGGACCTGTAAGGACAGTGAGTTAATTTTCCTTGTGCTATATTGTGATTAAAAAAAACATTTTTTCTAGGGACAGAAAACTGTAGGTAGGGAGAGTGTTTTTTTTCTTTCACTCTGCAAGTCCTTGTTTCCAGGGACCTGTAAGGACAGTGAGTTAATTTTACTTGTGCTATATTGTGCTTAAAAAAAACATTTTTTCTAGGGACAGAAAACTGTAGGTAGGGAGAGTGTTTTTTTTCTTTCACTCTGCAAGTCCTTGTTTCCAGGGACCTGTAAGGACAGTGAGTTAATTGTCCTTGTGCTATATTGTGCTTAAAAAAAACATTTATTCTAGGGACAGAAAACTCTAGGTAGGGACAGTGTCAGTTTCTTTCACTCTGCAAGTCCTTGTTTCCAGGGACCTGTAAGGACAGTGAGTTAATTTTCCTTGTGCTATATTGTGATTAAAAAAAACATTTATTCTAGGGACAGAAAACTCTAGGTAGGGACAGTGTCAGTTTCTTTCACTCTGCAAGTCCTTGTTTCCAGGGACCTGTAAGGACAGTGAGTTAATTTTCCTTGTGCTATATTGTGATTAAAAAAAACATTTTTTCTAGGGACAGAAAACTGTAGGTAGGGAGAGTGTTTTTTTTCTTTCACTCTGCAAGTCCTTGTTTCCAGGGACCTGTAAGGACAGTGAGTTAATTTTACTTGTGCTATATTGTGCTTAAAAAAAACATTTTTTATAGGGACAGAAAACTGTAGGTAGGGAGAGTGTTTTTTTTCTTTCACTCTGCAAGTCCTTGTTTCCAGGGACCTGTAAGGACAGTGAGTTAATTGTCCTTGTGCTATATTGTGCTTAAAAAAAACATTTATTCTAGGGACAGAAAACTCTAGGTAGGGACAGTGTCAGTTTCTTTCACTCTGCAAGTCCTTGTTTCCAGGGACCTGTAAGGACAGTGAGTTAATTTTCCTTGTGCTATATTGTGATTAAAAAAAACATTTATTCTAGGGACAGAAAACTCTAGGTAGGGACAGTGTCAGTTTCTTTCACTCTGCAAGTCCTTGTTTCCAGGGACCTGTAAGGACAGTGAGTTAATTTTCCTTGTGCTATATTGTGATTAAAAAAAACATTTTTTCTAGGGACAGAAAACTGTAGGTAGGGAGAGTGTTTTTTTTCTTTCACTCTGCAAGTCCTTGTTTCCAGGGACCTGTAAGGACAGTGAGTTAATTTTACTTGTGCTATATTGTGCTTAAAAAAAACATTTTTTATAGGGACAGAAAACTGTAGGTAGGGAGAGTGTTTTTTTTCTTTCACTCTGCAAGTCCTTGTTTCCAGGGACCTGTAAGGACAGTGAGTTAATTGTCCTTGTGCTATATTGTGCTTAAAAAAAACATTTATTCTAGGGACAGAAAACTCTAGGTAGGGACAGTGTCAGTTTCTTTCACTCTGCAAGTCCTTGTTTCCAGGGACCTGTAAGGACAGTGAGTTAATTTTCCTTGTGCTATATTGTGATTAAAAAAAACATTTATTCTAGGGACAGAAAACTCTAGGTAGGGACAGTGTCAGTTTCTTTCACTCTGCAAGTCCTTGTTTCCAGGGACCTGTAAGGACAGTGAGTTAATTTTCCTTGTGCTATATTGTGATTAAAAAAAACATTTTTTCTAGGGACAGAAAACTGTAGGTAGGGAGAGTGTTTTTTTTCTTTCACTCTGCAAGTCCTTGTTTCCAGGGACCTGTAAGGACAGTGAGTTAATTTTACTTGTGCTATATTGTGCTTAAAAAAAACATTTTTTATAGGGACAGAAAACTGTAGGTAGGGAGAGTGTTTTTTTTCTTTCACTCTGCAAGTCCTTGTTTCCAGGGACCTGTAAGGACAGTGAGTTAATTGTCCTTGTGCTATATTGTGCTTAAAAAAAACATTTATTCTAGGGACAGAAAACTCTAGGTAGGGACAGTGTCAGTTTCTTTCACTCTGCAAGTCCTTGTTTCCAGGGACCTGTAAGGACAGTGAGTTAATTTTCCTTGTGCTATATTGTGATTAAAAAAAACATTTTTTCTAGGGACAGAAAACTGTAGGTAGGGAGAGTGTTTTTTTTCTTTCACTCTGCAAGTCCTTGTTTCCAGGGACCTGTAAGGACAGTGAGTTAATTTTCCTTGTGCTATATTGTGATTAAAAAAAACATTTTTTCTAGGGACAGAAAACTGTAGGTAGGGAGAGTGTTTTTTTTCTTTCACTCTGCAAGTCCTTGTTTCCAGGGACCTGTAAGGACAGTGAGTTAATTGTCCTTGTGCTATATTGTGCTTAAAAAAAACATTTTTTCTAGGGACAGAAAACTGTAGGTAGGGAGAGTGTTTTTTTTTTTTCACTCTGCAAGTCCTTGTTTCCAGGGACCTGTAAGGACAGTGAGTTAATTGTCCTTGTGCTATATTGTGCTTAAAAAAAACATTTATTCTAGGGACAGAAAACTCTAGGTAGGGACAGTGTCAGTTTCTTTCACTCTGCAAGTCCTTGTTTCCAGGGACCTGGAGAGACATTGAGTGAATTGTCCTTGTGCTATATTGTGATTAAAAAAAACATTTATTCTAGGGACAGAAAACTCTAGGTAGGGACAGTGTCAGTTTCTTTCACTGTGAAAGTCCTTGTTTCAAGGGACAGAGAAGGACACCTGAAGGTAGCCCTTATTGCTTTTTTCCCATCTCCCTGCAGGCCATCTATTAGAATGTCTGGAAGGCAAACAAGGAGAGGCAGACAGTCAGGAGGCAATAAAAGAGGGCAAGCAGGCTCTGTGTCTGGGGGCAACAGTGCTGGTCGTGGACGCGGTGCATTGTCATCAGCACATGGCCATGGGACACGCTTGTCCTTCTTTTCGGCAGCTGGACATGTTGAGCCACATCATGCCGAAGACTTGGTAGAGTGGATGACCAAGCCCTCCTCCTCCTCCTCATCCTCTCTCACCCAGGCTCAGGGTACTGGAAAAGCAGCTGCCAAAGCGTCCTCTTCCCTGGTATCAATGTCAGACTCATCATCAGTCACTCCTTCCCTAGACCCACCATGTCCTCCTCCTGAGGAGTCCCCCGAACTGTTTCAGCACAGTGTTGGGTACATGCTCCAGGAGGATGCCCAGCGTTTCGAAGGGTCTGATGATGAAACCCAGCTAGAGGAAGGCAGTAGCGTGAGAGCAGACAGAGGGGATGCTCAAGAAGGACACCAATCTGGCAGTCATGTTCCAGCAGCTGCAGCATACTGCCAGATTGGCTCCAGTGATGAGGAGGGAGGGGATGATGAGGTCAATGACTCCACGTGGGTGCCTAATAGGAGAGAGGAGGAGGAGGAGGATGAGGAGGAGGCACATCTCCAACGAGGCAGGATGCCCTTTGGTGGCCAGCGTAAGGGCAGTACACCGACGGAATCACACCGCAGAGCTCCGCCTGTGCAGGGCGCTGCCTCTGCCCGTCATTCAAAAAGTTCTTTGGTGTGGGCCTTTTTTGAGGCTAGTGCATCAGATCGCACAGCTGCTGTTTGCAACATATGTCTCAAGCGTATATCGCGTGGCCAAAACATCAGCCGCTTGGGTACCACATGCCTGACCAGACATATGTTGACCTGCCATGCAGCTCGTTGGCAAGCCTACCTCAAAGACCCACACCAAAGAACAAAGCGGACCTCTCCTTGCACCGCATCAGCTGGGATCTCCAACCCCACTATAACTTCAGTCCTCTCTGAAACATGCACTGAGAGGAATGAAGGTGTAGAATTAGGTGTGTCACAGCCAAGTACTTGCGCCCACTCTGCTAGCAGTACACCGACGTCCGATTCTAGCAGGCAAATTTCCCTGCCCCAGCTGCTGGACCGTCGAAAGAAGTTCACTCCCAGCCATCCACATGCCCAGCGGTTGAATGCTAGCTTGGCTAAATTGCTAGCGCTTCAACTGCTGCCTTTTCAGTTGGTAGACTCGGCCCCCTTCCGTGAGTTTGTGCAATGTGCGGTTCCTCAGTGGCAGGTTCCCAAACGCCACTTTTTCTCACGGAAGGCTATTCCGGCTCTCTACCGGCATGTGGAAGGCAATGTCTTGGCCTCGCTGGACAGGGCGGTCAGCGGTAAGGTGCATATTACCGCTGACTCATGGTCCAGCAGGCATGGACAGGGACGTTACCTTTCTTTCACGGCCCATTGGGTCACTCTTTTGGCAGCTGGGAAGGATTCAGGACAAGGTGCAGTAGTGTTGGAGGTTGTCCCACCGCCACGCCTCCAAAATGCTACTACTGGTTGTGACACACCTCTCTCCTCCACCCCCTCCTCTTCTTCTTCCTCCATGGCCTCTTCCTGTGGTTTGTCCTATGAACCAGCGGTGCTCCGTAGCCGTTCACGGGGCTACGCAAGTACGCAGGCAAAAAGATGCCATGCCGTGCTTGCGCTGGTGTGTTTGGGGGACAGAAGCCACACTGGGGCAGAGGTCCTGTCTGCTCTGCAGGGCCAGGCCGAGAGGTGGTTGACGCCACGCCAGCTTAAGCCAGGAATGGTGGTTTGCGACAATGGCACCAACCTCCTCTCCGCCCTCCGACAGGGACAACTGACCCATGTGCCCTGTGTGGCTCACGTCCTTAACCTGGTGGTGCAGCGCTTCTTGGGCAGGTACCCGGGCTTACAGGATGTCCTGAGGCAGGCCAGGAAAGTCTGTGTGCATTTCCGCAGATCTTATAATGCCAGTGCTCGCCTGGCTGAGCTGCAAAAGGAGTTGAACCTGCCCAAGAACCGCCTTATATGTGACATGCCCACCAGGTGGAACTCAACGTTGGCCATGCTGCAGCGGCTGCACACGCAGCAGAGGGCCATCAATGAGTACCTGTGCGACTACGGCACCAGGACAGGGTCAGGGGAGCTTGGTTTTTTTTCTCCACGCCAGTGGGGCATGATCAGGGATGCATGCACTGTCCTGGCACCATTTGAGGAGGCCACGAGGATGGTGAGCAGTGACAGTGCATGCATCAGTGACACTGTACCTCTTGTCCACCTGTTGGAGCACACGCTGCGTGGAATAATGGACAGGGCACTTGAGGCAGAACAGAGGCAGGAAGAGGAGGACTTCCTTGCCTCTCAAGGCCCCCTTTACCCAGACAGTGTTCCTTCTGTCCCACCCATCGCACAGGAAGAGGAGGAGGAGGAGGAGGAGGAGGAGGAGGATTGTGTCAGCATGGAGGTGGAGGCTGGCACTCAGCATCATCAGCAGCAGTCTTTTAGGGATGATTTACAGTCCCAAGAAACCAGTGGACTTGTACGTGGCTGGGAGGAGGTGGCTGCGGATCATGTCGTCCTTAGTGACCCAGAGGACTCCGGAGCGAATGCCTCAGCAAACCTACGCTGCATGGCCTCCCTGATCCTGCAAAGTCTGCGGAAGGATCCTCGTATTCTTCGGATCAAGGAGAGGGACCATTACTGGCTGGCCACTCTCCTTGATCCACGGTACAAGGGTAAGGTTGCGGACCTTATGTTACCGTCGCAGAGGGAGCAGAGGATGAGACAACTCCGGGAGGCCTTGCAGAAAGGTCTGTGCAACGCGTTCCCAGAGACTGGGAGGTTGCAAACTCCTGGTCCTGGACAACGAGTTGCTGAGGCTTCGGCCAGTCAAAGAAGGAGCGGTGGGGAAGGTGGCCGTCTGACCGATGCGTTCAGACAATTCTTTAGTCCGCAGCCCCAAAGTATGATCGGTTCCAGCAACCATCGCCAGCGTCTGATAAACATGGTGCAGGAATATCTAGGGGCAAGGTCAGACTTGGACACCTTCCCCACCGAAAATCCTCTGGCTTACTGGGTCTTGAGGATGGATCACTGGCCAGAGCTTGCACAGTATGCAATTGAGCTACTGGCCTGTCCTGCATCCAGCGTTCTTTCGGAACGCACATTCAGTGCTGCTGGAGGATTTGTCACGGATCACAGGGTGCGCCTGTCCACCGACTCGGTTGATCGACTGACTTTCATCAAGATGAACCAGTCTTGGATCACCACCAGCTACCACACACCTGATGCTGATATAACAGACTAATTGATTTTAAAATGTCACATCCCTTCAAGACTGATGCTGATGCTGAGTGCCTGTGCTGTTATGTTGACTGGCTATCCTCCTCCTCCGAGTCCTCAATGATACGATTGATGATGATAGCTTGGAAGATCATTTTTGTTTATGGGTGCCGCCACCAGTGCCTAACGCCCAATTTTTCAGCCCCTGTTTAACAGGGGCGTGTAATTACAATTTTTGAAGCAATACTTTGCAACAGGGCTCATTGCTGTGCTCCAAGTACAGTATCTGTGAGGAGTTGCAGTGTTGTGCCACCAGTGCCTAAGGCCCAATTTTTCAGCCCCTGTTTAACAGGGGCGTGTCATTACAATTTTTGAAGCAATACTTTGCAACAGGGCTCATTGCTGTGCTCCAAGTACAGTATCTGTGAAGGGTTGCAGTGTTGTGCCACCAGTGCCTAAGGCCCAATTTTTCAGCCCCTGTTCAACAGGGGCATGTAATTACAATTCTTGATCTAATAATTCACAGCAGGGCCCATTGCTGCACCCACCAAGAGTAACTGTCAGGGCTTACAGTGTTGTGGCACCAGCACCACCATCAAAGGCCCAATTTTTACTACCACTGTTCAACAATTATATGTAATTAAAATTCCTGATATAATAGTTGACAGCAGGGCGTTCCAGCACCAACCAAGAGTAACTGTGAGTGCTTACAGTGTTGTGCCAACACCAACAACTAAGGGGCCTATTTCTGCAGAGTATATACGGCAGGTCCCTACTTTCAAACATCCAACTTACAAACGACTCCTACTTGCAAACGCAAGAAGACAACAGGAAGTGAGAGGAAATCTACCACTAGGAAGGAAAATTCTCTCCTGTAAGAATAAATATGGGAGAAAGGTGTCTCCTCTGTACTGATGCTTTATCAGCAATCCTTGTTTCAAGAAAAACACCACATTTCAAAAACAGTTGTCATTAGGACGGAAAGTGAGGTGAAATGTTCTGAACAGGGGCACAGACAGCAAAACAAATGTTACAGGGGTGATAACCCTTACCTATGTTTTCCAAAAAGTTTAAAAATAGATTTTTGGTCTGGAGCTACACTTCAACAATGTACCTGTTCAAAATTACAAACAGATTCTACATAAGAACAAACCTACAGTCCCTGTCTTGTATGCACCGCCTGTATACGGCTGTTCAGAGTATATAGGGCCTTTTTTATTTTATGTGCGGGGTTCCCCTTAATATCCATACAAGACCCAAAGGGGCTGGTAATGGGCTGGGGTAGGGGGGGGGTCATGGGGTAGCTATGCCATTTTTCTTAAAGATTTTCATCCATATTACCGGGACCAGACATTACATTAAAGCCGCAAGCAGTTTTAAATGGCTTTTTTTTCCTTTAGAAGTGTCATTTTGTGCAGGGACAGTTCTAAACACGGGAAACACGTGGCACTTCACAGGCATACTTTAGACACCCCCCAGGTACGATATTTAAAGGAATATTTGACTTTTTTTTTTCACTTTATGCATCATTAAAATGACTGCTCCCGGAAAACGACCGTTTTTAAAACTTATTTTTGCATTGATACATGTCCCCTGGTGCAGAACCCGGGTTCCCAAACCCTTTTTAGGACAATAACATGCATAATAGTTTTTATAATTAGCACTTTAGAATTCGAACGTTCGCATCCATTGTATTTAATAGGGTTCTAATGTTCGTTCGAACTTTCGGTCCGTTCGCGGGTTCTGGTGCGAACCGAACCCGGGGGTGTTCGGCTCATCACTACTCGCGAGTGTAAAGTGAGTGTACTTAAAGCGGGGTATGCCTGTACATTGAATATTTAACCTGACAGCCAGGTTCTAGCTGTCAGTAATCGCTCAGGAACACGTCCTGTGTACATGAAGCCTTAAAGTGGAGTTCCACCCAATTTTTTTACTTTTTTTTATTCCACTCCTCACTCCCTTACATGCCACATTTGGCATGTAATTTTTTTTGGGGGGGACTGGGGGCTTCAGTAGGAGGGGGACTTCCTGTCCCACTTCCTCCTTCCGCCCTGGAGTCGCCTAGGCGATACGTCATATCGCCTTGTGGCGGCTCCTCCCTGTAGGCGATCACCTGGGACGTGACAGGTCCCAGGCGATCGCCTGTCCACTCACAGAGCGCTGCGCCGTTCGCGCATGCGCAGTGAGTGCCCGGCTGTGAAGCCGAAAGCTGTCACGGCCGGGTGCCCACACTGTAAATGGACGCGCCGGCGAGAGGGGGGGGGGGAGAGGAGCGGAGCTCCAGGCGGCGCGTCGCTGAACAATGGAACAGGTAAGTGTATGTTTATTAAAAGCCAGCAGCTACACTTTTTGTAGCTGCTGACTTTTAATAAACATAAAAAAAGGGTGGAACTCCCCTTTAATGTACACAGATTGAGGATTATGGTCAGCAGAGGGCGCCTATGAGCTCCACTTCTGATGTAAGGGTGGCTCTTATGGTGACTCTAATGTAAAAGGTAACCCTGATGTTAGGGAGACTCTGATGTAAGTGGGGAATTTGATGTGGACCCTGATGTAAGGAGGGGGGGGGGTGATGGGAAGAGTCATATATATGTTTCTTTGTGTTGTGTTTTCTAGCCCTGATGAAGGGGGATCTGTGTGTGTTGGATTTTTACCTTTTTTTTTTTTTCTTTCTCTCG
>CM055124.1:86227085-86494457 GCA_029206835.1 Rana muscosa | reverse complement strand
TCTCTCTCTCCCCCCTCTCTCTCTCTCTCCCCCCTCTCTCTCTCTCCCCCCTCTCTCTCTCTCTCCCCCCTCTCTCTCTCTCCCCCCCTCTCTCTCTCTCCCCCCCTCTCTCTCTCTCCCCCCCTCTCTCTCTCTCTCCCCCCCTCTCTCTCTCCCTTTCTTCGTAGTTCCTTATGGAGTTTTCCCCCATGACAGGTCTCTTTAAAGTCCATCGTTAGTAGGGATCGTTGGCTGTCACTCACCCAGGGGTTCAGTTTTGGGTTCCATTCCTGCCAATAAATAAGAGAAGAGGATGAGTCCTGGGGGGGGGGGGGGGTCACCATACACAGTCTATATGTGATCATAAATAATAGACGGCAATGGGCACCAGATTCTGAGTACTCCAGTTTTAGTAATCCCCCCCCCCCCCGCTCCAATGGGGAATGATCGGGGGGAATCCCCGTCCATCGTCTTTGCGTGACTCTGTTCTCGGTTCTGTTTTTGTCTCGCCCCCTCCTGTCTGCCGGCGGTGGGTCACATGTTCCTCCAACTTTTATTGATGTAAGTCGGGGGTGAGACCACACGCTGAATCAGACAAATTAACCCTCTGAGCTCCTCGCTACAATTATACATGATAACCTTCAACTGTACTCATAGGAGCCGCCAGCCGGAGTCCGCCCCCCAGTTCTGGAGCTCTGTCCCCGAACATTTCATCTCTTGCCTCATCCTAGGGCCGCCTAATTTCATGGCAGGAGGACACCCTGCATCATCTAGCTCCCCCACAGCCTGACTGACCCTGGCCCCTCCTCTTTTGATCAAAGAGGCTCAGCATCACATGTGGGTGGTCTGCATGCAAATACAGTCTGCCTAGGAACGCCCACCGCTCCAGATTGACACCCACCCATCAAAGCATTTTAATATTTGCATAACTCCTCTCTCTTCTTGCAGCAGGACTGCGGTCTCAAAGCTTTACCCCCCCAACCTGACTTTTCCTGGCCCACCCCTTTCATTCATTGGATTTTAGTTCTTTCAATCATGGAGGCTGAGCATTGCATGTGGGTGTGACCTATGCAAATACGGTCTGCATATGTAAGGGTATGTACTTACCGAGGCCGAGATGCCGAGAGTGGTTCACCTTTGCGACTTGACGCACTCCACCCCCTGGAGTTGAGACAGGGAGTGGATGGCGAGAAGCGGCACCGGCTACCGGCAGGTGGTGGGTATTTGTAGACGGTCCGGCAGAGCTGAGTAGACTGAAGAACAGGCTTCAAGCAGGAACTAGCCGGATTGGTAAAGTTCAAACAGCAGGAGATAATGGAAGATCGGTGCAGATTGAGTCCGGGTTGTAATGGCTAGGTAACGGTCCCGGCTGGGGGTCAAACACAGTAAAAGGTAACAAGTCCAGAGAGTACCGGGAACCCGGCAGGGGTTCAAGGGAAACGCGGAAGTCCAAAAGGTACAGGCCAGAGGTCAAGGATTGGAGACGGGCAGCAGATCCGAGTCACAGGCCGAGGGTCAAACACAGGAGAAGGCAGAAGTCCGTATCACAAGCCGAGGGTCAGGTCCAGGAGAGAGATCAGAGGAGTCAAGCCAGTCCGGGTCACAAGGAGATTTTCAGGATAGTTTTCCAGAGTCTTGGGAATACAGGAAAGCTGACAAACCAGCAACTTGTCAGTGCAACTGGGTCTGTTTAAATAGGCCCGCCTGGATTCCTATTGGTGCGCCGCCGCGCGCACCCGAGAACGTAGAAGCGCCGTCCCGCGCACAGCGCATGCGCGGAAGCATCATTCCGCCGCGCGTGCGCATTGGGCGCTGATTGGCGCTGTTGGACGGATTTCCCTGACAGTGCCCCCCTCCTAGGGGCGGACTCCGGACGCCCAGACTAGACATCAACTCAGGATGTTCCTGGTGAAAGACTCTAATTAGGCGGGGAGCATGTAGGTTCCTAGATGGTTCCCAAGAGTTGTCCTCCGGGGGATACCCCTTCCATTTGATTAAATACTGTAGCTGCCTGCCTCTTTTCCTGCAGCCCAGGATAGATTCCACCACGTACTCGTTTTCACCATCAACCTCCACAGGTGGAGGAGGTGGCACATCCCTTCCCGGGAAGGAGCTGGAGACTACCGGTTTCAACAGAGACGTGTGGAAGACCGGGTGTATCCTGTAGGAGTCGGGCAGTGCCAATTCAAAGGCCACAGGGTTGATTACTCGCTTGATTTTGAAAGGGCCTATAAATCTTGGTCCCAATTTCCGTGAAGGGATCGGCAATTTGAGGTTGGTGGCGGAGAGCCATACTTCCTCCCCAACTTTGAAGACTGGATTTTCCTTCCTACCCTTGTCATAGTATCTCTTGTAAGACTCCTGGGCGTTTTGCATCATTTCCTGGAGTCTCAGAAAATTAGATTGAACAAAGGCTATCCGATCTTGAACAGCAGGAACAGAGCTCTCCGAAATGTCATCAGGGAGGAAGGAAGGATGGAAGCCAAAGTTGGCCCAAAAAGGAGTTTGACTGGTGGCTGAATGCACCGAGTTATTATATGCAAATTCAGCGTAGGATAATAGGGAGGACCAATCATCTTGTGAGGCTGAGCAAAAACAACGGAGATATTGTTCTAGGGTTTGATTGGTTCTCTCTGTCTGTCCGTTGCTCTGGGGGTGATATGCCGATGATAGGCAAATTTTGATTTCTAAAGATTTGCAAAGTTCCTTCCAGAATTTCGCCGTGAATTGAACGCCTCTGTCAGAGGTGATGCTTTTAGGCACTCCATGTAGCCTGATTATCTCCTGAAAGAAGGCTTTGGCTGTATCTGCAGCAGAGGGAGTACCAATCATGGGCACGAAGTGTGCCATTTTGGAGAGGCGGTCAATTACGACCAGAATCGTGGTAAAACCTCCAGAGGGCGGTAGATCTACAATGAAGTCCATGGACACATCTGCCCACGGACGTTCAGGGATAGGCAAAGGTTTGAGTAGTCCCCAACTCTTGGTTTTGGGTCCCTTATACCGTTGGCAACGGGTACAGGAGGCAACATAGGACTTGCAATCTTGTCTCCAACCAGGCCACCAGAAGGAGCGAGAGATTAGTTCCATGGTCTTTTTGGTTCCAAAGTGACCAGCTAGTTTGTGGTCGTGAAAAGTTTTCAGAGTCAGTTGCCTTGTTTCCAGAGGGACGAAGACTTTACCTTGGGACCAGAACAAGTCATTACGCTTCTCCAAGGAAGAGGTTACTTGGTCAGGACAATGCTTAGAGGCGGCTCTTATGGAGGTTAGTAGATCAGCCTGTGGGATGAGCAGAAAGTTTTGTGCTGATAGGATGGTACTTGGTTCCTCTGCTTGAGGGGTCTCGGGAAACATCCTAGAGAGGGCATCCGCCTTCACGTTCTTGGAACCGGGCCTATAAGAGATATGAAAGTTAAATCTAGTGAAGAAGAGGGCCCATCGGGCTTGTCTGGGTCGAAGACGTTTTGCTGTTCTCAGATATTCTAGATTCTTATGATCCGTGAATATCATGACGGGGTGAGGAGCTCCCTCCAGAAGGTATCGCCATTCTTCCAGGGCGAATTTGATAGCTAATAGTTCCCGGTCACCGACGTCATAATTACGTTCCGGAGAAGTTAGTTTACGAGAAGCAAAGGCTACGGGATGAAGAAGGGATTTGGGGCCCTGCCTTTGAGAGAGGATGGCCCCAGTGGCTGACTCTGAAGCATCTACTTCCAGCGTAAACGGCAGTAGCGGATCTGGATGCTTCAATACAGGTGCCGATGTGAATGCATTTTTTAGTTTATCGAAGGCATCTTGAGCTTCCGGTGACCAGTGAAAGCGGTAGCCCTGGCGTGTCAGTTGGGTTATAGGTGCCACAATAGAGGAGAACCCCACAATGAACCTCCTGTAGAAATTGGCGAAACCTATAAATCGTTGTACCCCTTTCTTGTCTGTTGGGGCTGGCCATTCCTGGATAGCTTTGACTTTCTGCGGGTCCATTGCGACCCCATTGGTAGAAATAATAAATCCCAAAAATTGCACCGTGGTTTTCTCAAAGTCACATTTCTCGGCCTTGAGGTAAAGTCTATGTTCTCGGAGAATAGTGAGGACCTTGATGACATGGATTCGGTGCAGTTCAAGGGAGGACGAAAAAATAAGAATATCGTCTAAGTAGACTACTAGGAAATCGTCCAGGTGTTCACGGAAAATGTCGTTGACCAGGTGCTGGAAAGTAGCTGGGGCGTTGCAAAGCCCGAATGGCATGACCAAGTATTCGAAATGACCGAATCTAGATCTAAAAGCCGTCTTCCATTCGTCTCCAGCCCTGATCCGGATGAGGTTGTAGGCCCCTCGAAGGTCCAGTTTAGAGAAGATCCGAGCTGATCGGAATCGTTGGAACAACTCTGGGATGAGAGGAAGCGGGTATCTATTTTTAATAGTAATTTTATTTAATTCCCTATAGTCGATGCAGGGCCTCAGAGTCCCGTCTTTTTTTTCAACGAAAAAGATTCCGGCACCGGCTGGGGAAGAAGAGGGTCGAATGAATTTCTTTTCCAGATTTTCCTCAATGTAAGACTTGAGGGTCTTCAACTCAGATTCGGACAAGGGGAAGATGCGGCCGAATGGAATTTTGGAGCCAGGCAGAAGGTCGATGGGACAATCGTAGGGACGATGTGGAGGTAGGCGGTCGGCCTGCTGTTTGTCGAAGACGTCCTGGAATCCTAAGTATGCTGATGGAACATGTGGTAGGTTATCCGGTTGAGGGGTTAAAGTAGCACAGGCAGTTGGAAGTGCGGAAAGACAGTGTTGAGAACAATATGAAGAAGTGAAGTTAACTTCCCTCTTGGCCCAGTTTATATGAGGCTCATGTGCTTGTAACCAGGGAAGGCCCAGGATGATGGGGAACATGGGAGATGAGATGAGGTCAAATCGAAGGTATTCTTGGTGGCCTGAATCCGTGATAGCAAGGACGGGTCTTGTTTCTTGCGTAATTACCCCTGAACGAGGCAGGGATCCATCCGCCAGACGAACCTGAAGATAACGGTCCTTGGTTTGCAGAGGAAAGTGAAGTTGGGAAGCAAGTGAAGAGTCCAGAAAGCAGCTGCAGGCTCCTGAATCAATAATCGCCGGTAGGCGGGTTGCTCCTGTTGGTAGCTGTAGAGAAATAGAAAGAACAACATAAGTCTGTGGTAAGCCAGAAACTGGGTAGTTCAAAGTGTCTTTGAGGGTACACTTACTAGGTCTCACTGGGCAACTCCGAAGGAAATGGCCAGTACCCCCGCAGTAAAGACACAGATTGGCCTGACGCCTGCGCTGCTTTTCCTCAGGAGAAAGGGGAGGACGAACTAGACCAAGCTGCATGGGTTCAGGCTCGGGGGGAGAAGATGCTGTAGGAACTTGGATGGGTGGATAGGCAGAAGCTGATCGGGGCAAAGTCCAGTTTGGACGGGTAGTCTGGAAACGCTCAGAACGCCGCTCCCGGAGGCGTCTGTCAAGCTGAGTGACAGACTGGATCAGATCTTCCAGAGTAGTTGGAACACCAATCCTGGCCAGCTCGTCCTTAAGAGCCTCAGACAGTCCTTGGCGATATTGGTAATTAAGGGCCGTCTCATTCCAGCCAGTGTCAGCTGACCATTTCCGGAATTCTGCCGTGTAGTCCTCCACCGGCCTTCTCCCCTGGGTTAAACTGTGGAGAACAGACTCAGCTGTAGCTGATCTCTGAGGATCGTCATACAGCTGCGCCATACTCTCGAAGAAGGTGTCCACGGAATCTAGTATGGGGCTGCTTTGCTCCATCAGGCCATGGGCCCAGGCCTGAGGTTCGTCGGTTAGAAGGGAGATGACGAACCCCACCTTTACCACTTCTGACGAGAAAGTCCTGGGTTGAAGGGCGAAATAGAGAGAACATGCGTTTTTGAAAGCCCGATATTTCTTACGGACGCCAGAAAATCGCTCAGGCAGGGGGACCCTGGGTTCAGGGGTAGCCATTACTACGGTGGGATTTGCCTGATTTTGAGACGTGGAGGCAACATTGGCAATGGTAGCAGCTGGTGATGCTGGTCCTGTAGCTCCAGTAAGTAGCTGAAAGCGGCCATCCATTTGGACATAACCTTCTTGTAATTTCTGAACCGCGTCGGTTAGTGCGGTGACTTGCTGACATAGGGTCTCGAACGGTGAACGCGCCCTGTCGGCCTCAGACATCTGGCTGGTTTGTACTGTAAGGGTATGTACTTACCGAGGCCGAGATGCCGAGAGTGGTTCACCTTTGCGACTTGACGCACTCCACCCCCTGGAGTTGAGACAGGGAGTGGATGGCGAGAAGCGGCACCGGCTACCGGCAGGTGGTGGGTATTTGTAGACGGTCCGGCAGAGCTGAGTAGACTGAAGAACAGGCTTCAAGCAGGAACTAGCCGGATTGGTAAAGTTCAAACAGCAGGAGATAATGGAAGATCGGTGCAGATTGAGTCCGGGTTGTAATGGCTAGGTAACGGTCCCGGCTGGGGGTCAAACACAGTAAAAGGTAACAAGTCCAGAGAGTACCGGGAACCCGGCAGGGGTTCAAGGGAAACGCGGAAGTCCAAAAGGTACAGGCCAGAGGTCAAGGATTGGAGACGGGCAGCAGATCCGAGTCACAGGCCGAGGGTCAAACACAGGAGAAGGCAGAAGTCCGTATCACAAGCCGAGGGTCAGGTCCAGGAGAGAGATCAGAGGAGTCAAGCCAGTCCGGGTCACAAGGAGATTTTCAGGATAGTTTTCCAGAGTCTTGGGAATACAGGAAAGCTGACAAACCAGCAACTTGTCAGTGCAACTGGGTCTGTTTAAATAGGCCCGCCTGGATTCCTATTGGTGCGCCGCCGCGCATGTGCGCGCGCCGCTGTGTCGGCGCGCGCACCCGAGAACGTAGAAGCGCCGTCCCGCGCACAGCGCATGCGCGGAAGCATCATTCCGCCGCGCGTGCGCATTGGGCGCTGATTGGCGCTGTTGGACGGATTTCCCTGACAGCATAGGAACACCCACTCCCCCAGATTGACACCCACCCATCAAAACATTTTATAATTTGCATAACTCCACCCACTGCTTGCATCAGGACTGAGGTCTCTTAGCACTTCCCCCCCCCCCAGCCTGACTGTCCCTGGCCCCGCCCCTTTCATTCATTGGATTTAATTTCATTCAATCATGGAGGCTCAGCATCACATGTGGGTGTTACCTATGCAAATACAGCCTGCCTAGGAACGCCCACTCCTCTTGATTGACGACACTCATCCATCAAAACATTTTTTTTCTTTGCACAACTCCTCCCACTTCTTGCATCAGGACTATGGTCTCTTAGTGCTCTTTTTTTTCCCCGCTCCGTCGGCCTCGACTTTAGGGTTGCCACCTGTCCAGGATTCACCCAGACAGTTCGGGTTTGGAATCATGCATCCGGGTTTCAGACTACCTGAAACCCAGACACACTATTCAGACTGGACTATGGCTTCCCAGCAGGGTTGCTGGCTTAAGTTGTCTAAGCTGAGAGTGTCTGTTACACTCTCTTTCATGCTGAACACACACACACCAGAGAGGAGAGAGGGCTTGATCTGCACCTCTTCTTCCTGCCCCTTCTCCTCTGTGTCTGCTCACCCTCCAATCCCCAGCGCTGTGCCTCAGAAAAGGAAAGTTGGGGCTGGAAATTTGAAGTCCGGCATCCTCAGATACATCTGGATGAGAGGTGCTGACTGCTAAGGGGTGAGTGAGCTCACCATCCATCCCCATACCTCCCAACTTTTTGAGATGGGAACGAGGGACACCTATTAGCAAAAGTATGTAGGCATAGGACACACCTCCTGCCACGCCCACAAGTGTTTTTTTTTTTACCACTACTATTACTTTATATTGGCTTTTGGAATTTACAGATGCAGCAATTTAGAAATTGTATGAAAGGTTTAGCACTGGGAAACACTTTTTGAATGATAAAAAGTGCATTTTATATACAACTAGATAGATCAGACCAAAATTAGGGACAAGTGAGAACAGTGGGACGGGGGGACATTGCTCCAAATCAGGGACAGTTGGGAGCTATGCATCCCTGCCTGTGACTGAAGTCTCCCCCATTCTCTCTCCTGCCTCTGAGTGAGTACACTAAAGTAAATCGGGGTTCTCAGCGCACCCCTTACATCAGAGTTCCCCTTTACACCAGAGGCCACAGTGTTTCCCCTTACATCAGAGTCTTCTCCCATGGGCATCCGCTGAACTTTTTTCAGGGGGGGGCATCATTTTAAGGTCATCCATGCTCGGTCCCTTTTTGACAATGTCATGAAGGGGAGGGGCCTAGTCAATATGACATAAAGCGCAGGCATGCAAAGGTTTGAGAAACCTGATGCAAAAGCTTAATAGAAGGATTAAGCTGCCATTGTCTGATTAGCAATTTCTATTTTTTTTTTAAACCTCCCCCTCTCTAGCGGCCGAATAGCGCCGCTAAAACTAGCGGCGCTTTACCGATAATATGACCAGCTGGCAGTGTGAAATAGCTCTTGAGGATAATTCCGCTTCACTCCATGTCCATATAAATATAGTGTGTCTCCAGGGGGGGGGGGGCAATTAACCCCCCTTGCCTTATGGAGCGGACGCCCATGTCTTCTTTGTACATCAGAGTTCTCAGTGTTCCCCTTAAATCAGAGTGCTCAGAGCATCCCTTATGTTAGAGTCCCCAGAGTTCTCCCTTACATCAGAGTCTGCAGAGTCCCCCCTACAGTGAAAGGGAACTCTGCAGATTCAAATGTAAAAGTGGAACTCTGTGGACTCTGATGTAAAGGGGGACTCTTGTTTATTTACTTCATATGATTAGAAACAGTGGCGGAATTATAGGGGTCGCTGAGGTCGCCATGGCGACCGGGCCCCTTGCTACAGGGGGCCCTCAAGGGCCCCCTGTATACAGTACTTCGATAGGAGGAGTGGAGACGAGCTCCCCGATCCTAAGCCGAACTGTAATCGGCACTGTGTGCGGGGAGCTCGTCACATTGATTACAAAAAGCACAGTGTGTGCTGTGCTCTTTGTCTCCCCCTACAGTGCAGTACCCGGCAGGAAGACCAGGAAGGTAAAGCACTGCCGTTTTTTTATCTACTGTGCCGTGTTTCCCCGAAAATAAGACTGGATCTTATATTAATTTTGGCTACAAAAAAAAACACACTAGGGCTTATTTTCGGGGTAGGGCTTATTTATATACGGTATGTACAATGACAATCTTAAAGTAGTTGTAACCATAAAAAAAGAAATCCTGTTCCTTTAAAGCACAGTGCTTGTGCTGTGTCATTTACCCCTCTCTACAGTATGTTCTAAAAATCTTGGAATAAAACAATAAAATATATTTTTTTTAAAGTTCCTGTGTTCCCTCTCTCCCCACCTCCCCCTGTCAGGTCAGGAGTAAATTTTCAACATCGTTTCAAAAACATCTTGGTTAAAGTCCTTTTAAAATTAAGGTAATCCGTTTTTATAAAAGAATCATACTTATATAAGGTGCAGTGTGTCTCCCACTGCAAATGTCTCATGGAGAATACCTTTTTACAGCTCCCCTGGTTGCTCACTTGATCTGCTCTCCTCCGTTCTGAGATCCCTGCCAACGTCAGCCCGCTCCGTGCACTGAAGAGGGAGGGGCCGCAGATGTCAGCTGGGAGGAGAAGAGAAGGGGGAAGACCAGAGATCCCCGCTGACGTCAGCCCGCTCCGTGCACTGAAGAGGGAGGGGCCGCAGACGTCAGCTGGGAGGAGAAGAGAAGGGGGAAGACCAGAGATCCCCGCTGACGTCAGCCCGCTCCGTGCACTGAAGAGGGAGGGGCCGCAGACGTCAACTGGGAGGAGAAGAGAAGGGGGAAGACCCGAGATCCCCGTTGACATCAGCCCGCTCCGTGCACTGAAGAGGGAGGGGCCGCAGACGTCAGCTGGGAGGAGAAGAGAAGGGGGAAGACCCGAGATCCCCGCTGACGTCAGCCCGCTCCGTGCACTGAAGAGGGAGGGGCCACAGATGTCAGCGAGGAGAAAAGAACAAAACCTCTGGCGGGTCAGCGGCGGCTGCTAATAAAGTATTTTCTAATACAGTCACAAGGGGAGACACACTACACTCCATACCAGTACGATTGTCCTACAAAACAGACCACCGGTTTTTTCATGTACTTTACTAGGGCTTATTTTCGGGGTAGGGCTTATATTGCAGCCCTCCCCAATAATCACGCTAGGTCTTATATTCGGGGTAGGGCTTATTTTCGGGGAAACACGGTATGTGTGTTTGTGTGTGTTTATATGTGTGTGTGTGTGTATGTGTGTGTGCTCATGTGCATATGTATGCGAGTGTGCATGTATGTGTTTATCAGTGGCGGTGCGTCCATAAGGGCGCACGGGCGCCGCCCCCTCTCTCCAGCCACCCCCTCTATCACCAATAGATAGATTCATGCATAGAATGAATCTATCAATGGCCGCCGCTACCACCCCCTATTCAGGCGCCCAGTCCCTTTTTGGACGCCGGGCGCCTGAATTACAGCGGCGGGGGGGTGGGGGGTTGTGTTTTTTAAGCACTAATAGGCTTCAAAATAGGTGAACTGCAAGCACCATGCTGGGCGCTCTCAGTCCACCCAGGTGTGATAGAAAAGCAAATGAATATTCATTTTTCTAACACTGAACCACCTCTTCACCAATCAGGTGCTTGGGTCTGTTACCTGTCACCTTATTGGCTGAAAAGACAGGCACTGCTATTGGACGCCTATCAGGAGGACAGGATGGGAGGAGACGCATGGAGGACACCGCTCGTCGCCGTCACCCGCTGCCCCACCGAGAGGGTAAGTGCCGGGCCGACTGTGCATTGGCGGGGTCACAGTGGCTGCATTTGATGGGCACAGTGAGGCTGCGTTTGATGGGCACAGTGAGGCTGCGTTTGATGGGCACAGTGAGGCTGCGTTTGATGGGCACAGTGAGGCTGCAATTGTTTTTTTAAATAATTTTTCAGTTTGCTTGCGCCCCCCCAAACATTTTGAGCACCAGCCGCCATTGGTTTATATCTGTGTGCATATGTGCATTTTTATATATATATATATATATATATATATGTATATATGTGTGTGTGTGTGTGTGTGTATGTATATATACAGTGTATGTATGTGTGTTTACATGACTCCCTATTTGTGTACAATTACAACCGATTTAAAAAATTTTTTTTTGCTTGTTCATAGTACCAGCAAAAAAATGCTGTTCTACTGAAAAGCGATCCATGCTCACATCACTTTTCAGAGGCATTTGAGAGCCGGAAAAGAGGCAAAATGTTGCCTCCCGACCATCTGTTTTAACCCCTTAAATGCGTCATCACTATGCTGAAACTGCATGCAATGCACACAGTTGCAGGGTGGTTGCAGTGCAGCCCCATTCCCCTAGGGATATACTTCAAGGGTGCCCTGGCTGGAAAAATATTGAGAAATGGCGATATAGAGGAACCAATCTCTCCATTTTCATCCTGCAGCCGCTGAATGCCTGCGGGAGGGTGAGGGAGAGGAGGAGAAGCGGGGGGGGGGGAAATGGAGAAATCGGTTCCTCTTTATGCAGCCACCCACTTGCGACCGGGTCCTGTTGTTCCGCCACCGGGCTCTGAGAAAAAAAGCCCTGTCTGGGGGGGGGGGGGGGGGGGGCGTCCAGGGGGGCCCTGAAGGTTCTAGTTATGCCACTGATTAGAAATGTTATTTATTAGCAAAATATATGTATAAAAAAAAAAATTGCTGTGCGCCGCTAAAGTGTTTGGGTTTGACTTGAAGAAAAGGTGGCGACCCTACACGACTTGCAAGACGAAGAGAGCGAAGAGCGGAATCGGCAGTTTCATTTGTTGGCGAGCTGGTAAAGTGAGGTTAGACGTCGTTCTCAAACATCTGCAAGTGACCGCAGAATGTTCCGGGTTTCAAATGATTCAACGTTCGGACTCGTGGTCGCCAGAATGACATAAGAGGGTGAGATTTCATCTCTCTTAAAGGGGAAACTCTTGTGGTTCTAATAAATCAGTATGCAGTCCTTGTTGGACATGTTAACCACTTAAGGGCCGCACCTATTTTTCAGACTCGGTGTTTACACGTTAAAAACAATTTTTTTTTGCTAGACAATTTCTTAGAAACCCCAAACATTATGATTTTTTTCTAACACCCTAGAGAATAAAATGGCGGTCGTTGAAATACTTTTTGTCACACCGTATTTGCGCAGCGGTCTTAAGCCCCGTACACACGGTCGGACTTCCATCTGACTTTTCCGTGGTTTTTTGTCCGAACGGAGTTTGCCGGGCACACCCATAGCATACACACGCTCGGACTTTTCTGCAAACTTTCCCAAAACTTTTTGCAACATCACGTGGTTTTTCTGCTCTTTTCTGCTCTTTACCGCCACCCTTTGGTCAACTTCTGCTATTGTTGGTTGATTTTAACATTAGTTGTTTTGTCCATCGGACAAAAGTCCGATGGTTTTCTGTACACACGGTAGGACTTTGCTCCATCGGACTTTTGTTGGGCAAAAGTTTGTCCGTTTGCAGACCCAACTTTTGTCCGATGAAAACAAAACCAAACGAAAAAAGTTTGTCCGATGGAGCGTACACACGGTCGGATTGTTGGTCCAACTTGCTCAAAACGAAGTTTGTTGGGCAAAAGTCCGACCGTGTGTACGGGGCTTAACAAGCGCCCTTTTTTAAAATTTTCTTTAATTAAAAAATAAGACAAAAGTAAATTTAGCCCATTTTTTTTTTTTTTTAGATTGTGAAAGATAATGTTAGGCCGAGTAAATTGATACCCAACATGTCACGCTTCAAAATTGCGGCCGCTCGTGGAATGCTGACAAACTTTTACCCTCCATAGGTGACATTTAAAAAATTCTACAGGTTGCATGTTTTGATTTAGAGGAGGTCTAGGGCTAGAATTATTGCTCTCGCTCTAACGATCGTTTTCATATGCGGGCGCTGCTCACGTATGCGTTCGCTTCTGTGTGCGAGTTTGTCGGGACAGGGCGCTTTAAAAAAGTTTTTTCTTTTTTTTTCTTATTTATTTTACTTAATTTTATTTATTTTTACACTGTTTTTGAAAAAAATAAAAATAAAGTGTCACTTTTATTCCTATTACAAGAAATGTAAACATCTCTTGTAATAGAAAAAAGCATGACAGGTCCTCTTAAATATGAGATCTGGGGGTCAAAAAGACCTCACATCTCATATTTAGACTAAAATGCAATAAAAAATAAATAAAAAATAAATTGTCATTTGAAAAAATAACAAAAAAAAATAAAAATGCCCTTTTAAGAGCTATGGGCGGAAGTGAAGTTTTGACGTCGCTTCTGCCCTGCTATGGTATGGAGACGGGTGGGGGCCATCTTCCCCCTCCCTCGTATCCATACCACAGAGGAAGAGTACCCGATCGCCTCCACCGCTACCAGTCGCTCCGGTAAGCGGCGGGAGACGGGGCCCCTCTCCCGCCGACGATAACGGTGATCTCACGGCGAATCCGCCGCAGAGACCACCATTACCGTAAACCGGACCGCCGCCTGTAGAGATGGATACCTCGGTTATGGCAGAAGCTGCTGCCATATCAGAGATATCCCTCTTCAAAGTAAGGACGTATATCGGTGTTCGGCGGTCCGGAAGTGGTTAAAAAAAAAAAATGCCATGAAGCCTGCATGAATGGGGCTGAAGGTACACTGCCCATCTACCCCCACGCCTGTCCACCCTCTATAGGCCAGAGCAATTTTTTTTATTTTTATTAAATTATTTATTTTTTATTTCGGGTACTTATACAGCACCGTCAATTTACGCCGCTCTTTTACATATACACCACTGTGCTGCCCTAAATCGTTCTATATAAATCAACATTTTTAATTAAATTACATTTTTTTTATTTAATTATTTATTTATTTTTAAATATAATTTGTTTTTTTTACATCCCTGTTGTTCTAATTAAATCAATTTTTTCAATTAAATTAATTCCAAAAAAAATAGTTTTAGTTTTTTTCAAATATAGTTTATTTATTCTGTTTTTCGGTGATAACTTTGTCATTAAAGTTATTGTAAATCTTTTTTTTTTTTTTTTTTTTTTTTAAATAGTAATAATAATGAATCACTTCAATACCGGGCACTTTCCCCCCTTCCTGCCCAGGCCAATTTTCAGCTTTCAGCGCTGTCACATTTTAAAAACAACAATTGCGCGGTAACCAAACTACATTTTTATTGTTTTGTTTCCACAAACAGAGCTTTCTTTTGGTTTTATTTGATCACATCTGGGTTTTTTTTTTTTTTTGCTAAACAAATAAAAAAAGACAGAAAATTTTGAAAAAAAAACAAACAAACATTTTCTTTGCTTCTGAAATAACATTTTGTAAAAAAGTATGTTTTCTCTTCTGATGGGCACTGATGAGGCGGCACTAATGAGGTGGCACTGATGGGCATTATTGATGACTGAGGCACTAATATGCAGCACTGATGGGCATTGATAGGCAGCACTGGGCACTGAAAGGCCGCACTGATTGGTACTTCTAGGTGGCACTGATGGGTGGCACTGAAGGGCACTGATAGATGGCTCTGATAGGCAGCACTGATGAGGAGTCACTGGCAGGCGTTACTGAATGGCAGACCACAAACGTTTTTTTTACCTTTTAAAGGGGTTGTAAAGGTTCATTTTTTATTTTCTAAATGGGTTCCTTTAAGTTCATGCATTGTTGGTTCACTTACTTTTTCCTTCGATTTCCCTTCTAAATATTTTTTGTCTTTGTCTGAATTTCCCACTTCCTGTAAGCCTGCCCCCATCATCCGAGCTGTTCTGGCTGGGGGTTAGTCAGCGTGCTCGCCCCCTCCCTTGGGACTACATCCCTTGCGGGGAGCCCCCTCCCTTGGGACTACATCCCTTGCGGGGAGCCCCCTCCCTTGGGACTACATCCCTTGCGGGGAGCCCCCTCCCTTGGGACTACATCCCTTGCGGGGAGCCCCCTCCCTTTGGCATACATACCTTGCGGGAAGCCCCCTCCCTTGGGCCTACATACCTTGCGGGAAGCCCCCTCCCTTGGGCCTACATACCTTGCGGGAAGCCCCCTCCCTTGGGCCTACATCCCTTGCGGGAAGCCCCCTCCCTTGGGCCTACATCCCTTGCGGGAAGCCCCCTCCCTTGGGCCTACATCCCTTGCGGGAAGCCCTCTCCCTTGGACCTACATCCCTGCGGGGAGCCCCCTCCCTTGGGACACAGCGTCTCCCCGCAGGGATGTAGTCCCAAGGGAGGGGGCGAGCACGCTGACTAGCCCCCAGCCAGAACGGCTCGGATGATGGGGGCAAGCTTACAGGAAGTGAGCAATTCAAAGAAAAAAAACATTTAGAAGGGAAATCGAAGGAAAAGGTAAGTGAACCAACAATGCACTAGCTTAAAGGAACCTCTTTAGAAAATAAAAAATGAACCTTTACAACCCCTTTAATGCATTAAGTTAAACTACCTTCTAGCTTTAGACCCACTTTAGGATAACAAGGTAATAGATATATTGTTCTGTTAACCCCTTCCTCCCGCAGCCTCCTGGCCCTTTAAGTAAATCCAAAAACCGTGAGGCAGAGGCGGGCATTCCGATCATATGACCACTGTGATTGGCTGACACAGCGGTCACATGATTGAAAGCTGCGGATTGCAAGTAAGCATCGGGAACTCTCCATGACAGTCTAGTTACTGCGCTATCAGCACTCTCTCAGCACAGTAAAATGTTTACTTATACGGAAAATGCATATCTGTGGCTGCTCAGCATTAACCCCACCCCTCCCCCCTCGCCGAGATGCCACATATATGTGTGCGGCTGGCAGGAAGAGGTTAAGGACAGGCGAGGCTTTTTTTTTTTTTTTTTGTGAAATTGTCTTGCAACAATGTGTTTTTTTTTTTTTTTTTTTTTTTTTACACCATACTTAAATAAAAAAAGAAAACTAAACAAAATGCACTTTTTCTTTCTTTCTTTCTGTGTTTTTTTTTTTTTGAGCAGTGTTAGTTTTACCACTTCAGCCCCGGAAGATTTTACCCCCTTCCTGACCAGTGCACTTTTGGTTAAGGACAGGCGAGGCTTTTTTTTTGTGAAATTGTCTTGCAACAATGTTTTTTTTTTTTTTTTTTTGTTTTTTTTTGTTTTTTTTTACAATCCTTAAATAAAAAAGAAAACTAAACAAAATGCACTTTTTCTTTCTTCCTTTCTTTCTTTTTTTTTTTTTTTTTTTTTTGAGCGGTGTTTGTTTTACCACTTCAGCCCCGGAAGATTTTACCCCCTTCCTGACCACAGCACTTTTTACAATTCGGCACTGCGTTGTTTTAACTGACAATTGCGCGGCCGTGCGACGCTGTACCCAAACAAAATTGACGTCCCTTTTTCCCCACAAATAGAGCTTTCTTTTGGTGGTATTGGATCACCTCTGCAGTTCTTATTTTCCGCACTATAAAAAAAAAAGAGCGCCAATTTTGAAAAAAAAACAATATTTTTTTACTTTTTGCTATAATAAATATCCCCAAATATTTTTAAAAAAGCAAAAACAAATTTCTTCATCAGTTTAGGCCAATATATATTATTCTACATATTTTTGGTAAAAAATAAAAATAAAAAATGCAATAAGCATATATTAATTGGTTTGCGCAAAAGTTATAGTGTCTATAAAATAGGGGATTGATTTATGTTTTTTTTTTTTTTACTAGTAATGCCGGTGATCTGCGATTTTTATTTGCATTGCGACGGACAGATCGGAGACTTTTGACACATTTTTGGGACCATTGGCATTTGTACAGCGATCAGTGCTATTAAAATGCACTGATAACTGTGTAAATGTCACTGGCAGGGAAGGGGTTAAACACTAGGGGGCTGATCAAGGGATTAATTGTGTGTTCTAACTGTATGGGGATAGGACTCACTAGGAGAGCAGCCATATCGTTTTTCCTACTAGGAACAAACGATATGGCTCCTCTTCCCTGACACACACCAATCCCCGTGCTGGCGGCGATCGTGCCCGCCAGCCACTTGCATCGGGTCCCCCGCGGTACAGCGGGCGCTCACCCTCTGGTGGCCCAAAAAGGGAAGGACGTACCCATATGGGATTTCGCCCAGGGGAGCCATTCTGCCGCAGTACATCTGTGTGAGCCAGTCGGGAAGCAGTTAAAAATAACTAGTGTTACCGAACATAGAAAGTGCGCCTTTTATTCTGTACAAAAATTATGATTCTGGTACAAAAGCATTGCAAAGTTATTTTTTACTAATAAAGTTTTTTTTTTTTTTTTTTTTATTTTGTCCCTCTGTCCAATCACAGCGTAAACGGGTCGCCGGCGGCTCGCACACGCTACACCCCAGACCGACTGCATAAAAATCATATACAGGTACGTGATTTCGTGCAGGAGGGCTGCCCTGCTCTAATAAATCCACATGGGGTGGTCTTAACCACTTCTCCACCAAGGGCATCATATGACGTCCTTGACTTTGAAGGGGGGGATATCTGAATGATGGGTGCAGCTACAGGCATCATTCAGATATCATTCTGTCATGCCGGCGATTCTGCGCACCATAAGAAGGATCATAGCGGCAGTTCCGCCGCTTGATCGTTCTTATAGGCGGCTTGAGGGGACACCCCCCCTCCCGCCGCCATCCGGTGCTTCTCCGGGCTCTCCCGTGCCATCGGGGGCCCGGGGAACGAATCGGCCGGCACCGGCTCACGACGATAGAGATGACTGGTGACCAGACGGTCACCAGTCATCTCTATGACCGTTGGAGTCCCTGTCGCGATGTTGTGGCGTCACGCCCGGTACACGGAAGTAAACAAAGACGCAATTGCGGCTGTCAGCATGAGATGGGTGAATTTTTTTCACCGATCTCATGCTTTCCAGCCTGGAGGAGAGATGTGGGGTCTTATTGACCCCGCACCTCTCCATAAAGAGGACCTGTCACAATAGATTCCTATTACAAGGGATGTTTACATTCCTTGTAATAGGAATAAAAGTGATCAAAAAAAAAAAAAGTGTCAAAATAAAAAAAATCTGTAAAATAAGAGCGGTAGCAGTAAGAGCGGTAGCTCGCGCTCAGAAGCATGTAAGTCCCGCCCACATATGTAAACGCTGTTCAAACCCCACATGTGAGGTATCGCCGCGTGCGGTAGAGTGCGAGCAACAATTCTAGCACTAGACCTCCTCTGTAACTCGAAAATAGTAACCTGTAAAAAAATTTAAAGCATCGCCTATGGAGATTTTTAAGTACCGAAGTTTTGCGCCATTCCATGAGTGTGCTCAATTTTAAAGCGTGACATGTTAGGTATCTATTTACTCGACGTAACAGCATCTTTTACAAAAAAATTGGGCTAACTTTACTGTTTTGTTATTTTTTAATTAGTGAAACCGTTTTTTTCCCAAAAAAAGGCGTTTGAAAAATTATTGCGCAAATACTGTGCAAGATAAAAAAGTTGCAATGACCGCCATTTTATTACCTAGGGTGTCTGCTAAAAAAATATATATATATAATGTTTGGGGGGTTCTGATTAATTTTCTAGCAAAAAAAATGATGATTTTTACATGAAGGAGAGAAGTGTCAGAATAGGCCCAGTGGAGAAGTGGTTAAAGTGGTTAGGGGCCTATTGATATCAATGGGCACGTGTGGCCAGCGCAATGCCGGACAAATGTGACACGGGGAGTTGCAAATTAGACATGTGCTCTGCCGAAAAAAAAAAAAAAATCTTTTTTTTTGGGTCATTCGGATTTTTATTCTTATTTTCAGATTTCCGAATTTTCGAAAAAATTTGTTAAACGGGTTTTCGTTAATTCGAATATTTCAGAATTTATTAATTTGCCGAATTTAGCCGAAAAATTAATTCGAAATAAAACGAATTGCACGTGCTTATTGCAAATGCCACGGCGTGACGTGAAACATCGCGCCTGCAGCGAACTTTCAGAAAATATTATAGTTACTAACCAGAACCACTGGAACCGTCAAAGTTGTCATTGTCATCTGGATCCCCCGATGTAGAAATTTCTGTTGGGCCCACCGATGGACTGTCCTTACCGTCATCAGCGGATATGACTTGTAGAGAGAAAAAAAATAATGGTCAAGAGCTGTTTGTTCCACTGACCAATCATAAATCATTATTTTCTAATATAATAAATATATATATATATATATATATATATATATATATATATATATATATATATATATCAACCTCCTACAATGACCTGCATAGAGGCAATCAGACTCGGGAAAGGGAGGGGCAACAACTGGAGCCAATCAGGTGTTCTTCAGTGCACAAGAGCCAAGGGTGATCATACTGATAGGTGGAAAGAGCAGAGGGAGAACCTCATCCCTGCTTCTCCTTTCGTTGGCCAATCAGCACTCTGGGTGTGTGTTCTAGACCAAAATGTGCTGCTGGTGCATTGCAGGTCAGAAGTTTTAGATTTCAAGACAGATTTGAGGCCAAGAAATAACCGGTAATTAGATAATTATTATTGTAACTATGGGTTTAACTAGAATTGGTTTCTTTTTCAAACATTGGGAAAAAATTCTATTCATTTGTTAAATACGGTTGTGATTATTAAACAAAATTCTGAGTTTTAAAGTCCGAATTTTAGGCTTAAAAATCTGAATTCTGAGATATCTCCAGAATTCTGACTTTGAAACTCTGAGAACTCTGACTTTGAAATGAAGAATTCTGACTTTTAATCTCAGATATTTCACCTTGAAAATTTCTGACTTTTAATCTCAGAATTCTGATTTTGAATCTTGGAATAATTCGGACTTTTAATCTCAGAATTCTGACTTTAAATCTTGGAATAATCCTGACTTCGAATCTAAGAATTCTGACTTTTAATCTCAGAATTCTGACTTTTCATCTCAGAATTTTGACTTTGAATCTTGGATTAATTCTTATTTTAATTTTAGAATTCTGATTCTGAATCTTGAAATAATTTTGATATTTTTAATCTCAGAATTCTGACTGTTAACCTCAGAATTCTGACTTTAAGCTCAGGTTCACACTGACAGCGGGATTGAAATTGTGCGAGTTCAGTTGAACATTCCCACATATCAGTCCCGACTTCGGGGGCGATTTCAGAGACATCTGTGCGGATTTCCTGCACAGATGTCTATCCAAAACGCACCCTGAAGTCACAAAAAAGTAGTACAGAAAATACTTTTGGGAATCGGTGTGGCGCTGCAAATGCTGCGTCGCACAGATTCTGATGGTGCCATTGCTGGCAATTGCCACCGATTTGGCATGTCAAATTGTATCAATGTGAACCTAGGCTGAATCTTGGAACATTTTGGACTTTTAATCTCGGAATTCTGACTTTGAATCTTGGAATAATTCTAAATTTGAATCTCAGAATTCTGACTTTGAATCTCAGAATTCTGACTTTGATTCTGGGAATATTTTTGACTCAAAATTCTGACTTTGAAAGTCAGAATTATTCCAAGATTCATTATCGGAATTCTGACTTTGATCCTGGGAATAATTCAGATTTTTGATCTCAGAATTCTGACTTTGAATCTTAGAATAATACTGACTTTGGATCTTAGAATAATACTGACTTTGGATCTCAAAATTTTGACTTTAATTCTAGGAATAATTGTGATTTTTGATCTCGAATTTTGACTTTTAATCTCAGAATTTTGACTTTGAATCTTGAAATATTTTTGACTTTTAGGCTGGGTTCACACATATATGCGAATTGAATGCGAGTTTCCTCACATCCAATAAGCATGACAGGCAAGTGTGACCATCTCTCGATGGAGCCGGTTCACACAGCTCCGGGGTGGCCACGGTCCGGATTGAAAAAATAGGATTTTTTACTCACCGTAAAATCCTTTTCTCTGAGTCCGTGGACCGACACAGCTTCTCTATTGACAAAGTGGGTATTATCCGTTAATTAGGAGTGACTAGGCAGAAAAACTTGTAAAAAGTGTTGCATCACACCTTCTACAGCACCGCCCAGGGGGCGGACCCTCTGGGTATACTCTCTCAGTCTGCACATCGCAGATCAGTTCGTCAAAAAGCAGTACAAACTTAAAAGGAGGGGTGGGTGCTGTGTCGGTCCATGGACTCAGAGAAAAGGATTTTACGGTGAGTAAAAAATCCTATTTACTCTTTCGTCCATGGACCGACACAGCTTCTCTATTGACAAAGTGGGACGTCCCAAAGCAGTGTCAGAGAAAAAACGAGGGGTGGTAACAGCATAAAAACAAACTTCACCCCAAAACACAAAACAGCACTCCTCCAACGGAGGAGTTGCAACTCTAAACAGCCGCCTGCAAAACCTTGCGGCCGAAAGAGGCATCCGAAGATGCACCTACATCAACTTTGTAGAATTTTATGAAAGTGTGAGTGGACGACCAAGTCGCCGCTTTACATAGTTGGGAAACAGACGCTTGATGTCGGAAAGCCCAAGAGGCACCTATTGCCCTGGTCGAATGCGCCGTGACAGGAAAGGGGGGCGCCTGACCCTTTAAGGCGTAAGCCTGGATTACTATCTGTCGGATCCACCTAGAGATGGTGGCCGATGAGACTGCTTGGCCCTTCTTGGGACCAGCCACCGAAACAAACAGTGAGTCTGACTTCCGGAACAGGGAAGTAGCAGATATGTATACTCTCAAAGCTCGGACAACGTCCAAGGAATGCAACGCCGACTCCTTAGGATTCGACGGCTGAGGACACAAGGATGGAAGTACAATGTCTTCGTTGAGATGAAAAGCCGAAACGACTTTCGGAAGAAAGGAAGGCTGCGGCCGCAGCACCACCTTATCCTTGTGGAAAATCAAATAGGGAGCCTTGCAGGACAGGGCTGCCAGCTCAGAGACTCGTCTAACTGACGTAACAGCCACCAAAAAGACCACCTTCTGAGAAAGTGTCAACAGGGGAATATCTCTAATATTCTCAAACGGTGCCTTCTGAAGCACCGAGAGGACCAGGTTCAAGTCCCACGGAGGTAACGGGGGGCGGACCGGAGGGGCCACATGTCGAACCCCCTGCACAAATGTACTCACGAGAGAGTGAGTCGCCAGGGGTCGCTGAAAAAAGACAGCCAGGGCAGATATCTGTCCCTTAATCGTACTTAGGGCAAGCCTTTGGTCTACCCCATGCTGTAAAAACAGCAGGATTCTGGAAACCAAATGGGTACGCGGATGCCATTTCATTTCCTCACACATGGAGATGTAGGCCCTCCAAGTGCGGTGATAGACCTTCCTAGAGGACGGTTTCCGAGCACTTCTCATAGTAGAGATTACTGAGTCTGACAGGCCCCGATCTCTCAGTACCTGGTTCTCAACAGCCATGCCGTTAAAGCCAATGACTGTAAAGCAGGATGGAATATGGGACCTTGCGATAGCAGGTCCTTCCGTAGTGGTAGGCGCCAGGGGACGTCTGCTACCAGACGTACTAGATCGGCGTACCAAGGACGCTGAGGCCAACCTGGAGCGATTAGGATCATTGGAATTCCCTCTGCCTCCACTCTGCGGAGCAGAAGAGGAAGAAGCCTTAAGGGAGGGAAGGCATAGATTAGCCGATACTGACCCCACGATGCTACCAACGCGTCCGTTGTGTCTGCCCATGGGTCTCTTGACCGGGCCACAAACCTCAATACCTTCCGATTGAGTCGGGAAGCCAGAAGATCTACGTCTGGTGTGCCCCATCTTTGGCAGAGGAGTTGGAACACCTCCGGGTGTAAGGACCATTCTCCCTGGTCCAGCATCTGGCGGCTCAGGTAGTCCGCCTGCCAGTTTTCCACACCCGGAATGTACACGGCCGACAGTGCCGGTACGCTCCTCTCTGCCCACTTCAGGATGCGAGCGATCTCCGATGCTGCAGCTGAGCTTCTTGTTCCTCCTTGATGATTGACATATGCCACTGCTGTGGCGTTGTCTGACTGGATCCTGACTGGACGCCCTTGCAGTCTCTGAGACCATCTGAAGAGGCACAGCTTGATCGCTCGGATCTCCAGGACATTGATCGGCAGGAGGGCTTCCTCTGGGGTCCAGCGACCTTGCGCCGACTGGGCACCCCAGACTCCCCCCCAACCTGTAAGGCTGGCGTCCGTCGTGATCACTATCCAGTAAACCGGAAGAAATGACTTCCCGGCCATTAGAGCCGGTGCTGTCAGCCACCATACCAGGGATCTCCTGACTAGGTGGCTCACTCGGATTTGATAATCCAGAGATGAAGGGCATCTGTTCCATCTGGACAGAACTTCCTTCTGTAACACTCGAGTGTGGTATTGAGCATATGGGACCGCCTCGAAGGAGGCTACCATGAGGCCCAACACTCGCATGCAAAAACGGAGTGACGACCAATTCCTGGAAGTCAGCTGCCGTACTGCAGCCCGGAGGGTCTGCAACTTCTCCACAGGGAGGAATACCTTTGCCTCTGAGGAATCCAGAATCAACCCCAGGTACACTAGGCGTTTGAGTGGGCACCAATACTGACTTTTGCGTGTTCAGTATCCAACCACAGTCTCGAAGAGTCTGACAGGTAATGGACACGCTTACCTCTAATTCTGAGCTTGAAGGGGCCTTCAGCAGAAGGTCGTCCAAGTAACCTGTGATAGCGATACCCCGCTGTCTTAGAAGTGCCAGAATCGGAGCGAGCACCTTGGTGAACGTCCTGGGTGCTGAGGCAAGGCCAAACGGGAGGGCCACAAACTGGTAGTGGTTCTTCCCGATAGCAAATCGCAGAAACCTCTGGTGTCTGGAGTATATGGGGACATGCAGGTATGCGTCCTTGATGTCCAAGGAGGCCAGAAAGTCCCCCGGATGGAGAGCCGTGACTACGGATCGAACCGACTCCATCCGAAATCTTTGTACCTTCACAAAGCAATTGAGGGCTCTGAGATCCAAGATTGGACGAACCCCCTCCTTCTTTGGCACAATGAACAGATTTGAGTAAAAACCCTGACCCCGTTCCTGTTCTGGAACTGGAATAACTACCCCGCATTCCAGTAGACCCTGGACCGCCCCCTACAGGGCCTCCCGACGGGTCGGTAGTAGCTGGAGATTGGAGGTGATGAATCTGTCTGGTGGACAAGAGAGAAATTCTATCTTGTAGCCTGAGGAGATTACTTCGCAAACCCACCTGTCGGAGACTAGAGCAGTCCACTGAGTCGCGAATTTGCGAAGACGTCCCCCCACCCGAGAGCTGGGTGGGGGCGGACCTTCATGTGGACGCAGATTTGTCCTCAGGCTTGTTGGGTCTGCGGGACCAAGGACGCTTTTGTCCTTGGGCAGGCTCTTTATCGGCCTGGGGTCTTTTCCCTGTCGCCTTAAGGGGGCGAAAAAAACGCTTACGTGCAGTAAAGGAGGGCCCTTGCCCTTGGCGTGGTCCCTTACCCTTGCTAGTTTGGGGAAGCAAAGTGCTTTTACCTCCTGTGGCATCCTTGATGATGTCATCCAGAGAAGCCCCAAAAAGTCTGTCGCCCTTAAAAGGCAGATCCAATAGGGCTTTCTTGGAAGTCTGGTCCGCAGACCAGCCCTTTAGCCAGATCAGGCGGCATATTGCTACTGCATAAACCGAAGCTCTTGACAGCAGGGGAATAGTATCCATGTCTGACTCGCAGACAAACTTAAGGCCCTGGACCAACTGGTCGGCCAAAGTTATCTCATTAGGAGGAGCATCTCGCTCCTTTAACCCCTGGAGTAGCAATTTTGCCCATTCAGTAAGTGTCTGAGACACTAGGGCCCCCGCCAATGCCGGGCGTACTGCCGAGCCTACCACTGAGTATAGGTAGCGAGCGAGTGCTTCAGCCTTCTTATCCACAGGGTCCTTGAAAACAGGAGCCCCTTCTACTGGAATAGTGGTGGCTCTATTAAGTCTGGACACCGAAGGGTCCACTATAGGGGGAGAGGTCCATATCTTCAGAAAACTCTCCTCAAAGGGGTACCGTACTGCAAACCTCTTTGGGGCTGTAAAGACCCTCAGTGGGTTCTCCCATTCCTTGTATAAGAGTTTGTCAAAATAAGACACACAAGGGAACACCTTAGCAGTGCGGGCAGGTTTACGAAACCCAAAGGGGACTGGAGTATCTGCTACTTCTTCAGTCCTTTCCAACTTTAGCGTATCCCGCACTGCAGTAATAAGGTCAGATACCAAAGCCGTCTCGCGTACTGACCTGGACTTGGAGTCCTCCTCACTGTCCGATCGGTCACGGTCTGCAGTCTCTGATGCATCAGAATCTGGGCCATGAGCCGTAGCTGGACCTGGTTCTGCATCAGAATTATCCCCAGAAGATTGCAGGGGACGGGGGCGTTTATTACCCCCTGTATTCCCGTGTGCTGCTTTCACCCTGGCAGCAAACGCCTCTAGGATTGCCGACATAGCGTCCATAGACACCTCAGGGACACCAGCTGCTAAATCTGGTGTTTCAGGGGAGAAGACATCTGGCTCAGATGCCATGCTGACCACACGCTGACACTCACAGGGCTCCAGGCAAGATATCAATAGGCCACCCTCCTGCGCTGCAGAGATGCTGGGTTACCCAGAGGACTCACCACCCTGGATAGGTACTGTTATGCTGCACCTGTGATGCTGTCCCCTTGCTGCTGTGTCAGTCTGCTTCTTTTATCAGCACTTCCTGTGTGAATTTTCACGCCAGTGTAATGCACCCTAGAGGCCGGAGGCTCTCGCAAAATGGTTGCCAAAAACGTCTGTATGGAAGATAATGTGGACTCTAAGAAAATGGCCGCCGACAGAAGACAGAGGTCAGGCAGCCATAGCCCACAAAAAGATGGCCGCCGAACGGCAATATCTGCATACAGGGTGGACAAACATGGCCGCCGATCACCTGATAGGGGCCAGTGGGTGTGGCCGAACCACAGGAAGATGGCCGCCAGGCAGTTACAAGAGGCCAAACTTGGCATGGACCAGCTCAAAATGGCCGCCGACAGCATGGAGACACAGAAACACAGGTAAGCAAAAATGATATTTCTTTTAAATGTTAGTTACAGCCAGCCCCGCTCCAGTGGGACCCCCTAGGTGACCCCCAGCACCCAGCAACCTTTAGCTAGAAGCCCAGGGAGGAGGGAAAGGCAGGGAGAGAGGGAAGAAAGGGGCCACAACCACTTACTTGATCTCTCCAGGAATGTCCAGCTAAATCACCCAGCCGAGGCAGGGGAGTTTTACTTACCTATCCTGCATGTATTCTGCTGGAAGACATTCCAAACAGATCATCGTCCGCGCACGGAAGGTGACTGTTGGCCAGGCATGCTGTGATTGGACCCAGAAGGGACGATCATATGTATGCCCTGGAGCATGACGCTCACCGGACAGGCTGCTGCGACTCGGCCGTAAGGTCAGGCGAAGCTGAGCGGTCCGATGCAAGCCTTGGAGCGTAAGCTCACCGGCCAGGCTGCTGCGACTCGGCCGTAAGGTCAGCCGAAGCTGAGCGGTCCGATGCAGGCCCTGGAGCGTAGGCTCACCGGCCACCCGTGGAGCGACGGGCATGTCGTGGAAAACCCAGCGCGTAGCTAGGGTCGGCACACGCTCGATGGCCGAAACTGGGGAGACTACAAGGATCGAGGATCCAGCCTGTCACCCAGTCGGCAGTTGATCGAAGATCGCAGGAAACAACAAATGTAGCAAAAAAATAAATAAATATATATATATATCTTTTTTCCCCGGACCAATGGGCCCGAAGGGAGACATGTCCTACTCCTTGCTAGACAGAGAAAAACTGATCTGCGATGTGCAGACTGAGAGGGTATACCCAGAGGGTCCGCCCCCTGGGCGGTACTGTAGAAGGTGTGATGCAACACTTTTTACAAGTTTTTCTGCCTAGTCACTCCTAATTAACGGATAATACCCACTTTGTCAATAGAGAAGCTGTGTCGGTCCATGGACGAAAGAGTAAAGAGTCCGGTGTGTGTTTGGGTCCGGTTCAGGTGCTAATTCAGGCCAAAATTTGGACCTGAATACAGTGGCGTCTCCAGCTTTCACATTTAGGGGGGGCACATGGGGGGACAAGGACAAAAGTAGGGGGGCCAACCATAAAACGTGTGTGTGTATATATACATATATACACACACACACATATATACACATACATATATACAGTATATATACACACACACACACACATGTGTATTAAAAAATAAATTAAATCAAGAATAGAATGCACTCCAGAGGTCTTGTTACAAATTCACCTTTGTTTTATTTGTGCAACATACAATACACTTGAGCGTCAACATTTCAGTCCAACTGCGGACTTTTATCAATGTGCAAAAAGTCCATTTAATGTGACCCATAGCCATAGACAAAAATTTGCATCATGAAGGGCCAACTATAATGGGCTAGCTTGTCCTGTAAGAAAAGCTGATTTAGCCCTACTTCCATGAAAAACTACTAAGAAGGGTTGGCCCTTCATCATGCTAATTTAAGTCTATAGTTGAAGTGTACATAATAATTTAAAATCCCCTACAAAAAAACACTATTAAACCGCATAATGGTAAACATTGCAAAATGAACTGCAATACCTATGTTGAAGCATAGGCAATAATAATAATTTTTCCAGGTATGTACCAAAACATATTCAAGCTATAGTTATATAAATGAACAACAATAATTGTAACTATTTTTGTTAAAGGGACACTATAGTCACCAGAACAACTTGAGCTTTAATTGTTCCTAAACCCACAACAGTAAAATCAGTCTGTATATGCAGTAAAGCATGCTTGTTATACTCACTTTGAAACCTAAGGGGCTAAACCTCTGCATTGTGTGAAAAGGCTGTTTGATCCTGTCTTCTCTGATCCTCTCCTTCTTCCACAGTCCCCTCCTGATAGTACAGTCTTGGTGCAAGCTGTACATGCTCAGTTTGGTGTGTATTGCTAGAGAGGTTTTTTTTTTTCTTGGGAGGGTGCATGTGATCAGCACTGTCCAGACAGAGGGTCAGGGATCCTGCAGCCTCATAGGACAGACAGAGGAGAATGAAATTAACCTGTTGGTATTCCTGACCCTATAGTGTCCCTTTAACTATAAATATCTAACTTTCAAATAGCAATTCTTAAATAAGGAAACAAGTGCACGTAAAATAAAGTGCAACGTCACAACAAATATGCAGTGTTATGCTTTTAAAGTGCACAGCATAAAGAAAAAAATTTAACTTAAATTTTGTCTTTCACGCTAATATAGGCTTAAACGTGAATTTTTATGGATTGATGCAAACCTGCTAACTACAAGTCCCATATTTATTTGGGATGCAAGTCTGGCCTCAATTGACAATGTGGCAAGATCTGAAAGCCTTTCCTCAGTCATTGTTGTGCGTAGGAATGATTTTATTAACTTTAGTGCAGAAAAGCTTCTTTCACATGAGGCACTACTGACTGGCAAAACACAAGCTATTTTACATAGCCGATAAAGTTCAAGAAATGGAATAGAGTAAGGCTCCAGAAAGTTAGTGAACTCAAGAATTGTGTCCACCTTAATGGCATCTGAAGATTTTTTCCTCTGTAGGGTTAGCATTGCCTGTTTCAGCTCAATCTCCAAGTTTTCTGTGTTGCAGGAGTAGAATTTGGCCATTGGTAGCAATTTTTCAAAATTAAGAAATGAATCTGATCGAGGATTCAGAGACTGTACGCCTTCCATGATTTCCAGAGAATCTTTTGAAAATCGAGATTTTAGCTCTGAAATTATTCTGTCAAGAACAACATACATGAACATTTGAATGAAGTCATCTTTTTTGAGCAGTTGTTGTCGATGCCCTACAGTTTCCAAAATGACGCTATTTCTTAAGTTGAGAGGAGGCCGGCGATCTCGCTTCTTGGAAGGCGGTTCGGTAGAATCATCATTTGGTGCTGATATTCCACACTTGATGCTCAGTTGGATTGCTTCTGCCCAGACACTTTCTATTGTTCCAGAATTAGCTTCAGGTCTCCTCTCTGGATTGCGCACTTCTTCAAGCTCTTGTAAAATTGTTTGCACAAGAAGGACAGCTGATGCCAAGTCAATATCTTTGGCTTGTAACATGTTAGAGAGCGTCTGGGTCCTTTTTAGTATGTTCTCAAAAAACACAAGTGCCAGAATGAAGCCAAAATCAATGAACCGATGAATTGATTTTGCCTCAACTGCTCTCTCAGTATGGTTCCCTTCTGCCAAAATATTGAGAGTTTCCAACAGAGGGCCAAGCGTTTTAAGAACAGCATTGCAGGCTGCATGTTGGCATGTCCACCTTGTGTCACTTAATTGTTTAAGCTGGATAGCTGGTTTGCTTGACATTTCTTGTTGCACATTAGCAAACACAGAGTGAACAACAGATGTACTGCAAAACACATATAGCTTTTCGAGTTTTACAAAAAATTAATTTGCTGCCTGTACATTCTTCACAGTGTCCACGATGACCAGGTTGAGGCGGTGACTCATGCAATGAATGTAAAGTGCACAAGGCACCTCCTTTTTAATGCGTGCTTGCACGCCATTAAGCCGGCCACTCATTACAGAGGCTCCATCATAGCCTTGTCCAACACAATAATTTTTATCAATGCCTAGAGATGCTAGGACCTGGAATATGTATCCTGTTAGAGATTCAGCATCAAGGCTATCTGCGCGGTAGAATTGTAAGAACCGTTCATGGATCATCTTATCGTGAAAAAATCGGACTACGACAGACAGTTGTTCTGATTTACTCAGATCCTTTGTTTCATCTGCAATGATGGAAAAGGGACTTCCTTTAATGCTCTGTGCGATGCCTTCTCTAACAAGAGCAGCCATAATTGCTAAAAGTTCATTTTGTATAGATGGATGTAGATATCTTGCATTCCTTGGTCCTGTAATTTTGTTTCTTACAACGCTGTCTTTTTCTGCAATTAAATAGAGAATTTCACGCACATTACCATGGTTGACATAATCTGAGCTGTACCGATGCTCTCGCTGGGCAATTTTAGTCTTGGCTGTTAGCAACAAAACTTGGGCAATTGTCTTTAAGTAATGTCTATTCTCATTGACCTCTCGTGTATGAGCTTTAGTTAGATCCTTCATGATTGATGTATCCTGGCTTACACTATTTTTGAAATCCTCCCATCTGACATGGCAATCCTTGTGTGAAGCAGACTTCTCATGCTGTAGTATTCCTTTACCAGTTTCAAGTGCATTTTTCCAGTTTTTGTACCCTATGTTGATAAACGGTACTTTTTTAGCATGCCCATGGAGATATTTTGGTGTTGAAAAAAAACGGCACGGAAAACAGTATGCAGCATCCTGGGACACAGAATATTCCAACCAGTCAAACGATCCAAACCACTGTGGGCGGAATGACCTGAAGCGTCCTCCCATTTGTTTCTGTGGGTATTTTTTTAATGCAGGCTGTCTTGGCCCTTCACTAGCACACTGGCTGATATCATGTGGTCCTTGTACCTTTGTTTTTTCAATGCTAGCAGATGTTTGTGCACTCTGTGGCTGTTCAGCTTCACTGAATTGCTCTTCATAAGCACTCTGTTGAATATTGCTTAGTGAGGAGGTGCTTGCGTCTTCAACCTGCAATGAAGGTTCATCATTATCCGATATTAATTCAGCAGTGTCATATTCAACGTCATCCTTCTGAAGCTCTTCACACTCCTCAATGGAAGAAGACGGGCCAGGCTGACTTTTTCCTTTTTGCTGCTCTTTTGAAATATCAGCCTTCTGGGCCTTAACATTTACCACAGAATAAAATGAACGGATGTCCATTTTTTGAGTTATAATAGAAAATTTTATCTGGGGGAAAAAAAATACATGATGTTCTTCTGAAACACTTACCATAAATGAATACCATTTGTTTTATTAAATGTCTTATTGATAAATGTAGTTGCCCATCCAACCAGCAACTAGCAATCAACTAAAATAACTAAAGTGGAGTTCCACCCAAAAGTGTAACTTCTGCTTACCGTATTTAATTCCCCCCCCCCCCTCCGGTGCCACATTTGACACCTTTTAAGGGGGAGCAGGTACCTGTTTTAAATTGACAGGTACCCTGTCCCCACTTCTGGCGGACACGGTCGCGGCGATGTGCTTCACCTTGGCCGGCCTTCTCCTCCCCCCACCACTGGGCCAATACAGAAAGCGCAGTAGGGAGCTGGCCATGAAGCTGCAAGGCTACACTGTTGGAATCCCTTACCCACAATGGCGGCGGCAGCACCCGGGGTTGCCGACATCACTGGATTCCAGGGCAGGTAAGTGTCCTAATAATAAAAGTCAGCAGCTGCAGTATGTGTAGCTGCTGACTTTAAAAAAAAATTCTGGGCGTCAGAACTCCACTTAAATAAGAAACTGCATTATCACACACACCTTACTAAAATGTGCATTGTTAAATCGTCATCAAATATTCCTGACAATGCACACGAAACGCACAAATATGAAATATTCCTGACAATGTACACGGAAAGCACAAATACGAAATATTCCTGACAATGTACATGAAAAGCACAAATATAAAATATTCCAGAAAAATTCAATGCACACGAAACGCATTAGCATGAAATATTCCTGACAATGTACATGAAACGCACAAATATGAAATATTCCAGACAAATTCAATGCACACGAAAACGCACAAATATGAAATATTCCTGACAATGTACATGAAACGCACAAATATGAAATATTCCTGACAATGTACATGAAAAGCACAAATATAAAATATTCCAGAAAAATTCAATGCACACGAAACGCATTAGCATGAAATATTCCTGACAATGTACATGAAACGCACAAATATGAAATATTCCAGACAAATTCAATGCACACGAAACGCACAAATATGAAATATTCCTGACAATGTACACGAAACGCACAAATATGAAATATTCCTGACAATGTACATGAAAAGCACAAATATAAAATATTCCAGAAAAATTCAATGCACACGAAACGCATTAACATGAAATATTCCTGACAATGTACATGAAACGCACAAATATGAAATATTCCAGACAAATTCAATGCACACGAAACGCACAAATATGAAATATTCCTGACAATGTACACGAAACGCACAAATATGAAATATTCCTGACAATGTACATGAAACGCACAAATATGAAATATTCCTGACAATGTACATGAAAAGCACAAATATAAAATATTCCAGAAAAATTCAATGCACACGAAACACATTAACATGAAATATTCCTGACAATGTACATGAAACGCACAAATATGAAACATTCCAGACAAATTCAATGCACACGAAACGCACAAATATGAAATATTCCTGACAATGTACACGAAACGCACAAATATGAAATATTCCTGACAATGTACATGAAAAGCACAAATATAAAATATTCCAGAAAAATTCAATGCACACGAAACACATTAACATGAAATATTCCTGACAATGTACATGAAACGCACAAATATGAAATATTCCTGACAATGTACATGAAACGCACAAATATGAAATATTCCTGACAATGTACATGAAAAGCACAAATATAAAATATTCCAGAAAAATTCAATGCACACGAAACGCATTAACATGAAATATTCCTGACAATGTACATGAAACGCACAAATATGAAATATTCCAGACAAATTCAATGCACACGAAACGCACAAATATGAAATATTCCTGACAATGTACACGAAACGCACAAATATGAAATATTCCTGACAATGTACATGAAAAGCACAAATATAAAATATTCCAGAAAAATTCAATGCACACGAAACGCATTAACATGAAATATTCCTGACAATGTACATGAAACGCACAAATATGAAATATTCCAGACAAATTCAATGCACACGAAACGCACAAATATGAAATATTCCTGACAATGTACACGAAACGCACAAATATGAAATATTCCTGACAATGTACATGAAAAGCACAAATATAAAATATTCCAGAAAAATTCAATGCACACGAAACGCATTAACATGAAATATTCCTGACAATGTACATGAAACGCACAAATATGAAATATTCCTGACAATGTACATGAAACGCACAAATATGAAATATTCCTGACAATGTACACGAAACGCACAAATATGAAATATTCCAGACAAATTCAATGCACACGAAACGCATTAACATGAAATATTCCTGACAATGTACATGAAACGCACAAATATGAAATATTCCTGACAATGTACATGAAACGCACAAATATGAAATATTCCTGACAATGTACATGAAACGCACAAATATGAAATATTCCTGACAATGTACATGAAACGCACAAATATGAAATATTCCTGACAATGTACATGAAAAGCACAAATATAAAATATTCCAGAAAAATTCAATGCACACGAAACACATTAACATGAAATATTCCTGACAATGTACATGAAACGCACAAATATTAAATATTCCTGACAATGTACACAAAACGCACAAATATGAAATTTGAATTCTTAATTCACGGTTCATCTACGCTGTCAGCAAATTTTAACTCATTCATGGTAAAATACCAATTTATTGTTTAATCCTTATCAACTGTCATTGCATGCATGCATTTTGTAAACTGAAAAAAATATTTCTTAGGCCCGGTTTACACTGGTGCGTTGCGAGAACACTGCGAATCCACTGCGGGTTCCCGCATCGCACCCGACACGCACGGAAGTTCACATTTAAGGCTAGGTTCACACTGCTGCGATGTCAGAGTTCGAATGTGATCCGCACCGCACTGCAAGTGCACATCACAGGACCCTTTTTTTTGTCCGCAGCAGAATCGGATCGCATGGGTGTTCACACCCATGCGATCCGATTCCTTTTTCGAGTTTGCAGATCGCACTGCGATATGCAAACTGATTTGGGGGTGTCATTAACTTTTAATTGACACTCCCAGCAGTTCGCATAGGGCAGTGTGAACTGCCGCCGGAAAACCTGCGATGCCTAAACCCGCAGTGGATTTGCAGCGTTCCCACATCGCAGCAGTGTGAACCCAGCCTAAATCTGAAATAAATAGCTGGTGGTTCTGGTGCCGGACAACAGTAACTTCAAAGATACATAAGATAGAGCTCTCATGGAGGTAACAGAAAAAATACTTAACTAATATTAGAAAAGCATGATGAAAAGATGAAGTAATATTGACTTAATAGTATATAGGAGGCTTTGTTTTTTCTTTTTGCAAAATCCAAACCAATGTGTTTTAGAGGTTAACATATATATCATTGACCCCCAATATATATATATATATATTGGGGGTCAATGATATATATTTTAACCTCTAAAACACATTGGTTTGGATTTTGCAAAAAGAAAAAACAAAGCCTCCTATATACTATTAAGTCAATATTACTTCATCTTTTCATCATGCTTTTCTAATATTAGTTAAGTATTTTTTCTGTTACCTCCATGAGAGCTCTATCTTATGTATCTTTGAAGTTACTGTTGTCCGGCACCAGAACCACCAGCTATTTATTTCAGATTTAAATTATAAATGGTAATGCAATTGCAAGCAAATTTTTACTGTTTTTTAAAAAAAAGTGACCTACCTTTCCTGTGGCAGCACTGGTGGCAGATGCACTGTGACTGGACTGGAGTTGGCGGGCAAAATATGATAATTTATTTATCATAAATAACCGACGATGGGAGTTGGCACGCGTTAGGCTGGCTGCGCTGCTCTTCTCAGTGACTCACTGACTCCACCCCCCGGGAGCAGGGAGCTTGAGCACGATGTAGGCGGCGCCGCGGACTACAATTCCCATAATCAATAGCGGCGGCCGTGACCGTCAGACGCGATGTCACCTGACAGGCTGACGTCTGTTACAAGTCAGATTCAGTCATTCAGCGCCGCGGACGGAAACTCAGATAGCCGCGGCGCTGTTAATACTAACAACTTAACTTGGGGGGGCACATGGGGGGGGCACACAGTAAAATTGGGGGGGACGTGGCCCCCTCAGGTCCCACCCTGGTGACGCCCATGCCTGAATAGCACCTGAACCGGTGAACACACACGCACCGGACCACAGGCACAAACTCGTGGTTGCACATGTGTGAACTCAATTTAAATCTCAGAATGATTTTAGGCTCAGAATTCTGACTTTGAATCTGGGAATAATTCTGACTTTTGCAAAATGTACAGAGGTGTGGCACTACAATGTGTATGCAATAATGTTCTGGTGAAGGAATCTGCAATCCTCTACCCTCTACATGGCAGCTTTGTTAAATGTGTTGGTGATAAAACCAGAATAAGTAATGTGACCGTAACACATATCACAACATAAAATGTGCTATAAATACAAAGGTGAACTACAAAACACCTCATCCTATAATTAAATCAAAACACCTCTCTTATAATAAAATTCTGCCTTTTAATTACAGAATTCTGACTTTTAAACTCAGAATTCTGACTTTAAATCTTGAAAGAATTCTGTTTTTTAAGCTCAGAATTCTGACTTTTAACCTCCGACTTCTGACTTTTAATCTCAGAATTTTGATTTTGAATATTTATGACTTTTAATTTGAGAATTCTGATTTTGAATCTTGGAATAATTCTGACTTTAAATCTCATAATTCTGACTTTGAATCTCATAATTCTGACTTTGAATCTTGGAATAATTCTGACTTTGAATCTTGTAATAATTCTGACTTTGAATCTTGGAATAATTCTGACTTTGAATCTTGGAATAATTCTGACTTTGAATCTTGGAATAATTCTGACTTTGAATCTCGGAATAATTCTGACTTTGAATCTTGGAATAATTCTGACTTTGAATCTCGGAATAATTCTGACTTTGAATCTCGGAATAATTCTGACTTTGAATCTCGGAATAATTCTGACTTTGAATCTCGGAATAATTCTGACTTTGAATCTCGGAATAATTCTGACTTTGAATCTCGGAATAATTCTGACTTTTAAATCTCGGAATAATTCTGACTTTTAAATCTCAGAATTCTGACTTTTAAATCTCAGAATTCTGACTTTCAAACTCTGAATTTTGTTTAATAATGTTTGGGATGGCCCCAGGGCTCTTTTGTAGAGAAGGGAAGTGTAGTCTCCATAAAATATACTGTATGTATATATATATATATATATATATATATATATATATATATATATATATATATATATGCGCACACACACACACACACACACACACACACACACACACACACACACACACACATAAAAGGATTGTATATATAATCTTTATAGACATGTACAAAGTTCTTCCTGTTAAGACACAGACACGTCTTACCACACACTGTGGAAAGTAAAAGCAGAATTGCTGTCCAAAGGAACGTCATCCTGAAAAAAGAAGTGCGGAGAGTGAAGAAAATGTGTACACAGGACGTGAGGCAACCCGCTTCTAATATTGTAATAAAAACAGAGATCTCCGTTCACATGGGAAACCCAGACACCGATATGTAGCACTCAATCCAAGATAGATAGATAGATAGTTTAAACCCATTCTTATAATGATCTCTAACATAAATCTATCTATCCATACACATATTAAAAAGTCAATAATAGTAATAGCGATCTAATTTATTTCTGATTTTTTTTTCCAAGTCACCCAGAATTCAGAAGCCAATATTTTTCTCTTAGTAAATACTCATCAAATGTTGGATGTCCAGAGAATCTATCAGCTCAGGATCTGTCGCTGCTTCCAGAGTTCAGGTAGACATCAGGTGGGAGTTCCGCCTGTCCCGACCTCTTAGAACAGGGATATGCAATTAGTGGACCTCCAGCTGTTGCCAAACTACAAGTCCCATGAGGCATAACGAGACTCTGACAGCAGCAAGCATGACACCCAGAGGCAGAGGCATGATGGGACTTGTAGTTTTGCAACAGCTGGAGGTACGCTAATTGCATATCCATGTCTTAGAACAAGCTACAGCCGAGGCTCAGTGACTGATCAGCCTTATAGCCCTTCCATCCCTATAGTCACAGTACCCACCCAGTCTTATACCGACCAGTGCTGTAACCACGCAAGCCAAATAATCTGCCAGCCTTGTAACCCCCCCACCTCATAAGTTAACCCCCCAGTCTTATAACCCCCCAACTCATAAATTACCCCCCAGTTATATAACCCCCCCAACTCATAAATTAACCCCCCAGTCTTATAACCCCCCAACTCATAAGTTAATCCCCCAGTTATATAACCCCCCAACTCATAAGTTAATCCCCCAGTTTTATAACCCCCCAACTCATAAATGAACCCCCCAGTTATATAACCCCCCAACTCATAAATGAACCCCCCAGTTATATAACCCCCCAACTCATAAGTTAATCCCCCAGCCTTATAACCCCCCCAACTCATAAATGAACCCCCAGTCTTATAACCCCCAAATCATAAATGAACCCCACAGTCTTATAACCCCCCAACTCGTAAATTACCCCCCAGTTTTAAAACCCCCCAACTCATAAGTTAACCCCCCAGTCTTATAACCCTCCAACTCATAAATTAATCCCCCAGTTTTAAAACCCCCCAACTCATAAATTAACCCCCCAGTCTTATAACCCTCCAACTCATAAGTTAACCCCCCAGTCTTATAACCCCCCCAACTCATAAATTACCCCCCCAGTTATATACCCCCCCAAACTCATAAATTAACCCCCCAGTCTTATAATCCCCCCAACTCATAAATTACCCCCCAGTTATATAACCCCCCAACTCATAAATTAACCCCCCAGTCTTATAACCCCCTAACTCATAAATTTATGAGTTAACCCCCCAGTCTTATAACTCTCCAACTCATAAATTAATCCCCCAGTTTTATACCCCCCCATAACTCATAAATTAATCCCCCAGTCTTATAACCCCCCCAACTCATAAATTAGGTTGTGTAACCCCCAGCCTGATAACATCCCAGCTTTATACACCCTTCAGCCTTATAACTCCCCCCCCCCGCCCAGCCTTAAGACTCACCAGTCTTATAACCCCCCAGTCCCCCCCCTCCAGCCTTATAACCCCCAGCTTTATAACTCCAAGCTATATAACCCCCAGTCCCCCCCCCCGCAGCCTTATAAACCACAGCCTCATAATCCCCATTCTTTTTGCCCCACCTTAAAACCCCTCAGTCTCCCCTGCCCTAGTCTTATGACCCCTATTCTAATAACCCCCCCAGCCTAATACACTCCTCATCAGCCTTTCAATTTCCCAGCCTAATAACCCCCCTCTAGCCTAACAATCCTTCAGCCTTATAACCCCTCTAGCGTTACAATCCCCCAGCCTAGTAAACCCCTGAGCCTTATAACCCCCGAGCCTAATATACCCCTCACGAGCCTTACAATCCCCCAGCCTAGGAAACCACCCCCAGTCTTATAACTCCCAGCCATTCAAACCCCCAGCCATACGATCCCCCAGCCTAATACACCCCTCAGCCTTATAACCCCCCCAGCCCAATAACCCCCCTCTAGCCTAACAATCCTTCAGCCTTATAACCCCCCTCAGCCCTATTACCCCCCCTGAGCCTTACAATCCCCCACCCGAGCCTTATATCCCCTCAGCCTAATAAATCCCTCACTAGCCTTATTACCCCCTAGCTTTACAATCCCTCAGCCTAGTAACCCCCTCAGCCTTATAACCCCCAACCTTATAACTCCAAGCTATGTAATCCCTTAGCCTTTAAACCCCCAACCTAATACCCCCCCCTCGTCTTATAACAAACTCAGCCTAATACCGTCACCCAGCCTAACAATCCTTCAGCCTTATAACCGCCCTCCAACCTTACAACCCTCAAGATTCCAGGTCCCAGATCCCATGTTAGATAAGTGCAGTAATAATTGTGCTCCCCCACCACCCTATTCACAGAGCAGCAGCTGGCAAACTTACGTGTGTCCTCGCCGCACCACAGACGCCGATCTGCAGGGAGCATCACCGACTACTAGAATATATTCATCGCCTGTGGTCTGAGAGCAACCACTTCCTCTAGAAGAAGACGAGAAGACATGACATAAATCTCATGTTCCCTCATATCGAGGTGGAGGGGCTCATGATGTCACTCCAGCAGAATTTAACTTTTTAGCTCCTTGCAATAAATAGAGTAGAAACCTTAAATCCTCTCTCCCCCCTTCCCGTCAGTCTTGCCCAAATGTACCGACTCCTCTCCTGGACTGAAATGTCTTCCTTTCAGACTGCCTAGGAACCCCCCCTTCCCCCCATATACTACCCCCATCATTTCACAGGACCCCTCCCCCATATACTACCCCCATCATTACACAGGACACCCCCATCATTACACATGACCCCCTCCCCCATACCACCCCCATCATTACACAGGACCCCCTCCCCCATACCACCCTCATCATTACACAGGACCCCCCTCCCCCATACTACCCCCATCATTACACAGGACCCCCTCCCCCATAACACCCCCATCATTACACAGGACCCCCTCCCCCATAACACCCCCATCATTACACAGGACCCTCTCCCCCATACTACCCCCATCATTACACAGGACCCCCTCCCCCATAACACCCCCATCATTACACAGGACCCCCTCCCCCATACTACCCCCATCATTACACAGGACCCCCTCCCCCATACCACCCTCATCATTACACAGGACCCCCTCCCCCATACTACCCCCATCATTACACAGGACCCCCTCCCCCATAACACCCCCATCATTACACAGGACCCCCTCCCCCATAACACCCCCATCATTACACAGGACCCTCTCCTCCATACTACCCCCATCATTACACAGGACCCCCTCCCCCATACTACCCCCATCATTACACAGGACCCCCTCCCCCATACTACCCCCATCATTACACAGGACCCCCTCCCCCATAACACCCCCATCATTACACAGGACCCCCTCCCCCATACCACCCCCATCATTACACAGGACCCTCTCCCCCATACTACCCCCATCATTACACAGGACCCCCTCCCCCATAACACCCCCATCATTACACAGGACCCCCTCCCCCATCATTACACAGGACCCTCTCCCCCATACTACCCCCATCATTACACAGGACCCCCTCCCCCATAATACCCCCATCATTACACAGGACCCCCTCCCCCATACCACCCTCATTATTACACAGGACCCCCTCCCCCATACTACCCCCATTATTACACAGGACCCCCTCCCCTATACTACCCCCATCATTACACAGGACCCTCTCCCCCATACTACCCCAATCATTACACAGGACCCCCTCCCCCATACTACCCCCATCATTACACAGGACCCCCTCCCCCATCATTACACAGGACCCCCTCCCCCATACTACCCCCATTATTACACAGGACCCCCTCCCCCATACTACCCCCATTATTACACAGGACCCCCTCCCCTATACTACCCCAATCATTACACAGGACCCTCCCCCATATACTACCCCCATCATTACACAGGACCCCCTCCCCCATACTACTCCCATCATTACACAGGACCCCCTCCCCCATACTACCCCCATTATTACACAGGACCCCTCCCCCATACTACCCTCATCATTACACAGGACCCCCCATATACTACCCCAATCATTACACAGGACCCCCCCATATACTACCCCAATCATTACACAGGACCCCCCCCCCATATACTACCCCCATCATTACACAGGACACCCCCATCATTACACAGGACCCCCTCCCCCATACCACCCCCATCATTACACAGGACCCCCTCCCCCATACCACCCCCATCATTACACAGGACCACCTCCCCCATCATTACACAGGACCCCCTCCCCCATACCACCCTCATCATTACACAGGACCCCCTCCCCCATACCACCCCCATCATTACACAGGACCCCCTCCCCCATAACAACCCCATCATTACACAGGACCCTCTCCCCCATACCACCCCCATCATTACACAGGACCCCCTCCCCCATCATTACACAGGACCCGCTCCCCCATACCACCCCATCATTACACAGGACCCCCTCCCCCATACCACCCTCATTATTACACAGGACCCCCTCCCCCATACCACCCCCATTATTACACAGGACCCCCTCCCCCATACCACCCCCATTATTACACAGGACCCCTCCCCCATACTACCCCCCATTATTACACAGGACCCCCTCGCCTTTACTACCCCAATCATTACACAGGACCCCTTCCCCCATACTACCCCCATCATTACACAGGACCCCCCTCCCCCATCATTACACAGGACCCCCTCCCCCATACTACCCCCATTATTACACAGGACCCCCTCCCCCATACTACCCCCATTATTACACAGGACCCCCTCCCCTATACTACCCCAATCATTACACAGGACCCTCCCCCATATACTACCCCAATCATTACACAGGACCCCCCATATACTACCCCCATCATTACACAGGACCCCCTCCCCCATACTACCCCCATTATTACACAGGACCCCCTCCCCCATACTACCCCCATTATTACACAGGACCCCTCCCCCATACTACCCTCATCATTACACAGGACCCCCCCATATACTACCCCAATCATTACACAGGACCCCCCCATATACTACCCTAATCATTACACAGGACCCCCCCCATATACTACCCCTATCATTACACAGGACCCCCCATATACTACCCCCATCATTACACAGGACCCCCTCCCCCATACTACTCCCATCATTACACAGGACCCCCTCCCCCATACTACCCCCATTATTACACAGGGCCCCCTCCTCCATACTACCCCCATTATTACACAGGACCCCTCCCCCATACTACCCTCATCATTACACAGGACCCCCCCCATATACTACCCCAATCATTACACAGGACCCCCCCCATATACTACCCCAATCATTACACAGGACCCCCCCCCATATACTACCCCCATCATTACACAGGACCCCCTCCCCCATACTACCCCAATCATTACACAGGACCCCTTTCCTCATACTACCCCCATCATTACACAGGACCCCCCCCATACTACCCTCATCATTACACAGGGCCCCCATCCCCCATATACTACCGCCATCATTACACAGGACCCCCCCCCCCCCATACTACCCTCATCATTACACAGGACCCCCTCCCCCATACTACCCTCATCATTACACAGGACCCCTCCCCCATACTACCCCCAGCATTACACAGGTCTGATCCCTGGGGGAGGAGACTGAGGAAATGGGACAAAGTTACAATGTACAGTCTGATCACTGGGGGGAGGGGAGACTGAGGAAATGCTTCCTTCTGCCTGCAGCAGCCTAATGACATCATCTCCGCCTAGGCAAAGTCGCTGGACTGGAGTTCAAAAATAATAAAAGGTGGAACTTTCCTGAAAACCGATACTGTTGCAGTATAATGTGACCTGCCCGGGATTTATTCAGGCAGACTTCTAATCCTGAGAGCTCCACTTTAGGATGTTAATAGCACAGCTGAGCGTGCCAAATGTGATTCACTGTGCTTGCAGTGAGCCGGCCATACACCAAAACCTAACCATCTCCTATTACCGATAATCCCAACCGAATCGGATTACAGAACACCTTCCAGAGGAAAAGAAAATGACCGGCCTTGTAGTAATAATAATAATAATAATAATAATAATAATCGCAGTGCCTCAGGCGACATGAAAGAGCCAAGAATGTGGAAGGATACTTTGTATCTTCTATTAGGTATACGGGAGGTTCATGGTGTGTGGGAGAGTCCCCGAAAATGTCCAATCATGCAAAACAGTTCAAGTCAGAGTTATTCTGTAATCCAAGGGGGTCTATGAACCCCTTCAATACCGGGCACTCCCAGGACAATTCTCAGCTTTCAGCGCTCTCACACTTTGAATGACAATTGCGCGGTCATGTGACACTGCACCCAAATGACATTTTTATAATTTTTTCCCCACAATTAGAGCTTTCTTTTGGTGGTATTTAATCACCGCTGGGATTTTCTTTTATTCTTTGCTAAGCAAAAACGAAAACAGAATAAAAAACCTTTTCTTTGTTTCTGTTATAAAATGTTGCAGTTAAGTCATTTTTCTCCTTCACTGATGGGCACTCATGAGGAGGCACTGATAGACTGCACTGATGGGCTGAGACTGCACTGATAGGCAATCATGAGGAGGCATTGATAGACTGCACTGATGGGTACTCATGAGGAGTCACTGATAAGCGGCACTGATGGGCACTCATGAGGAGGCACTGATAGACTGCACTGATGGGCACTCATGAGGAGGCACTGATAGACTGCACTGATGGGCACTCATGAGGAGGCACTGATAGGCAATCGTGAGGAGGCATTGATAGACTGCACTGATGGGCACTCATGAGGAGGCACTGATAGGCAATTGTGAGGCGGCATTGATAGACTGCACTGATGGGCACTTATGAGGAGGCACTGATGGGCACTCATGAGGTGGCACTGATAGACTGCACTGATGGGCACTCATGAGGAGGCACTGATAGACTGCACTGATGGGCTGAGACTGCACTGATAGGCAATCATGAGGAGGCATTGATAGACTGCACTGATAGGCGGCACTGATGTGCACTCATGAGGAGGCACTGATAGACTGCACTGATGGGCACTCATGAGGAGGCACTGATAGACTGCACTGATGGGCACTCATGAGGAGACACTGATAGAGTGCACTGATGGGCACTCATGAGGAGGCACTGATAGGCAATCGTGAGGAGGCATTGATAGACTGCACTGATAGACTGCACTGATGGGCACTCATGAGGAGGCACTAATAGGCTGCACTGATGGGCACTCATGAGGTGGCACTGATAGACTGCACTGATGGGCACTCATGAGGAGTCACTGATAAGCAGCACTGATGGGCACTCATGAGGAGGCACTGATAGACTGCACTGATGGGCACTCATGAGGAGGCACTGATAGGCAATCGTGAGGAGGCATTGATAGACTGCACTGATGGGCACTCATGAGGAGGCACTGATAGGCAATTGTGAGGCGGCATTGATAGACTGCACTGATGGGCACTTATGAGGAGGCACTGATAGGCTGCACTGATGGGCACTCATGAGGTGGCACTGATAGACTGCACTGATGGGCACTCATGAGGAGGCACTGATAGACTGCACTGATGGGCACTCATGAGGAGGCACTGATAGGCTGCACTGATGGGCACTCATGAGGAGGCACTGATAGGCTGCACTGATGGGCACTCATGAGGAGGCACTGATAGACTGCACTGATGGGCACTCATGAGGAGGCACTGATAGACTGCACTGATGGGCACTCACGAGGAGGCACTGATAGACTGCACTGATGGGCACTCACGAGGAGGCACTGATAGAGTGCACTGATGGGCACTCATGAGGAGGCACTGATAGAGTGCACTGATGGGCACTCATGAGGAGGCACTGATAGGCAATCGTGAGGAGGCACTGATAGACTGCCCTGATAGACTGCACTGATGGGCACTCATGAGGAGGCACTAATAGGCTGCACTGATGGGCACTCATGAGGTGGCACTGATAGACTGCACTGATGGGCACTCATGAGGAGGCACTGATAGGCTGCACTGATGGGCACTCATGAGGAGGCACTGATGGGCTGAGACTGCACTGATAGGCAATCATGAGGAGGCATTGATAGACTGCACTGATAGGCGGCACTGATGGGCACTCATGAGGAGGCACTGATAGACTGCACTGATGGGCACTCATGAGGAGACACTGATAGGCTGCACTGATGGGCACTCATGAGGAGGCACTGATAGGGCTGCACTGATGGGCACTCATGAGGAGGCACTGATAGACTGCACTGATGGGCTGAGACTGCACTGATAGGCAATCATGAGGAGGCATTGATAGACTGCACTGATAGGCGGCACTGATGGGCACTCATGAGGAGGCACTGATAGACTGCACTGATAGACTGCACTGATGGGCACTCATGAGGAGGCACTGATAGGCTGCACTTATGGGCACTCATGAGGAGGCACTGATAGGCTGCACTGATGGGCACTCATGAGGAGGCACTGATAGACTGCACTGATGGGCTGAGACTGCACTGATAGGCAATCATGAGGAGGCATTGATAGACTGCACTGATAACCCCTAAGACACCAAAACCCCCCAAAAAAATAAATGAATAAAAATAAATAGAAAAGGACCAAAAAAAAAAAAAACAAACACCAAAAAAATCCTTAATCCACCCCCTGATCCGTATCAGTTTCCATTTTTGTTACTAGTCGAACACCTTTTACATTTTCCTTTATTTAGGATATATAGACAAAATTTTCTTTGATGCATTTATATTGAACATTTATAAAAAAAAAAAATATATTTTTTAGGAAAACACTGTGCACTAACATTACACCTTCATTACATAAGGATTGTGGTTCCTTTACATCAGGGGTGTCAAATTCAAATTCATTGGGGGCCGCATCAGCAGTATGGTTTCCCTCAAAGGGCCAGTTGTATCTGTAGGACTATGTATCTACTCTTTATTATCATTGTGCTACGTACAGAGGTCAGGGTTGCGCTACGTACAGAGTGCAGGGGTCAGGATTGCGCTACGTACAGAGTGCAGGGGTCAGGAATGCGCTACGTACAGACTGCAGGGGTCAGGAATGCGCTACGTACAGAGTGCAGGGGTCTGGATTGCGCTACGTACAGAGTGCAGGGGTCTGGATTGCGTTACGTACAGAATGCAGGGGTCTGGATTGCGCTACGTACAGAGTGCAGGGGTCAGGATTGCGCTACGTACAGAGTGCAGGGGTCAGGATTGCGCTACGTACAGAGTGCAGGGGTCAGGAATGCGCTACGTACAGAGTGCAGGGGTCAGGATTGCGCTACGTACAGAGTGCAGGGGTCAGGAATGCGCTACGTACAGAGTGCAGGGGTCAGGAATGCGCTACGTACAGAGTGCAGGGGTCAGAAATGCACTATGTACAGAGTGCAGGGGTCAGGATTGCGCTACGTACAGAGTGCAGGGGTCTGGATTGCGCTACGTACAGAGTGCAGGGGTCAGGATTGCGCTACGTACAGAGTGCAGGGGTCAGGATTGCGCTACGTACAGAGTGCAGGGGCCAGGATTGCGCTACGTACAGAGTGCAGGGGTCAGGATTGCGCTACGTACAGAGTGCAGGGGTCAGGAATGCGCTACGTACAGAGTGCAGGGGTCAGGAATGCGCTACGTACAGAGTGCAGGGGTCAGGAATGCGCTACGTACAGAGTGCAGGGGTCAGGATTGCGCTACGTACAGAGTGCAGGGGCCAGGATTGCGCTACGTACAGAGTGCAGGGGTCAGGAATGCGCTACGTACAGAGTGCAGGGGTCAGGATTGCGCTACGTACAGAGTGCAGGGGTCAGGATTGCGCTACGTACAGAGTGGAGGGGTCAGGAGTGTACTATGCAGTGTGCAACATCTCATTTCCATCCCTCCTCCTTGGTTCTGACCTCTGCGCCCATCACTCTCCTCCCATCCCCCCACCTCTGCCTTCACATGGCCCTCCCAAGTTTCCTCACATCTGCACTCTCTCCTACCTTCCTACCTGGCCCAGCTCTGGTACCTCCCTGTATAGGTGGCTCCCTCCCTTTGTATTGGGCTATAAGTTAGTACCTCCCTCTGTGGGCGTTTCTGTTCAATATCAGTACTAAATAAGCAGCACAGAGGCTGAGACAGAGCGACGGCTGAGACAGAGCGACGGCAGAGGCTGAGACAGAGCGGAGGCGGGGTGGAGGCGGAGACAGAGCGGCGGTGGAGGCGGAGACATAGCAGCATCGGAGGCGGAGACAGAGCGACGGCAGAGACTGAGACAGAGCGGAGGCGGGGTCGAGCGGAGGGGAGATGTTTACTGTTGTTGTCGTCATGGAGACCGGCCGCGCATGCGCTATTTTAAAGTCGCGCCGCTCGCGGGACTGAGGAGGATGTTTTTCATTGTTACCTAGGATACCTGGCAGAGAAAAATAGGTAGCGGCCGGAGCCTGCGGTGCGGGCCACATGACAAGGCCTGACGGGTCGGATTCGACCCGCGGGCCTTGTGTTTGCCACCTGTGCTTTACATCATGAGAAGATGAGTTGACTCCTTTGTAGGCTTCTTCAGGGTTTCCTGCCCCGAATGCTGGGTCTTGTAGGGTATTTAGTTCACATCAGTTTTAGTTATCAACTAGAAGCAATACATGAACAAATTTAGTTGTATTTTAAAACTAGGCCAAAGTCTGTCTCAAAGACTGAATGAGGCCTGTTTATAACTCACCACCAACCTCAGAAAAGAGGAAAACAAAATTACACATTGCCAGAACTCAATGAATTTTTTTACATTTTCTTATTTATTGCAAGTACTTCTATAGCACCGTCCATTTATGCAGCGCTATATATATATATATATATATTATACTCAGGCCCCAACTGGCCATAGGGCACACCAAGCATTTGCCCGGTGGGCCGCGGTCCCTGGGCTGCATGTTGCAGGAAGAGCGGCCTCTTGATGACTGGGCCGCACAGCGGGAGGTAAGCGGCGACCGCAGTCAGGACAGCAGTAAGCGGCGCCGCTCACTTCCTGCTATACGGCATTTCTAAAGCAGGGCCGGCACCAGCACACTTACAGGCAGGGCCGATCCACCCCATTCGCTTGCTACGCAAGCTGCGTAGGGCCCCGAGTAATAACTCGGGGCCCCCGATTTTTCGCCGCCGCCAGAGGTCTGCGGCCAGGCGGAGACAATGTCTCCGCCGGCCGCCATTTTCTTGTAGACCAAACAAGAGGAGGCCGGGTGACTGCCAATAGGAATTGAGCTGTGGCACCACCCACCTCCCACCCTGATGCAAGGGGTGACTCCGCTGGGATTGCCCGGTGCAAGGGGGGACTCCGCTGGGATTCCCCGGTGCAAGGGGGGACTCCGCTGGGATTGCCCGGTGCAAGGAGGCGCTCCGCTGGGGACGCCCGATGTAAGGAGGGGCTCCGCTGGGGACGCCCGATGTAAGGTGGGGCTCCGCTGGGGACGCCCGATGTAAGGTGGGGCTCCGCTGGGGACGCCCGATGTAAGGTGGGGCTCCGCTGGGGACACCCGATGTAAGGCGGGGCTCCGCTGGGGACACCCGATGTAAGGTGGGGCTCAGGGCTTCCACTGATTCTGCATTATGGTGAGTTGAATAATTTAATTCTATATTACAATGTAATATAAGAAATAATGCGCTTCAATCATCCTGACACCATAACAACCAGCCGGGATGATTGAAGCGCTAACACCAGGTGTTTGGAGTATCTTTATCTGCTGCTTGTTAAACTTACTGGAATACACATATTTCTATTGTGGTGTAGGATCTGGTCTCTCCCTCTCTCCCCCCAGCATAAACCACACCCATTTTTGCCACTGTAGAGAGCCCCTTAGCAGAATTTTGCTTAGGGCCCCAGGGAGGTCAGGATTGGCACTGCTTACAGGTGTAGAAGGAGGCGGGAGAGAAGACTCCTGTGACATGCAGGAAGCGCATGCAGGGGAGAGACAACGCGAGGGCCGGCCGCGCTGGAGGTATAGCTACACTGAAGGAGACAGCAGCTTCTATCCCAACTCCGGGCAGCCGGGACACTGATGGCTGCACAGGGAGGACTCGGAGGGTGAGTGCAGTGGAAAAAAAAAACAAATATGTTCCAGTGCATTACATCCAAAGTCCCTCTCTGTAGGGGTGGGGAAAGGGAGTGGATTGGGGCAGTCTCTTTACAGGACTGGGGCCGTCTCTTTGCTGTATTGGGATGGTTCTCAGGATGAATATCCGGTCACCAACCACCCCCGCCTCACATCTCCAACCTTCTCCCCCCAGGGACTGGGCTGCCCAGTTAAAAATGCCCAGGCCTATTTCTTGTCCCTCTCTGGGCCTGATTATACTATACATTCACACCAGTTCCTATCCTCAAGGAGCATGCATACACGCATGTGCCAATTAACCTACCAGCAAAATGACTAAACTTATGTGCTCAATATTCTTTTCCTTATTCCGAACCATTCCTGTTCAAGGCTAAATCCCTCACTTCAAGACCAAATGAGGACCGCTGGCTCTTACGCCGCATACACACGATCGGAAATTCCGACAAGAAAACCGTAGATTTTTTTCCCCCCCCCGACGGAATTTCGGCTCAAACTTGTGTTGCATACACACAGTCACACAAATCTTGATGGAAATTCCGAAGGTCAAGAACGCAGTGACGTACGACGAGCCGAGATCAATGTAGTTCAATAGGCAGTTCGGCTCTTCTGCTTGATTCGGAGCATGCGTGTTTTTTTGCGCGTCGGAATTGCATAAAGCCGATAGGAACTTTTTCCATCGGAAAAATAGAGACCGTGCTCTCAATCTTTTGTTGGCGGAAATTCCGACAGCAAAAGCCCGATGGAGCATACACGCGGACGGAATTTCCGACCAAAAGCTGACATCGGACTTTTCTTGTCGGAAATTCCAATCGTGTGTACGCGGCATTGGTTGGACTGAGCCAGGAACCAGAAAGGTTTGGGGGTCTGTAACTCACCAACCTCAAAAACAAGAGACACGACAAACGCATTGTCATAACACCATGAATAAGAAAATAAATAACGCAGTGTTCAGGATGTCGTATTCGGAACCCTTCCTTTTCAAAGGCCAAATCCCTCACTTCTTTCTTCTGGACAAATGATCATTTGCAGTCACCTTCTAATATATTTATTTATTTATTTTTATTTTTTTTTTTAGAGTGAGATAACGCTACACTTTGAAGACATTGAGGCGTTTGTGGTTCTTTGATATTATTCTCTTTTATCTCTGTGGGAAATAGAAGTAAACCTATTTTATGCCAAAATTGTCTGAAGTTTTTCTGTGGTTGGAGGAGACAGGAAGTCATCTGTAGGAAGGCTCAGTGTGACTTGACCAGTATTAGAGATTTCACACATTTTTGCCCACCAACTCCTAAATACAAAGCACTTTGAAAACACCATGTTCATTTTTTATTTTTTTTATTTATGTATATCATGGCGTGAAGAAACCATTTGGCGTGGAAAGACAACTATGAAGGCTGCTACAAGCTCTTCAAACACCCCCCCAAACAGCAAAGAAAACTCAACACCCCCCAAAAAGCAAAGAACAACGCCCCCAAAAAGCAAACAAAACTCAACCCCCCCAAAAAAGCAAACAACTCAACCCCCCCCCCCCAGAAACAACCACCCCCTGGATCCATCCTGCCTTGTATCAACAGTTCAAGCTGGGGGGGGGGGGGATATTTTCTTGGCACACTTTGGGCCCATTAGTACCAATTGAGCATCATTTACACCACGGCCTCCCTGAGTATTGTTGCTGACCATGTCCATCCCTTTATGACTACAGTGTATCTTCTGATGGCTCCTTCCAGCAGGACAATGCACCATGTCACACAAAGCTCCAATCATCTCACCACTGGACAATGAGGTCACTGTACTCCAATGGCCTCCACACTCACCACATCTCATCCAATAGAGTGCCTTTGGAATGTGGTGGAATGGGAAATTGGCATCATGGATGTGCAGCCGACAAATCTGCAGCAACTGTGTGATGTCATCATGTCACTCTGGAGCAAAATCTGAGGAACGTTTCCAACACCCTGTTGTATGTATTCCACCAAGAATGAAGGAACAAGGGGGTCCAACCCACTGCTAGCAATGGGGACCCAATGACATGGCCGGGGATTGCATATCCCAGAGTTTGTAGCTGTTGGCTTTCACACAAACCAAATTGACACTTAGCCCACGTTCACACTGGGGCTGCGGGAGTGAAGCCTGCGCGTTCAGCTGAACTCGCACGATTTCACTCCCTCTGGCAGTCCCGATTTCAAAGACATCTGAAACAGATGTAAATCACGGCCAAAAGCGCAAAAAGTAGTACAAAAACTACTTTTTGTAATCGGTGCAGCGCCGCACCGATTAGGATGGTGCCATTGGCCACAATTTGCGGCTAATCGCATGTCAAATCGCACCAGTGTGAACCAGGGCTTATTGTGACTTTTTTTAACTAATGTAGCAGAATACATGCCGGCCTAAATTCATGAAGAAATTTAATTGAATATTTTTATAACGAAACGTAGAAAATATTTTCCCAAAAAGCGACTTTTCAATATACCGTATATACTCATAAGCCAAAGCACCCAATTTTACCACAAAAAAAAAACTGGGCACTTATTGACTTGAGTATAAGCCTAGGATGTCCATCTGCATGCCTCACTGTGCCCAATCTCCCTACCTGATCTCCGGCACTGTGTGACTAGACTGATGTTTAACCTGGGAGTCTATGAAAGGGGTGCCCAGATTTTAAAAATAGGTGATCCCCGGCCGTAGGGCCCCTGGAGAGTAAACTTTTCACACTTGTAGATGAAGAGTGGGGCTACATGCGTGGGGTCCGGGGAACCTATGGTCGGCCAGTACCGGGTCCCCAAATTCATCAGAGAAATTACCATTTAACATGGAATAGAAGGGGTGCCCGGCTTTGAAAAATCGGTGCTCCCCGGCCGTAAGTCCACCAGACAACAAACTTTGCACACTTGTAGAGGAAGAGTGGGGCTACATGTGTGGGTCCAGAAGACCTACGGCTGGCCGGGAGCACAAAGTTGAAGATGGACACAGACTTGAGTATAAGCCGAGGGGGGCATTTTCAGCACAAAAAAGTGCTGAAAAACTCGACTTATACTTGAGTATATATGTAAATAGAAACCCAGTGGTGATCAAACGCCACCAAAAGAAAGCTCTATTTTTGTGAATATAAATTTAATTTGGGCACAGCGTTGCATGACCGCACAATTACGAGTTAAAAGCGCAGTGGCGTATATAGCCAAAAAATACCCTGGTCATGAAAGGGGGGGGGGGGGTAAAATCTTCCAGAGGTCAATAGAGCCAACGTTGTACAGATGGAAGGTAGACACTTGAAAATGTGTTTCCTTGGCACCCATCCAATCCCGGTCTCCACATTCAATCTTCTCGTTTCACACATGAGCTGCTGTCGCAATATACATTTTTTTTCTTAGCAGACGAGGAACTGAGATGGTGAAATACACCCAACCATTTTGTAAACTTCCCCACTGAAGTCTGAATTTGCTGAGCAGTGGAAAATTAAATTGTATGAACTAGTTTAATACACATGTAGTACAATTTTATGACCTGCTTACAGTTTCCTTCGGTTTAGTAATAAACCCCCCGCTACAGGATTACATATTATCTTGGGTCACGCTGCATACATTTTCCAGATCTGCTTCTCCCAGTCTCACCAACTGCTGTAGCAGATTCTATTTAATATACACAATTAAGGACTTTATTCTTGAAAAGTTCTAGACTTGGCAGGGGAAGGGGGGTCAGGTACTACCAGTCCTCCTGTATGGGGCCTCATACACTAATCCCAGTCTCATGCCTGCTGTTAAAATGCTAGAAACCACGGGGCCCTGTACAGCCCACCTGATAAGGTCCTGCCCCCTCTCAAACACTGCTTTGTATGGTTCAATTATGACTGAACACAGTGAGTGATCTATACCGATCATTGTGTTCATTCAGGAAAGAAAGGGGGCTGCTAAATTACATACTTACTGGACCACCCAACTCTCCATCCTGAAGGATCATATTGTGTGCTTTCAGCTGCCGGTGGAGAGGAGGGAAGCCAGAAGCACTGCACGCATAGGGGACAGACAAGGGGGGGGGCTTGGCGCCCCAACAGGTCATGTTTTCAGGATTTCCCCTCAGATGAAAGGCCTGTGATAATTACTAAGGCAGTGAAACTGATCAACTCACGTGTGCAAAATAATGGAAAGCCTGAAAACATGACCTGTTGGGGCGCCTTGAGGACTGGAGTTGAGAAACACTGGTATAGGGAAACCTATGGTGCACAGGCTGGGCGATTACTGGAACCGATCCCCCTGTATGGTTCTCTGCAGCAGCTGAAAGCTGGCTTCTTCTCTCCCACCAGCTTTCAACCATGCAGGAGATTCCAGTAATTGTCCCCCACCACACCGATCACCCTTCATTTTCCTATACTGTCCAAGCCCCCTGTGCCTGCAACCCACGCAGTGCTGCTGGCTTCCCTCCTCTCCTTCCTACTGGCAGCTGCAAGCACACAATAGTGCCTTCAGGATAGTGAGTGCGTTTCCCCTATACTGTCCAAGCGCCTCCTTTGTGTGAGCCTGAGCCCAACCCCACCCACGCAGCGCTGCTGGCTTCCCTCATCTCCTTCCCACCAGCAGCTGCAAGCACACATTAGGATGTGTCAGTAGGGGGAAGAGCCCAATAAGTATGTCACATTTACCAGCCCCTTCCTTTCCTGAATGAACACAATGAGTGATTGTTACTGATCACGCCCTGTGTTCATTCATAAATAGGAGCAAAGTAAACTATTGGGGGGCCTTGTCAAGTTGGCTGCATGGGGCCCCATGGTCTCCAACAGCAGACATGGGACTTTGACTAGTGCATGAGCCAACATTGGACATTATGAAAGTCGCCCCCCAAAGGGTCTTACCAAGGAGGCCAACCAGAGTTCACGAGTGTCCATCATATCTATGTATTTAACATTAAAACATTAGTCATTGTAGACGTGGTGGGGTGTTAGAGCTTAGTGTCTTCAGTGAGGAGATTCACTGTATGCAGCACGCCACTATTGCTGAAAACACATTGCATCGATCCCCAGGACCATAAGTAAGGGACATACAAAAATTATGTCATTGGCCAGGTGGCAAATCTTCCCAAATGGGACATTCATTCCAGTGACAGCTTGGAGAGATTTCCCCTCACTTCCTGTTGTGCCTCAAGACAGGAAGTGGGGGGAAAAAAAAAAATTAAGTCTCCAGTGGAACACGAACCAAAAAAGAGATAAAGAGCAAAAAACCCTACAACTGTTCAAAGACCACATCTAGCTCATCAGAACTTCCATGATTGAAAAATAAAAATATATATATCAGATATGAACTGAAGCTGAACTTTTACTTTAATTCTGTCACAAAATAACCATACAGTCAAGAAATTTAGCATTTCCATGAAATGTTGATACAAAGTGAACTGAACACTCAAAATTCGATTTTTCTTCATTTTTGAATGTTAGGCCCCAAAGTGGTCTAGAAAAAAAAAAAAAAGTGTTAATGAATATAAAAATAGAATTATAAATCTAAAAATTATATCCAACTTAGATATTTTAGAATATTTTTACATTTAAAAAATTCTAAAATGTTATTAGCTTTTTTTATTTTAATCTAAAAATTATAATCTAAAAATTATCTAAATTATAAATATAATATTTAGATTTAAAAATATAAATTTGTCATAATTTAGAGACTTTAAATCGAAAAAGATTAAACATATAATTTAAAAATATAATACTCTCCAACACCCCTCTCCCTCCCAAGAAGAGACCAATTTTGTTTTACTGGATCAGTTTGTACTAGTAGTCAGGAATAAGAATCTACCAAATGGATCTTAAAATAAAAGTCAGATTAAACATTTTCAGTTGGACCCTTATCTATTGAGCTTTATGCAAAACCATACTGCTGATTATGTTGACACTATCTGCGTTGGCTGGCAAGGCAAAGATTTAAATTTGTGTTAGAGAACAGAACAAAAACTGAATTTCCTGCCTTACAGTACAGCTAATTTTATATATATCTATAATACAATATAAATTTCAGCACGCAATGACATCTTATTGAATGATAATTTGCAGTGGCTCTCCAAAATATGCACCCAAAATGTGAGCAATGCGCATGCAAAGTCAAGCCAAGTGGTCTTCTAAATGTAGCCCCCCTTCTCGTTCAGAGTAGGGTGCCAGGAAAATTTAGTGTGGCTCCTTTGTAAACAGTGGAGCAAGGGTTGATTGCTTAGGGCTGTTCAGTGTTTTACAGGCTGTCGTTCTGCTACTCCCCTGTAGTAAGCCTCGTACACACGGTCTGACTTTTTGCCAACAAACTTCAAAATGAGCAAGTTTGACAAAAAATCCAACTGTACGCTCCATCGGACAAACTTTTTTGGTTTTCATCGGACAAAATGTTCGGTCTGCAAACGGACAAACTTTTCGCCAACAAAAGTCAGACGGAGCAAAGTCCGACCGTGTGTACAGAAATTCATCGGAATTTTGTCTGAAGTACAAATACGCATGCCCAGAACCAATGTTAAAATCAACCAACAATAGCAGAAGTTTACCAAAGGGTGGCAGAAGAGAGCAGAAAAACCACATGTTGGAAAAGTTTGCAGAAAAATCCTGCCGTGTGTATGCTATGGGTGTGCCCAGCCAACTCCCTTCAGACAAAAATCCACGGAAACGTTTGTTTCAAGTCCAACCGTGTGTATGAGGCTTTAGACTTCTAGAAGTCTAGTGGGAGTGAGGGCAAAGATGGACAGCCTGAATATTTATGGGACTCCAACCAATCCCTGGGGAGGTGTTGCCCAAAATTTAAAGGGAAATCCCGTAAATATTCTGAGGTCTGGGGCTGCCAAGTTGCAGGAGCTCCCGGATCCAGTCCTTCAGGAGGAGACCTCTGTGTAAGGTCTCTACCCCCCCTGGGGCAGAGAGAGACAGAGGAACCTTTGAAGATTTGGTGGTCCCAGCTAGGCTTGGGGGGGGCTATTGAAGAGGCTTGTGCAGAGACTGAGCAGAGCCAGAAGGAAGCTCAACCAACCATTCTCCGACTGAGTAATTGATCCTGCTATACCGTGGAGGAGAAGTGACTGAGGGGGGGGGGGGGGTCAAGAACATGATTTCTCTATGGTTTCCTGGGGCGCTGCGAAAGATTTCAGGTTGATGCTACCACATGTGACTAGCAGCCATCTTGGGTCAGGCAGAACCCATTTCTGACTCTGGTTCCCAGGCTTGGCATAAAATTTGTGAGTGGGTAGAGAAGGGACAGGTACCCCACCTGGTAGGGACAGAACCAGCATCAGGAAAAGGTTCACGATGAGGGAAAGCGTAGGGCTCACAACTTTGCTGGACATCTTCCTGTTTGGGCATGGGACAGCCAGGCTACACTTTGCCCCTCCAGGCGCTGTCAGTTTGGCTGAAACCTGCTCGCTGCGGGACCTGTGAGTATTCCTGGTTGAAAGGTCTTCACCAGGTTTATTGTTTACAGTTTTTGCAATATTTCAATACAAGTTCTTTCATTGCACATGGACAGTTATTGCCCCAGCACCACTCCACATCCAATTTGCATGACAGGAGAGTGTGCCCGGCTCTCAATAGAGCCGGTTCACACATCTCCGTGATGGCCACAGAGCAGATTGCACAGAGGTCCTGTGTGTCTTTGGCTCCGTTTCAGGTCCGAATTCAGGCAAACATTTGGGTCTGATTCGTCCCCGAAATGGAAAACAGGGATGAACCGGACCCTTGCTCCGAGCCGCATCCGCACCAAAGTGTGAACCCAGCCTTAAAGTGATTTTTTTTCTCTATTAAAATAACAAAGACTTTACAAACATGTTATACTTACCTGCCCTGTGTAATGGTTTTGCACAGGGCAACCCGGATCCCCTTCTTGGGTCCCTGGCTGGAGCTTCTAGCCCCTCCCTCCTGGCGTGTGCCCCCCCCCACAGCTAGCTATGGGGGCACCCAAGCCGAGCTGCAGCTCTGTCGATTCAGAGCCAATGGTGCAGCTGCTCTGTCTCAGCCAATCAGGAGGGAGAGTCCCAGATGACCGAGGCACTCGTAGTCTTTGTTGGATGGAGATGGGGCTCAGGTAAGTATTAGGGGGGCGACTGCACACAGAAGGCATTTTATCTTAATGCATAGAATGCACATTCTGCCTTTACAATCACTTTAAGCAAAGGGGCAAGGATAGAAGTGACATCATTTAATTAAAACGAGACCCCTCCCCAAAAAACCCCCACAATGATTCAAGGTTGGGGTACGCTTTACCAACCAACAATTAAACAGAATAAGTTGTTCAATACTCACCACAGACGGTCTCATTTTCCCACTGGTACACGGTGACACCGATTGTTTGGCACTCAAAGGCATAATCCTTTATAGTCGAGCACACCCACTCCACAAGGCCACCACTCACATAATTCAGACAAGTGTGAAAAAACCAGATTGGATTTAATACATCATGGCAGTTCCGAAAAGCCCCTTTGGGCATTACAATCACATCACATGATGCCGTCATATTGGAGGGGTCCACATCACCAGCCGTGAAATTGGAGGGGTCCACATCACCAGCCGTGAAATTGGAGGGGTCCACATCACCAGCCGTGAAATTGGAGGGGTCCACATCACCAGCCGTGAAATTGGAGGGGTCCACATCACCAGCCGTGAAATTGGAGGGGTCCACATCACCAGCCGTGAAATTGGAGGGGTCCACATCACCAGCCGTGAAGTTGGAGGGGTCCACATCACCAGCCGTGAAGTTGGAGGGGTCCACATCACTATTAAAAGTTTCTGTGCTAGCTCCACACAAATTGTTTCCACGATGGGAGATCCAAATAGACAGGAAATCCTGCGAGCTCCAGCCTTCAGTGTCATCACTGGCATTTCCATTAGCATTACCACAAAGGCCACAGACATTTCCAGCGTAAGTTGGCGGCAAGTTAACCCAGACCATTGAAAGACTAGCCGTTAGGATTAGACCAGGATCTGCCTCTATGCGAATAAAAGGGTCGCTTCCAAAATGGTTTCCTGAAACCCTTACTCCATTTAAGTCAAAAGGCAATGGGTACATGATGCCATCAACCTAAGAAAAAAAAAAGTACATCGTTAAACAAAAAAAAAAAAAAAAAAAAAAAAAAAAAAAGCCCATTTACCCCAGCTACAGGTAAATGCAATTTTTTCAATTACCGTATATACTCGAGTATAAGCCGACCCGAATATAAGCCGAGGCACCTAATTTTACCACAAAAAAACTGGTAACACTTATTGACGCGAGTATAAGCCTAGGGTGTCCATCTGCATGGCTCACTGTGCCCATGACTAGACTGACTTTTAACATGGGAGTCTATGGAAGGTGTGCCCAGGTTTGAAAAATCGGTGCTCCTCGGCCGTAGGTCTTCCGGACAACAAACTTTGCACACTTGTAGAGGAAGAGTGGGGCTATGTGTGTTTGGGCTCCCCAAAATCCAGGAGATCAGGTGCAAAAAGGTGACTCGAGTATTAGCCGAGGGGGCATTTTCAGCACAAAAAAAATGTGCTAAAAAAACTTGGCTTCTACTCGAGTATATACGGTATATTTATATTATATATGAATTATAAATTGGACATGGCTTACACCCCCCAAAAAAGGAGGATCTATAAACATCCCATTTACACAGTTTAACCCAGCTATAGGCCAAAAGAAATTATATGATCTTCACACATACTATTTTACCAAAAGTATTGGGACACTTGCCTTTACACACACAAACTTTAATGACATCAGTCTTAATTCGTAGGGTTCAATATTGAGTTGGCCCCGCCCTTTCCACCTATAACAGCTTCAACTCTTCTGGGAAGGCTGTCCACAAGGTTTAGGAGTGTATGGGAATGTTTGACCATTCTTCCAGAAGCACATGTGAGGTCAGGCACTGATGTTGGACGGTAAGGCCTGGCTTGCAGTCTCCCACTCAGATTCATCCTAAAGGTGTTCTGTTGAGTGAGGTCAGGACTGTGCAGACCAGTCAAGTTCCTCCACCCCAAACTTGCTCATCCATGTCTTTATGGACCTTGCTTTGTGCACTGGTGTGCAGTCATTTTGGAACTGGAAGGGGGGATCCCCAAACTGTTCCCACAAAGTTTTGGAAACATGAAATTGTCCAAAATGTCTTGGTAAGCTGACACCTTAAGCGTTCCCTTCACTGGAAGGAAGGGGCCAAGCCCAACCCCTGAAAAACCACCCCACACCATAACCCCCCCCTCCACCAAATGATTTGGACCAGTACACAAAGCAAGGTCCATAAAGACATGGATGAGTGAGTTTGGGGTAGAGGAATGTGACTGGCCTGCACAGAGTCCTGACCTCAACATGATAAAACACCTTTGGGGTGAATTAGAGCAGAGACTGGGAGCCAGGCCTTCTCGTCCACCTTAGTGCCTGACCTCACAAATGCGCTTCTGGAAGAATGATCAAACATTCCCATAGACACTCCTAAACCTTGTGGACGGCCTTCCCAGAAGAGTTAAAGCCGTTATAGCTACAAAGGGTGGGCCAACCCAATATTGAACCCTACGGGACCAAGACTGGGATGTCATTAAAGTTCATGTAAAGGCTGGGTGATGCAAAAAAAGTAATTAAAATCCTTACCTCAATGCCATCGCTGTATTCTTGTATAATTATTGTACGCCCATGGATCTTCAGCCTGATATTTGGAATGGCTGATATATTGTTGAGTAGCATGTTGCTGTTCAACTGAAACTCAATGTCGAGATCTGTAGTATTGCTCGAAGCGCACTCTGTCGTCACCATGGTGTACAAACATTCTCCATGGGCTATGAAGGAGGCGCCATCAAAAGTATGGTGTTTTTCTCCAAATACCCGACAACTGATTGGCTTCGGATAACATGCTGTAATGCCCCCGATAGTCTGGCACCCCTCTTCGGCAGTGCAGTTGTGATTTTCACATGCCACTTCTCCATGCGTGCAAGTGCAGGCAACCTGGCAGTCATCCTCGTAGAAGACTTCTCCATTCTTCAAGAACTGACCACCAACATAACACCCACATTCTTCTGCCAGAATACAGCCACCATCACCCAAGACGTAGCCTGGATTACAGACACAACCTTCTTGACACACGAGTGAACAGGCCAAAGAAAAGTTGAAGCCACAAGTAGCTGGACAACCAAGAGCACACATGGAGTGATAAGAGTTTGGTGGGCATTCGTAATCTTAAAAGAAAAATATATATACATATTCAGGTCATTCATAGGTAAAGTGGAGTTGGTCAATAATGCATTTTAAGACCTATGTTGGCATCTTTGATCATTTGAACACACACACACGATTGCGAGTAACGCGGTTAACAAGTATTTTGCAGTACAAGCACTTTTTTTAAATCCTGACACGCAAAACGAGCAAGATTCAAGCCACAGCAGTATGCAGTACCGCATTTGGCCTGAGGTGCCGGAGCCGATCGGAAATACTCGGAAAAACAGTTCCGGGGCCTTTCCAAGGTCCCCCCCCTGGACAGTGAAAAGAGATGCAGAAGACTGATGAGCCCATTCATGTCACTCTGCTTTTCCCCCCCCCCCCCATCAGTATGCTCCTTGATGGCACATGGGCACTGCTGCATGACCGATTGGCTCCTTGCTCTCTACACTTGCTGTAGAGATATGTAAAAAAAAAAATAATAATATGATAACCCTACAAAATGAGCAAGGTGGTATAAATACAGAGCTGAATTTGCATACAGGAATTTAGCTTTAAAACATTAAAGGGTACTTTTCACAGAAAATATCGCTTAAATACGCCTTACAAATAAAGTTAAAAAACCCAACCCCTTGTTCCTGCTGCCTCCTAAGAACAGAGACCTTCAGGCATTCTGCTCCTGTCTGACAACTGCTAAAGCCATGTGCAGAATTTAAAGTCATTAATAAAAGCATTACCGTCCAAGCTCTCAACCCCCTACAAGGACGAGCAAGGTGCATTTCTCTTCAAATAAAATAAACCAAGATCCAACTTACCACATCCAGTGAGACTTCTCCACCCAGTCATGTTCACCCTTTCAATGCCACAAGCCAACGCATAGGCACCAAGACCTGAGCAAATGTTGCCCGTCGCACAGACCTCAAACTTACAGGCCTCAACGAAAAGTTCTGGATCCAGGGTGGAATGGCAAGCTTGAAATATCTTTGAAGTCACCATTTGGGAACACAAAGTGAGATACGTGGACATATCTTGGTTCTCACAAAGTTTGGGACTTATCAAGTTACCAGAGTTGCAATTTAGGTGGGTGTCCCATGTTCCCCCAGACAGAGGATTGTGTTGATTAAAGGTTGACCATTCTGTGGGGTGCTGGTTAGCACAGAGGCCAGATACAATTCCAGAATAGAGACTAGGTATCTGAATCTGGACAAAGCCAAGATCACCAAGGATGACATGCAACCCAAAGGAAGTCTTCACAGAAATATACAAGCCAAAATGAATTATGTTTAGTTTTCCGTGCTCAAGGACTATTGGGGTATACTTCAGTTCTCCATTAACCTAGAAAATACAAAGGTCTTTTAAAATACGGTAGTAATGGGTTACACAGGAGAAGACATGGCATCAGTGGTTAGTGTACTATTCACAACTGATTTTCTTTACCTCTTCTTTAAAGTTTCTGTATATTGTGACATTTAAAAAATTTGCTCACACAAGCATGTAAAATTAGCAATTAGGCAAAAATTAAAGTGCCACTGTGGCTAGACTTTGGACATTCAAAAATGTGTTTCTAAAGTGCACCTGTGTCAAGACCAGAGCCCAAAAAAAAAAAAGGGGGGGAAGCAGAAAACACTTAGATATGCCTTCAGTAATCTCTGTAGCTGTAGGTACTGTAGAGAAATCAATCTTTAAAAACACACCAGGTGCTTTGAAGTCTGTTTCTAAGAGCTTAGAGTCTGTTGTGATCTTTCAGGATGAATTACTTCACAGTACCTGCAGCTAGAGGTCAATGGCAACTTGTTTAAAGCCATTTTACTGCTCGCTAGAAAATATCTTGGCACAGTTACATGTAAAAATGGTAAGTGAACATTAAAATAATTCCTCACTGTAGCTGTAGGCACTAGGGAGCAATTTATCCCCAGCTCAAAAGCAGAGAGCTCACGTTTTTTAATCCGCGCCAGGCTGGCACAGTTGAGCATGAAGGATGGAGGATGAATTGCTCCACAATGTCTGCAGCTACAGATGGGCTTGTTTTAAATCTCATTTACCGATTGTAAAAAAGTGAATGGGTCCCTAGGCTTTTGCAAACTTACCATGCAAGTCATTTTGCCTTTTAATACCCATTCTTAGCTAAACAAAAAGCATTTTGCATACAGAAATATAGAAAAGTGTAATCTCAGTATAAAAACCAGTAGACCAAAAATGTATGGAAATGAACTTGTCTGTACGCCAGAAAGTGGTAAGCCAGTTACATGTCGAGTCATAGGCCAAAATCACCTTCTGGCTACTTTTTGGGGGTGTAGAGTTGCCAATGCAACCCTTTAGTTAACCGTATGGGTTCCATGATTAGTATGACTGGAATATAATTACCAATATATACAATTTAAAAAAGGGGTTGGTTGGGGGCAAGTTTACTGGAACTCTAGAAGCAAGGTCTCCTCTGCCAGTTTGTCTCACCCTTACAAAATGAGTTTGAGCATTGGGAAATAGACCTCCCATTTTCAGGTTTGTTGTACAACTTAAAGTTATGCTTTGTGCAAGTAACTGTTGGAAAGTTAAGCCTTTACTTACCAGTACAGTGCCTGGACTTTCAGCAGAAATCTCCAGCCTCTTCTCAAACACCTCTAGCTTTACTGTGAATTGGTAGTCAGCCCTTCGCTCCAAATGGAATGAGCCAAAATTTGAGTCATCTCCTCGAGAAGCAAGAAGCATGAGGGGGCAGTCAGACTGAAAATGGTAAGTTCCCTGGAATGTTCGCATATGCGTTCTTCCCCATGCCATGCAGGTTTGAATTTCGGGGGACATGCATGTGGATTGCTGGCACAGTAGCTCATTAGGACATTCAAACCCACAGAGATTGTATACTAGGAAAGAGAGAGAGAGGGGGGGGGGAAATCTTATATGAAGTCAAAACAGCGGGAAAACACCCTGCCTTCAGGGTCATTGAACAGGATTGTTAACTTTATTGGTGTACAATAATGGAGCTACCACCTCTGGAATTCAGTCCCTTCCAACCAATGTGGCCATTACATAGCTAAAATGATGGACTTACCTTTCTAATGGTCTCTCTGCAGTTCAGAATATTTTAGGTGAATCCTGCCAATATACCTTTTTCCTTATGACATTGATAGAGGTTGTAGAAGCACAAAACACCATTACAAAAGTTCACCAAGAGCCCAAGAGATACAAAGCAGTTGGTAAAACCATCTTAAAATTTAGGCTAGTGGAGTTTCCATAAATCTGAACAAATTAAAGTTGTAGATGGATCACATAGTATATGCATTACCATTAATTCCAAACAGCACCCCAATGTACACATGCACCACTGAAAAGCACCACAATACACACTTCCAGAAATAGTGTGGGTATTTGGGGTGTGAGGTACATTGTTGGCCCATTAAAACCAGATTGTCTACCTTAAGAATGAAGGGTCCCCTATTCAAACCAGGTGGCCTACCTTAATGAAGGGGCTCCTATTCAAACCAGGTGGCCTACCTTAATGAAGGGGCTCCCTATTCAAACCAGATGACCTACCTTAGGAATAAAGGGGTCCCATTCAAACCACATGGCCTACTTTAACCACTTAAGGACAGCCGCACGACAATGTAAGTCATCAGAATGGCACGGCTGGGCACAAGGGCGTACAGGTACGTCCCCTTTAAGATCCTAGCCGTGGGTCGCGCACGCGACACGGTCCTGAGCTCCATGACTGCGCCCGCGGGAACCGATCACCACCGGTGTCCCGCAATCGGGTCACAGAGCTGAAGAACGGGGAGAGGCAAGTGTAAACAAACCTTTCCCCATTCTTCCTAGTGGCAGTGATCGTCTGTTCCGGTCATAGGGAACGACAATCAGTGACGTTGCACGCCAAGCCACACCCTTCAGTTAGAATCACACATTAGGTCACACTTAACCCCTTCACTGCCAGTGTCATTTTCACAGTAAAAAGTGCATATTTATAGCACTGATCGCTGTAAAAATGACAATGTCCCAAAATGCTGTCAAGTGTCCGCCATAATGTCGCAGTCATGTTTTAAAAAAAAAAAAAAAAAAAAAACAAAAAAACACCTGATTGTCGCAATTACTAGTAAAAAAAAATTAATAAAAATGCCGTAAAACTACCCCCATTTTGTAGACGCTATAACTTTTGCGCACGCCAAACACTTATTGTGATTTTTTTACCAAAAATATGTAGAATATGCATCAGCCTAAACTGAGGAAAAATGTTTTTTTGGGGATATTATAGCAAAATGTAAAAAATATAGCATTTTTCAAAATTGTCACTATGTTTATAGCGCAAAATATAAAAAACAGCAGAGGTGATCAAATACCACCAAAAGATCCATTTGTGTGAAACAAAAAAAAAGGCCAATTTTGTTTGGGAGCCACGTCGCACAATTGTCAAAGTGACGCAGTGCCGAATCGCAAAAAGTGGCCTGGTCCTTTAGCTACAAAATGGTCCAGGGCTGAAGTGGATAAAGCAATACATGCAAAAAGCAACTCTAGAACAAATATTTTGCCCTTGAGCATACATTTCTGTTCCGCAGGCATTTTCATCTGTCTTGCTTAATGGAGCCATTACTGAGGGATCACACCATCACCCTATTTCCCTTACTGAACTCACTGGCCCCCCCTGCGGAACTCTCATTACTAGGTCTTGTAGTAACATGGGAGGTCGGCAGAAGAAGCAAATGAGCACAGAATGGGAGACATTACCAAAAATCTCAGTCATACTGGTATCAATGTTTCTAGGAATATTCCAGGAGGGCAGGCTTTGCCATCTGCTCCGACTCCCCTGCCTTCTCCATCCAGGATGCAACCAAGGATCTAGTAGAGTGGGTTCTTAGGAATGATGGAATCAAGAAAAATGCAAGTTTTGTAGGCCAGAGAGGTTGGCTGTCTAAACCATCTAGCAATTATGGCCTCGGATGCCTGCAACCCCTTATTTTAGGACTACTTCACTAGATCCTTTGCTGCATCCTGGGTGGAGAAGGCAGGGGTAATGCTTAATTATTGCAAAAGGGACACTCTATTTCTTGCATGGGCGTTTCTCAAAGGGTTATCAAAATCAATGATTTCCATACCACCATAGGGTATTTTAGACATTCCCATTGACACGCGTGATATTCAGGCATGGTGCATAGGCTCTGAGCAGCGTTTTGCATGGGCATGGCAGCCCATTCATTTGAATGGGTGGCTAAAACTTCAGATACACATAAAAAGGTCCCCGCCTCATTTCTGAAATCGCAGCCCACAGGGGAACTGCAATCGCAACAGAATGGCACCCCCATGCATCCAGTGCAGGTGGTTGTGGCTGCGTCTACAAGTATTGACCCATCGCGGGAACCATCCACACAGATGTGAACCAGGCATCAAGAATTTTAATTGTATACCTTTATCCAAGCAAACTCCAAATGCCCCATATGTGTTCATCTCCGCTGTGCCAATAATGCTTGCACCAAAAACACGTCTAGGGTTGTACATGGAATAGTAATCATGTCTTCCATCAAGAGGCAAAAGCGTAAAAACCAAATCTGTGCCAGGAATATTTTTCCAATGCGACTGGGGCAGGTCCTCATGATTTAGCTGCAGTCCTTCTTGACTATTTTCTTGGGCAACCACCAATAAAGTGTGCCTATACCTAGGCACCCAAACAATAGAATAGGAAGCACAGGCCTTTTCTCTGGGCACAAGGCTAAAAAGAAAACCCTCGGAAGGCTCAAAGAGCTTTTCACCAACATACAAAAGGACCAGAATTTTTCCAGGACTTAAAATTAAAAGATGCATCATTGGGTCAAAAGCAAATTCTTTTACCACTCCAGGCATCATCATCAAATTGGTAGTGTTGAATCCATGTACAAGGTATACTAGGGTCTTGGTTGCCGCAAGAATGTAGATTTTACTTAAAAACTTTTGGAAAGGCAGTGGTGGGGACACGAATTTAGAACCCCAAGCAGATACTGGAGGGAGTTGAAGGCAAACTTGACACCTTCCACGCATTTCAGCACACGTACGCCCTGAAAATAAGGCTATGGGTTCTTGCGACAGAACATGGCTCCCAGTCAAACTTTCATTGGATTGGAGCTGCACGGTTTCCCAGGGATTTAGAGTCAACTTGAGATGTTCTCCGGCAAGGTACCTAGTGTTCTCAAACTCAACCGTTCCCCTCAAAAGAATGGAGGCAAAGTTGGATTGAGGACCGTTAACTATTGCCATCTGTTGGAGTGAATCTTCAGGTCCAATAATAGGGGTCACAACATAATAGTCCGTTCCCCAATCCGCTATCGGAGAGAGAACCGTTACACTGGTTTTGTAATGCTTGCTGTTGGTGGCCACTACAGATATTGGTTTGTTTGACGTGATGCGCACAGTGCCGTTTGATCTGGTGGAATATAGAATCTCAGTTTCCGCTGGTAGCTCAACCTCCAAGGGAAGTTTAGGTGCTAGTGGGACAACCTGGCTGTAATTTGTGTTTGGTAATTGGATGGTGGCTTGAGTGTCAGGGAAGAACGCAGTGAGAAGAACTTCTAAATGAAGGTCCCTGACATCGGGAAGGAAGTTCTGCATAAAGACAAAGGCAAAGTCTGTGCCTGGATCCTCTGAAGATGCATAATCTGAGGAGAAAAAAGGAAAATATATAATTTAGGCAATTGACATTCAATAGGAGGCTTTCCCAAGTGATTCCACCCAAGTAACTTCTCTTTTAAGATTGAAATGCACTTTTTTCTTACTTCATGTGAGTGACCAATTTCCAGTTTTTACGAACAAATGATTTCATCTGCTGCACATAGAAGCGCCCTCTGGTGTCCAATTTACACAACTACAGATTTCTTCCATCTGCTGGGGAGCTGTACCAAGTCCTTTGAGGCCAGCTGCTATATCCTATTTAGTATGAGCTATACAGGTAGGACTTCACCACTCTAGAGTCTACTTGTGAGTAAGGTGCAGCATGGTGAGTCGAGACCACACAGAGGCCGAGATGGAGAACAGTGTATTTAGAAAGTTCTAAAAATACACAAGTAGACCTGATTGGCAAGCACAGCCAACCAGAGCCCTTTACAAACTATAGCAGAGGAGCGTAATCTTGGGATAATGCCGACAGCCTCTGCAACGAGGAACAGGAATGTGGCCTGGCTGGTTGACACCCAATTTGGAGGCTTCCTACAAGGAGGTGTAGTCCCTGCACTTTACCTACTCCAATGAAACCTCTCTATGCTCTATCCAAGACAATAGGAATCTGTCCCTACCCTAGCTACTCACCAAAGGTGCACCAAACCCAGGAGCCAGCGTCTTAGACATTGCTCTGAACCAAAATGGCTGCCTCACTAGGGGCACCAGCGTCCAGACAGCTGCTCACCAGGAGACAGCAGGAAAATTTAGGAGGATCCAAGTTCCCTATGACTTCCACTTCTGCTTGGTCGAGTACCATCTACAATGGAAAGTACAGCCCTCTCCCTCCTACTGACTTGTTTCTTTGCGCAATAACAGATTCTTATCTAGCTACAGGGTAGGCATTCACTGGAGCCATTTTCTGATGACCAATAGTTTCCAACCCATCAGAGAATGTGAAAGGTTTCCTCCTCTCCAGTTTGTATCACAATGATAAAAATATTTTTTTTTATTAAACTTGGTGTCATCTAAAGTTTAGGCATCCCTCTGAGCCAACTTAAAGCAAAAATCACTTACCACCACCAAGGCACAGGAGGACATAAATATGCAGAAGAAGCCTGGAACCCATTGCTGCAAAACAGAAGGGAAAAAAAAAAAAAATGTAAAAAAACAAACATAAACAAAGACAAAAATCAGACAGTTTATCCAAAACTAGAACATTTTGGCTAGGAGTAGGAAAAAACAGTGTTTGTAGGCTGCCTGTCCCAAAGGAGAAGACCTGAATAAATAAAAAATAAAAGATTTGCTCTGATACCACTTTATCCACAGTGGACCTCCATATACAATATTGCAGTGTTGCTTACTTTCTGGTTTTGCTGACCTTTGTGTCGTGTGGGCCCCACACGGGCCGGGAGGGCAGGCTTGTGGTTGACCAAATTCTATGCTCCTGCCTGGGATGTATATTTGTGGGGTGCACCTTACAAGGTTTGAATTACTACCTTAATATGGATCATTTTCCCCTCTCCCCCCCTCCTAACCATCAATTCTAAATGGTGTAGGTTAATATTTATTTATATCCATTTGTATATTTATTATACTTTATCCACTTGCTGACCAGGCTTTTTCTGGCACTTTTACAGGTTTAAAAAATTTTTTGCTAGAAAACTACTTTGAACGCTAGAGATATAATATATAATGTCTCTAACAGTGACCCAGAGCATAAAATGGCGGTCGTTAAAACATTTTATGTCACAGGATTTGCACAGCCATTTTTCAAACGCAATGTATTTTGGAAAAAAATAATTTTAATAAATGAATAAAAAAAAAAAAAAAAGCTACAAATATATACCCAAATTTTTTGTAACATAAAAGTTGATGTTGCGCCAAGTAAATAAGATACCAAACATGTCACACTTTAAAATTGCACGCACAATGGTGGAATGGTGACAAAGTACAAAACTTAAAAATCTTTAGGTGACACTTTAATTTTTTTTTCTTACAGGTTACCTGTTTAGAGTTAGAGGAGATTTAGCACTAGAATGATTGCCATTGATTTACCATTTACTGTTATACCCCACGTTGCTTCTGAAAGCGATCCAGCCAATCAGATCACTTTCATGAGAAAGCCAGTAGCTGGCTGAAAAAAAAAAAAAAAAAAAAAAAAAAACACGGGGATATGGCTTGCCAGCTTCAGCCATAACCCCAGTAAACCACTTGCAAACTGCAACATATATACGTAGTGCGGTTGGCAAATGGTTATATTGCTCATTAGGATTTGTACCTTTTGATTTTGCCTTAGGCGAGAATACGTGTGAGACCAGAGAAAGTCCTGAAGAAGCCGATGTCCAACTGTGAAACGCGTAGACCTCTGTTCTAATTTTTGCATCTACTCTATTGCGCTCTTTGGGCTTGTCGATAAAGCCCATTTTTCAATTGTTTTTATATTGACTTTGGTCCAACTTAAGGATTTTTATTAAGGATTTTTTGACAATAAAAAAATATGGGGTCTGTACACTACCTCAGGAGATATTGTTTAACCACTTCCCCACCGCCAAATTACATCCGACTTTGTGCGGTGATATCTGAATGATGCCTGCAGCTAGAGGCATCATTCAGATATTTATTTTCTTTTCTGCCGGCGATGTCGCACCCGAGCCTCCGACTGAAAGCTCTATCAATGTTCTCTGGCCGATTCGTTCTCCAGGCCTCCGATGGCACGGGAGAGCCTGGAGAAGCACCGGATGGCGGGCGTCCCAAGAGAAAAAAAAAAAAAAAGAGAGAAAAGAGGAAAAAGATCAGAATGTCTCTTACTGAGTGACTGATGGAAACGTGTTTAAAATGTCATTCTGGTGTAAACTTGACTTTAAACGGCTAGAAAAGCCAGGATTTGTAGGAAGTAGGGATGAGCAAAATTTGACCAATACACTTACCCAAAATTTTGTAAAAAATAAAAAAATTCAGGGATTTCAGGAAAATTCTGCCATTTTGGCACATTCCATTGGCGTCAACAAGGAAGCCAAAATTAAGGTAATTTTGGTGGTATAAAAGAGACGTGTCCTTTAAATAACTTAGGGGTTGGGTAAGCTGCAAAAAATAAATAAAAAAAAAAAAAAAAAAAAAAAATTTGAAAAAAAAAAAAAATCCCTCCTTTTAAACAAATAAGAAAATCCCTTGCAAAGCTTTGGAATGTACATAACTGAGCAGCCACCAAAAGACACAAAGGCGTTGACTTAAAGGCTTTCCTTTAAAATAAAAAGAAGAAGAAGATATTCATAAGATGCCTCTTTTTGTTGCTTTTTTCTGAACCTTTATATATCCGTTTATTGCCTTGGTCCACCCTCTAGGAATACTATTTATCTGCATACAGTGCCTTCCAAACTGGTTTTATACACACCACCTTTTTATACTGTGCATGGTTTTACAAAACACACACACACATATCTTGCTTCGGTTTGGTTTTAATCCCCGAACATGTGATGCTCAAATTAAAGAAAAAAAAAAAACAAAAAAAACGTTTCTAGCACATGACGGATTCAATATTAACACAGGCAAACATGTTACTTGGCAAAAATGCATGTATTTTGCTACACAAGAGCAGACAAGTATGCTTAGATCATTTGTAAATACATTTCAAAGAGCCACTGCTGGACCTCATGAATCAAAAAAAAAAAAAAAAAAAAAAATTGGCATCACAAAATCCAGGGAAAAAAAAAACCCCCACACAAAACAAAGGGGCCAAATTCCCACCATCCCAGAAAAAAAAACAAATAGAAAATAAATAAAAGCACAAATAAACCAAAAAACACTATAAAAGCCAAAACAGGAACAACCCCCCCCCCCCCTCAAAAACAAGCAAACCCTTATTGCGTGTACTTTTGCAAAAACAGATTAAAGTTTCATTACCTGCACAGAAAAAAAAATAAAAAAAATTAAATAAAAAAAAAACACTTACAAACTGTGGGGCAAGCCATCAATACTCACTGCATCAAAGATTTTTTTTTTTAGTTAAAGTTAAATAAAAAAGGGAGCTGTTGGTCTTAAAGATATAAAACAGTGTGGAATTTGGTTACGGCCACACACAAAGACATGAGCATTTTTATTTAGTTTTCCACCAATTTTTTATATATATATATATATATATATATATATATATTTTTTTTTTAATAGGGAAAAAAGTCTAACCCCTCTGAGGAAATATATCTTACTGTAGAACCCACAATTTAAAACACACAAGGAAAGTGGAAAAGCAAAAACATCTAAAAGCAATGCATAGAAATCAGTTCATTGGCAGGTGCATTACCTTAGCTGAGACTTTAGGTTGTCCACATCACACAACCCCCACCATACACCCTTCAGAGACCCAACAAGATAGAGGTCTCTCTATGGAAAGCTTATATAAGGCCTCCCTTATCAATTATATTAACCATCTCCTCACCAGAGACCGGCCACATCCCCAGGCAATGCTTGAGACTTTCAATATGGCAAAGTGGAGGTCACATTTCCCCCTCTATTCCTGCTTTGGTGACAACTCAAAATTTTGGATTTAACCATTACATTCAGTCTGCGGTCAGAAGGATGAATAGAGAGGACACATCTCTGCATTGGGGACACAAACAGCAATAAAAACCATACAGGGGTCCTTATTCTTCCGTCTATACCAAACTATATATAAAAAAAAATTGCCTTTTCATACAAATTAAGTGGACCACACAGGTTACAATCTATCCAAATCTACCGGTAACCTGATTGGCTGAAGCGACATTGAGGGCGGGAGAAGACATCGAGGACGGAAGAAGGACGGCGCTGACTCGAGGAAGGTAAGTGCAGGGCTGGGGGGGACAAACTGGCTGTATTTGGGGAACAAACTTGCTGCATATTGGGGACAAACTGGCTGCATATTGGGGACAAACTGGCTGTATTATGGGGGACAAACTGGCTGTATATTGGGGGACAAACTGGCTGTATTATGGGGGGCAACTGGCTGTATATGGGGGACAAACTGGCTGTATATGGGGGACAAACTGGCTGTATATGGGGGACAAACTGGCTGCATATGGGGGAAAAACTGGCTATATAATGGGGACAAACTGGCTGTATTATTGGGGGGACAAACTGGCTGTATTATTGGGGGGACAAACTGGCTGTATTATTGGGGGACAAACTGGCTGTATTATTGGGGGGACAAACTGGCTGTATTGTGGGGACAAACTGACTGTATTGTGGGGACAAACTGGCTGTATTGTGAGGACAAACTGGCTTTATATGGGGGGAAACTAGTGGCGTTTGGGCACAGTGGCTGCATTTAATGGGCACAGTGGCGGCAATTGATGTTTGTTTTTTTTTGTTTTTTTTCAGTTTGTTTGCGCCCCCCCAAAAAATTTGAGCACCAGCCGCCACTGGTTGGGGCGCCTTGAGGACTGGAGTTAAGAAACACTGCAAAGAGGGCCATACCAGGCGACTCCTCAAGGTATTAGCTGGGGGGGGGGTATGTTGCATATAGAGGTCCAAGTCTTTAAATAGGAACCATCTAGTCCAGACGGAATTGTGTGAGGATACTGTTTCCTCCCATCTCCTCAACCTGTTCAATATAGTGGAACCAGTTGGAGACCTCCAGGGTTTTGGAAAATTTCCAAAATCTAGGGATGAGTGTTTTGGAAGCATTCAGTAACTGTATTCCATTCCTAAATAAGACCTTTCCGTTTTCATGACATTTCTTATTTTAGAAATATTGGTGTCATCACTGGGTCTCTGTGCTTCTCTATGCATGGCTGGTGGGAGGGGCCAGCAGGGGGCTGTACATAGCTTCCTGAAAACATCACAGCACCTGTCCTCAGTAGTGCTCTTAAAGCGGAGTTCCACCCAAAAGTGGAACTTCCGCTGATCGGATCCCCCCCCTGGTGCCACAATTGGCACCTTTTCGGGGGGGGGACAGGATACCTGTCTTTGACAGGTATCCTTTCCCACTTCCGGGAGGCCGGGCCAGTAGGAGAGAGGAACAGAGCCTTGTGCATGCGCAGTAGGCAACACTGCCGAGTTCCCTTACCCGCAACGAAGGCGGCAGCACCCGACAGCTGATGGAAACATCAGCTGCGTGTGCCAAAATCGCTGGACTCCAGGACAGGTAAGTGTCCATTTATTAAAAGCCAGCAGATGCAGTATGTGTAGCTACTGGTTTTAAATATATTTTTTTGGGGCAAAACACCGCTTCAAGAACTCTCAGGTCTGATGTAAGCAGTGGACTGGCTCTTGGGGAGGAGTTATGAAAATATCAAGCTACCTTCATGGGTGGGTGTCATTCTGGAGGGGTGGGTGTTCCTAGGCAAGCTGCATTTGCCCTAGATAACACCCACATGCAGTGGCGGCCACTCATTAGGGGCGCATGGGTGCCACCCTACCTACTCCATGAACCTGGCCCCCTAATCTACATGCAGGGCACCAGATGCATGGATTTATATGTCTTTTTTTTTTAGAAGCACACGATTAGAGTCTGAAGCTCCAATTGGCTTAAAAAAAGGGTGGGCTCGGGGCGCAGAGCACTGTGCCTCGAGCCCACCCTGTTGTATGACATTAGCAAATTAATTTTCACTAATGTCTTCCTGTTTATCCAAAGACCGCATTGGCCAGGAGTCTGAAGACCCAATTGGCCAGGAGGAGAAGCAACGTCCGGGACACGGAGGAGACGGAAGGGGAAGCCACGGGGTAAGGCGGCCTGGCAGGTAGGGATGAGCTTCGTGTTCGAGTCGAACATACGTTCAACTCGAACATCGGCTGTTCGATCGTTCGACGAAGATCGAACGATTTGGGCCGTTCGCGCCAAATTCGAGTGACGCGAACGGCCCACAATGCACTACGCCATCGCAGTGTCATCCAGGCGCTGTGATTGGCCAAGCATGCACTGTGACCCCGCATGCTTGGCCAATCACAGCGCCGGCAGCGAGGAGAGCAATGATTGGCCACAGGCAGGATGCCTGTGGCCAATTATTGCTGAGGGTGTTTAGTACACGCCCCACACTATAAAAGGCCGCCAGCACGGCGGCCTAGTGTAGTGTGTTCCGGAGCAGGGAAAGAGAAGCATAGGCAGGGACAGTGACATTTATTTTTTCTTGCTTAACCTGGATTCCTTTAGTTTAGGGAAAGAGAAGGATAGGTAGGGAGAGTGTCAGTGTGTTTTACTGTGCGAATCCTTGTTTCTAGGGACAGGGAAGGACAGTGAGGGAAATTCTCCTTGTGCTATAGTGTGCTTTAAAAAAACATTTTTTCTAGGGACAGAAAACTATAGGTAGGGAGAGTGTCAGTGTGTTTTACTGTGCGAATCCTTGTTTCTAGGGACAGGGAAGGACAGTGAGGGAATTCTCCTTGTGCTATAGTGTGCTTTAAAAAAATTTTTTTCTAGGGACAGAAAACTATAGGTAGGGAGAGTGTCAGTGTGTTTTACTGTGCGAATCCTTGTTTCTAGGGACAGGGAAGGACAGCGAGGGAAATTCTCCTTGTGCTATAGTGTGCTTTAAAAAAACATTTTTTCTAGGGACAGAAAACTATAGGTAGGGAGAGTGTCACTGTGTTTTACTGTGCAAATCCTTGTTTCTAGGGACAGGGAAGGACAGTGAGGGAAACTCTCCTTGTGCTATAGTGTGCTTTAAAAAAACATTTTTTCTAGGGACAGAAAACTATAGGTAGGGAGAGTGTCAGTGTGTTTTACTGTGCGAATCCTTGTTTCTAGGGACAGGGAAGGACAGTGAGGGAAATTCTCCTTGTGCTATAGTGTGCTTTAAAAAAACATTTTTTCTAGGGACAGAAAACTATAGGTAGGAAGAGTGTCAGTTTCTTTCACTGTGATAATCCTTGTTTCTAGGGACAGGGAAGGACAGTGAGGGAAATTCTCCTTGTGCTATAGTGTGCTTTAAAAAAACCATTTTTTCTAGGGACAGAAAACTATAGGTAGGAAGAGTGTCAGTTTCTTTCACTGTGATAATCCTTGTTTCTAGGGACAGGGAAGGACAGTGAGGGAAATTCTCCTTGTGCTATAGTGTGCTTTAAAAAAACATTTTTTCTAGGGACAGAAAACTATAGGTAGGAAGAGTGTCAGTTTCTTTCACTGTGATAATCCTTGTTTCTAGGGACAGGGAAGGAAAGTGAGGGAAATTCTCCTTGTGCTATAGTGTGCTTTAAAAAAACATTTTTTCTAGGGACAGAAAACTATAGGTAGAAAGAGTGTCAGTTTCTTTCACTGTGATAATCCTTGTTTCTAGGGACAGGGAAGGACAGTGAGGGAAATTCTCCTTGTGCTATAGTGTGCTTTAAAAAAACATTTTTCTAGGGACAGAAAACTATAGGTAGGAAGAGTGTCAGTTTCTTTCACTGTGATAATCCTTGTTTCTAGGGACAGGGAAGGACAGTGAGGGAAATTCTCCTTGTGCTATAGTGTGCTTTAAAAAAACATTTTTTCTAGGGACAGAAAACTATAGGTAGGAAGAGTGTCAGTTTCTTTCACTGTGATAATCCTTGTTTCTAGGGACAGGGAAGGAAAGTGAGGGAAATTCTCCTTGTGCTATAGTGTGCTTTAAAAAAAATTTTTTTCTAGGGACAGAAAACTATAGGTAGGAAGAGTGTCAGTTTCTTTCACTGTGATAATCCTTGTTTCTAGGGACAGGGAAGGACAGTGAGGGAAATTCTCCATGTGCTATAGTGTGCTTTAAAAAAACATTTTTTCTAGGGACAGAAAACTATAGGTAGGAAGAGTGTCAGTTTCTTTCACTGTGATAATCCTTGTTTCTAGGGACAGGGAAGGACAGTGAGGGAAATTCTCCTTGTGCTATAGTGTGCTTTAAAAAAACATTTTTTCTAGGGACAGAAAACTATAGGTAGGAAGAGTGTCAGTTTCTTTCACTGTGATAATCCTTGTTTCTAGGGACAGGGAAGGAAAGTGAGGGAAATTCTCCTTGTGCTATAGTGTGCTTTAAAAAAACATTTTTTCTAGGGACAGAAAACTATAGGTAGAAAGAGTGTCAGTTTCTTTCACTGTGATAATCCTTGTTTCTAGGGACAGGGAAGGACAGTGAGGGAAATTCTCCTTGTGCTATAGTGTGCTTTAAAAAAACATTTTTCTAGGGACAGAAAACTATAGGTAGGAAGAGTGTCAGTTTCTTTCACTGTGATAATCCTTGTTTCTAGGGACAGGGAAGGACAGTGAGGGAAATTCTCCTTGTGCTATAGTGTGCTTTAAAAAAACATTTTTTCTAGGGACAGAAAACTATAGGTAGGAAGAGTGTCAGTTTCTTTCACTGTGATAATCCTTGTTTCTAGGGACAGGGAAGGACAGTGAGGGAAATTCTCCTTGTGCTATAGTGTGCTTTAAAAAAATGTTTTTTTCTAGGGACAGAAAACTATAGGTAGGAAGAGTGTCAGTTTCTTTCACTGTGATAATCCTTGTTTCTAGGGACAGGGAAGGAAAGTGAGGGAAATTCTCCTTGTGCTATAGTGTGCTTTAAAAAAACATTTTTTCTAGGGACAGAAAACTATAGGTAGAAAGAGTGTCAGTTTCTTTCACTGTGATAATCCTTGTTTCTAGGGACAGGGAAGGACAGTGAGGGAAATTCTCCTTGTGCTATAGTGTGCTTTAAAAAAACATTTTTCTAGGGACAGAAAACTATAGGTAGGAAGAGTGTCAGTTTCTTTCACTGTGATAATCCTTGTTTCTAGGGACAGGGAAGGACAGTGAGGGAAATTCTCCTTGTGCTATAGTGTGCTTTAAAAAAACATTTTTTCTAGGGACAGAAAACTATAGGTAGGAAGAGTGTCAGTTTCTTTCACTGTGATAATCCTTGTTTCTAGGGACAGGGAAGGACAGTGAGGGAAATTCTCCTTGTGCTATAGTGTGCTTTAAAAAACCATTTTTTCTAGGGACAGAAAACTATAGGTAGGAAGAGTGTCAGTTTCTTTCACTGTGATAATCCTTGTTTCTAGGGACAGGGAAGGACAGTGAGGGAAATTCTCCTTGTGCTATAGTGTGCTTTAAAAAAACATTTTTTCTAGGGACAGAAAACTATAGGTAGGAAGAGTGTCAGTTTCTTTCACTGTGATAATCCTTGTTTCTAGGGACAGGGAAGGACAGTGAGGGAAATTCTCCTTGTGCTATAGTGTGCTAAAGCATTCCTCATCAACCATCTTTGAAATCCTTGTTTTTTGGACAGTCAGGGAAATTGTCGTTGTGCTATTCTGTGCAAAAGCAATCATCCTCAACCATATTTAGAAATCCTTAAGTAAAGGGACAGAGAAGGACACCTGAAGGTAGCCCTTATTGCTTTTTTCCCATCTCCCTGCAGGCCATCTATTAGAATGTCTGGAAGGCAAACAAGGAGAGGCAGACAGTCAGGAGGCAATAAAAGAGGGCAAGCAGGCTCTGTGTCTGGGGGCAACAGTGCTGGTCGTGGACGCGGTGCATTGTCATCAGCACATGGCCATGGGACACGCTTGTCCTTCTTTTCGGCAGCTGGACATGTTGAGCCACATCATGCCGAAGACTTGGTAGAGTGGATGACCAAGCCCTCCTCCTCCTCCTCATCCTCTCTCACCCAGGCTCAGGGTACTGGAAAAGCAGCTGCCAAAGCGTCCTCTTCCCTGGTATCAATGTCAGACTCATCATCAGTCACTCCTTCCCTAGACCCACCATGTCCTCCTCCTGAGGAGTCCCCCGAACTGTTTGAGCACAGTGTTGGGTACATGCTCCAGGAGGATGCCCAGCGTTTCGAAGGGTCTGATGATGAAACCCAGCTACAGGAAGGCAGTAGCGTGAGAGCAGACAGAGGGGATGCTCAAGAAGGACACCAATCTGGCAGTCATGTTCCAGCAGCTGCAGCATACTGCCAGATTGGCTCCAGTGATGAGGAGGGAGGGGATGATGAGGTCACTGACTCCACGTGGGTGCCTAATAGGAGAGAGGAGGAGGAGGAGGATGAGGAGGAGGCACATCTCCAACGAGGCAGGATGCCCTTTGGTGGCCAGCGTAAGGGCAGTACACCGACGGAATCACACCGCAGAGCTCCGCCTGTGCAGGGCGCTGCCTCTGCCCGTCATTCAAAAAGTTCTTTGGTGTGGGCCTTTTTTGAGGCTAGTGCATCAGATCGCACAGCTGCTGTTTGCAACATATGTCTCAAGCGTATATCGCGTGGCCAAAACATCAGCCGCTTGGGTACCACATGCCTGACCAGACATATGTTGACCTGCCATGCAGCTCGTTGGCAAGCCTACCTCAAAGACCCACACCAAAGAACAAAGCGGACCTCTCCTTGCACCGCATCAGCTGGGATCTCCAACCCCACTATAACTTCAGTCCTCTCTGAAACATGCACTGAGAGGAATGAAGGTGTAGAATTAGGTGTGTCACAGCCAAGTACTTGCGGCCACTCTGCTAGCAGTACACCGACGTCCGATTCTAGCAGGCAAATTTCCCTGCCCCAGCTGCTGGACCGTCGAAAGAAGTTCACTCCCAGCCATCCACATGCCCAGCGGTTGAATGCTAGCTTGGCTAAATTGCTAGCGCTTCAACTGCTGCCTTTTCAGTTGGTAGACTCGGCCCCCTTCCGTGAGTTTGTGCAATGTGCGGTTCCTCAGTGGCAGGTTCCCAAACGCCACTTTTTCTCACGGAAGGCTATTCCGGCTCTCTACCGGCATGTGGAAGGCAATGTCTTGGCCTCGCTGGACAGGGCGGTCAGCGGTAAGGTGCATATTACCGCTGACTCATGGTCCAGCAGGCATGGACAGGGACGTTACCTTTCTTTCACGGCCCATTGGGTCACTCTTTTGGCAGCTGGGAAGGATGCAGGACAAGGTGCAGTAGTGTTGGAGGTTGTTCCACCGCCACGCCTCCAAAATGCTACTACTGGTTGTGACACACCTCTCTCCTCCACCCCCTCCTCTTCTTCTTCCTCCATGGCCTCTTCCTGTGGTTTGTCCTCGGAACCAGCGGTGCTCCGTAGGCGTTCAAGGGGCTACGCAAGTACGCAGGCAAAAAGATGCCATGCCGTGCTTGCGCTGGTGTGTTTGGGGGACAGAAGCCACACTGGGGCAGAGGTCCTGTCTGCTCTGCAGGGCCAGGCCGAGAGGTGGTTGACGCCACGCCAGCTTAAGCCAGGAATGGTGGTTTGCGACAATGGCACCAACCTCCTCTCCGCCCTCCGACAGGGACAACTGACCCATGTGCCCTGTGTGGCTCACGTCCTTAACCTGGTGGTGCAGCGGTTCTTGGGCAGGTACCCGGGCTTACAGGATGTCCTGAGGCAGGCCAGGAAAGTCTGTGTGCATTTCCGCAGATCTTATAATGCCAGTGCTCGCCTGGCTGAGCTGCAAAAGGAGTTGAACCTGCCCAAGAACCGCCTTATATGTGACATGCCCACCAGGTGGAACTCAACGTTGGCCATGCTGCAGCGGCTGCACACGCAGCAGAGGGCCATCAATGAGTACCTGTGCGACTACGGCACCAGGACAGGGTCAGGGGAGCTTGTTTTTTTTTCTCCACGCCAGTGGGGCATGATCAGGGATGCATGCACTGTCCTGGCACCATTTGAGGAGGCCACAAGGATGGTGAGCAGTGACAGTGCATGCATCAGTGACACTGTACCTCTTGTCCACCTGTTGGAGCACACGCTGCGTGGAATAATGGACAGGGCACTTGAGGCAGAACAGAGGCAGGAAGAGGAGGACTTCCTTGCCTCTCAAGGCCCCCTTTACCCAGACAGTGTTCCTTCTGTCCCACCCATCGCACAGGAAGAGGAGGAGGAGGAGGAGGAGGAGGATTGTGTCAGCATGGAGGTGGAGGCTGGCACTCAGCATCATCAGCAGCAGTCTTTTAGGGATGATTTACAGTCCCAAGAAACCAGTGGACTTGTACGTGGCTGGGAGGAGGTGGCTGCGGATCATGTCGTCCTTAGTGACCCAGAGGACTCCGGAGCGAATGCCTCAGCAAACCTACGCTGCATGGCCTCCCTGATCCTGCAAAGTCTGTGGAAGGATCCTCATATTCTTCGGATCAAGGAGAGGGACCATTACTGGCTGGCCACTCTCCTTGATCCATGGTACAAGGGTAAGGTTGCGGACCTTATGTTACCGTCGCAGAGGGAGCAGAGGATGAGACAACTCCGGGAGGCCTTGCAGAAAGGTCTGTGCAACGCGTTCCCAGAGACTGGGAGGTTACAAACTCCTGGTCCTGGACAACGAGTTGCTGAGGCTTCGGCCAGTCAAAGAAGGAGCGGTGGGGAAGGTGGCCGTCTGACCGATGCGTTCAGACAATTCTTTAGTCCGCAGCCCCAAAGTATGATCGGTTCCAGCAACCATCGCCAGCGTCTGATAAACATGGTGCAGGAATATCTAGGGGCAAGGTCAGACTTGGACACCTTCCCCACCGAAAATCCTCTGGCTTACTGGGTCTTGAGGATGGATCACTGGCCAGAGCTTGCACAGTATGCAATTGAGCTACTGGCCTGTCCTGCATCCAGCGTTCTTTCGGAACGCACATTCAGTGCTGCTGGAGGATTTGTCACGGATCACAGTGTGCGCCTGTCCACCGACTCGGTTGATCGACTGACTTTCATCAAGATGAACCAGTCTTGGATCACCACCAGCTACCACACACCTGATGCTGATATAACAGACTAATTGATTTTAACATGTCACATCCCTTCAAGACTGATGCTGATGCTGAGTGCCTGTGCTGTTATGTTGACTGGCTATCCTCCTCCTCCGAGTCCTCAATGATACGATTGATGATGATAGCTTGGAAGATCATTTTTGTTTATGGGTGCCGCCACCAATGGCTAAGGCCCAATTTTTCAGCCCCTGTTTTACAGGGGCGTGTAATTACAATTTTTTTAGCAATAATTTGCCATAGGGCTCATTGCTGTGCTCCAAGTACAGTATCTGTGAGGTGTTGGAGTGTTGTGGCACCAGTGCCTAAGGCCCAATTTTTCAGCCCCTGTTTAACAGGGGCGTGTCATTACAATTTTTGAAGCAATACTTTGCAACAGGGCTCATTGCTGTGCTCCAAGTACAGTATCTGTGAGGGGTTGTAGTGTTGTGCCACCAGTTCCTAAGGCCCAATTTTTCAGCCCCTGTTCAACAGGGGCATGCAATTACAATTCTTGATCTAATAATTCACAGCAGGGCCCATTGCTGCACCCACCAAGAGTAACTCTGAGGGCTTACAGTGTTGTGGCAACGCCACCACCACCACCACCACGAAAGGCCCAATTTTTCAGCCCCTGTTCAAAAGGGGCATGTAATTACAATTCTTGATCTAATAATTCACAGCAGGGCCCATTCCTGCACCCAACAAGAGTAACTCTGAGGGCTTACAGTGTTGTGGCAACGCCACCACCACCACGAAAGGCCCAATTTTTCAGCCCCTGTTCAAAAGGGGCATGTAATTACAATTCTTGATCTAATAATTCACAGCAGGGCCCATTCCTGCACCCACCAAGAGTAACTCTGAGGGCTTACAGTGTTGTGGAAACGCCACCACCACCACCACCACGAAAGGCCCAATTTTTCAGCCCCTGTTCAAAAGGGGCATGTAATTACAATTCTTGATCAAATAATTCACAGCAGGGCCCATTCCTGCACCCACCAAGAGTAACTCTGAGGGCTTACAGTGTTGTGGCAACACCACCACCACCACCACCACCACGAAAGGCCCAATTTTTCAGCCCCTGTTCAACAGGGGCATGCAATTACAATTCTTGATCTAATAATTCACAGCAGGGCCCATTGCTGCACCCACCAAGAGTAACTGTCCTGGCTTACAGTGTTGTGGCACCAGCACCACCATCAAAGGCCCAATTTTTACTACCACTGTTCAACAATTATATGTAATTAAAATTCCTGATATAATAGTTGACAGCAGGGCGTTCCAGCACCAACCAAGAGTAACTGTGAGTGCTTACAGTGTTGTGCCAACACCAACAACTAAGGGGCCTATTTCTGCAGAGTATATACGGCAGGTCCCTACTTTCAAACATCCAACTTACAAACGACTCCTACTTGCAAACGCAAGAAGACAACAGGAAGTGAGAGGAAATCTACCCCTTGGAAGGAAAATTCTCTCCTGTAAGAATTAATATGGGAGAAAGGTGTCTCCTCTGTACTGATGCTTTATCAGCAATCCTTGTTTCAAGAAAAACACCACATTTCAAAAACAGTTGTCATTGGGACGGAAAGTGAGGTGAAATGTTCTGAACAGGGGCACAGACAGCAAAACAAATGTTACAGGGGTGATAACCCTTACCTATGTTTTCCAAAAAGTTTAAAAATAGATTTTTGGGCTGGAGCTACACTTAAACAATGTACCTGTTCAAAATTACAAACAGATTCTACATAAGAACAAACCTACAGTCCCTGTCTTGTATGCACCGCCTGTATACGGCTGTTCAGAGTATATAGGGCCTTTTTTATTTTATGTGCGGGGTTCCCCTTAATATCCATACAAGACCCAAAGGGGCTGGTAATGGGCTGGGGTAGGGGGGGGGGGGGGTCATGGGGTAGCTATGCCATTTTTCTTAAAGATTTTCATCCATATTACCGGGACCAGACATTACATTAAAGCCGCAAGCAGTTTTAAATGGCTTTTTTTTCCTTTAGAAGTGTCATTTTGTGCAGGGACAGTTCTAAACACGGGAAACACGTGGCACTTCACAGGCATACTTTAGACACCCCCCAGGTACGATATTTAAAGGAATATTTGACTTTTTTTTTTTCACTTTATGCATCATTAAAATGACTGCTCCCGAAAAACGACCGTTTTTAAAACTTCTTTTTGCATTGATACATGTCCCCTGGTGCAGAACCCGGGTTCCCAAACCCTTTTTAGGACAATAACATGCATAATAGTCGTTATAATTAGCACTTTAGAATTCGAACGTTCGCATCCATTGTATTTAATAGGGTTCTAATGTTCGTACGAACTTTCGGTCCGTTCGCGGGTTCTGGTGCGAACCGAACCCGGGGGTGTTCGGCTCATCACTACTGGCAGGTGAGAGGGTGAGCCAGCGACCGGAGAGGGGGTGGGCGGTGTTGTCAATGGTGTGCGGTGGCGGGCTCGAGCGACGGGGGGGGTAGTTTGGGGTGGCAAGCTGGAGCGACGGGGGTCTATTGTCAGGTCTGTCTGCCGCCCCCCCCCGACCGATGGAGCACCAGCCGCCACTGCCCACATGGGATACTGAGCCTCCATGATTTAAAAATAACTGAAATCCAATGAATGAAAGGGGCGGGACAGGGACAGCCAGGCGGGGGCGGGGGGGGGGGGCTAAGCCAGGAAAAATGAGTCGGGCTCTATCTGATTTGCAGTTTCTAATGCACATGGTGAGAAGCTCACAGTGTGCGGTGAAATCAGAGTAAGCCATTTCAGTCCAGAAGAGGAGGTTCCAGTACAGCTGTGCAAGACTGAAGAGGGGGGGGGGGGCGGAGGGAGGATTTAATTATATTTCATAGTGTGATGAGTTATACTTCTAAATCTGGAGGTCTTCCGTTGCAACTCACTGATACATCCTGGTACGCGGGTCCCTTATACGCGTTTCGTCTGCCTGCAGTGCTGTACATACTGTCATGCTGAACATTGGCAGAGATACTTATTGATTGTTATGTTTCTTTTTCTTTTTCTTGTCCAATCACAGCCGGTCACATGTAAATGCGGAAGTGCCGGTAATCAGCTCTTCTCGCCTCACACTGACAGAGCGCGTGGCGAGAAGAGCCGATCAGCGGCATCTCCTCGCAGGGGACATCAGTACAGGTAGTTAGGGCACTGATCATCAGTGCCCTGATTACAGTAAAGCCCCAGCAGTGCCCATAAGTGCCACCAATCAGTGCCCATCAGTGCCACTAATCAGTGCCCATCAGTGCCTGCTCATCAGTGCTATTGATCAATGCCCATCAGTGCCTCCCATCAGTGCCTGTCAGTGCCACCCATCAGTGCCGCCTATACGTGCAGCCCACCAGTGCCGCCTATCAGAGCTTATCAGTGTCGCATATCAGTGCCCATAAGTGCCGCATATTAGTGCCTCCTCATTAGGGATGAGCTTCGTGTTCGAGTCGAACATACGTTCGACTCGAACATTGGCTGTTCGATCGTTCGACGAAGATCGAACGATTTGGGCCGTTCGCGCCAAATTCGAGTGACGCGAACGGCCCACAATGCACTACGCCATCGCAGTGTCATCCAGGCGCTGTGATTGGCCAAGCATGCACTGTGACCCCGCATGCTTGGCCAATCACAGCGCCGGCAGCGAGGAGAGCAATGATTGGCCACAGGCAGGATGCCTGTGGCCAATTATTGCTGAGGGTGTTTAGTACACGCCCCACACTATAAAAGGCCGCCAGCACGGCGGCCTAGTGTAGTGTGTTCCGGAGCAGGGATAGAGTAGCATAGGCAGGGACAGTGACTGTTATTTCTTTCTTGCTTAACCTGGATTCCTTTAGTTTAGGGAAAGAGAAGGATAGGTAGGGAGAGTGTCAGTGTGTTTTGTGCTTCTGCTATAGTGTGCTTAAAAAAAACATTTATTCTAGGGACAGAAAACTCTAGGTAGGGACAGTGTCAGTTTCTTTCACTCTGCAAGTCCTTGTTTCCAGGGACCTGTAAGGACAGTGAGTTAATTGTCCTTGTGCTATATTGTGCTTAAAAAAAACATTTATTCTAGGGACAGAAAACTCTAGGTAGGGACAGTGTCAGTTTCTTTCACTCTGCAAGTCCTTGTTTCCAGGGACCTGTAAGGACAGTGAGTTAATTGTCCTTGTGCTATATTGTGATTAAAAAAAACATTTATTCTAGGGACAGAAAACTCTAGGTAGGGACAGTGTCAGTTTCTTTCACTCTGCAAGTCCTTGTTTCCAGGGACCTGTAAGGACAGTGAGTTAATTTTCCTTGTGCTATATTGTGATTAAAAAAAACATTTTTTCTAGGGACAGAAAACTGTAGGTAGGGAGAGTGTTTTTTTTCTTTCACTCTGCAAGTCCTTGTTTCCAGGGACCTGTAAGGACAGTGAGTTAATTGTCCTTGTGCTATATTGTGCTTAAAAAAAACATTTATTCTAGGGACAGAAAACTCTAGGTAGGGACAGTGTCAGTTTCTTTCACTCTGCAAGTCCTTGTTTCCAGGGACCTGTAAGGACAGTGAGTTAATTTTCCTTGTGCTATATTGTGATTAAAAAAAACATTTATTCTAGGGACAGAAAACTCTAGGTAGGGACAGTGTCAGTTTCTTTCACTCTGCAAGTCCTTGTTTCCAGGGACCTGTAAGGACAGTGAGTTAATTTTCCTTGTGCTATATTGTGATTAAAAAAAACATTTTTTCTAGGGACAGAAAACTCTAGGTAGGGAGAGTGTTTTTTTTCTTTCACTCTGCAAGTCCTTGTTTCCAGGGACCTGTAAGGACAGTGAGTTAATTTTCCTTGTGCTATATTGTGATTAAAAAAAACATTTTTTCTAGGGACAGAAAACTCTAGGTAGGGAGAGTGTTTTTTTTCTTTCACTCTGCAAGTCCTTGTTTCCAGGGACCTGTAAGGACAGTGAGTTAATTGTCCTTGTGCTATATTGTGCTTAAAAAAAACATTTTTTCTAGGGACAGAAAACTCTAGGTAGGGAGAGTGTTTTTTTTTTCACTCTGCAAGTCCTTGTTTCCAGGGACCTGTAAGGACAGTGAGTTAATTGTCCTTGTGCTATATTGTGCTTAAAAAAAACATTTATTCTAGGGACAGAAAACTCTAGGTAGGGACAGTGTCAGTTTCTTTCACTCTGCAAGTCCTTGTTTCCAGGGACCTGTAAGGACAGTGAGTTAATTATCCTTGTGCTATATTGTGATTAAAAAAAACATTTATTCTAGGGACAGAAAACTCTAGGTAGGGACAGTGTCAGTTTCTTTCACTCTGCAAGTCCTTGTTTCCAGGGACCTGTAAGGACAGTGAGTTAATTTTCCTTGTGCTATATTGTGATTAAAAAAAACATTTTTTCTAGGGACAGAAAACTGTAGGTAGGGAGAGTGTTTTTTTTCTTTCACTCTGCAAGTCCTTGTTTCCAGGGACCTGTAAGGACAGTGAGTTAATTGTCCTTGTGCTATATTGTGCTTAAAAAAAACATTTATTCTAGGGACAGAAAACTCTAGGTAGGGACAGTGTCAGTTTCTTTCACTCTGCAAGTCCTTGTTTCCAGGGACCTGTAAGGACAGTGAGTTAATTTTCCTTGTGCTATATTGTGATTAAAAAAAACATTTATTCTAGGGACAGAAAACTCTAGGTAGGGACAGTGTCAGTTTCTTTCACTCTGCAAGTCCTTGTTTCCAGGGACCTGTAAGGACAGTGAGTTAATTTTCCTTGTGCTATATTGTGATTAAAAAAAACATTTTTTCTAGGGACAGAAAACTGTAGGTAGGGAGAGTGTTTTTTTTCTTTCACTCTGCAAGTCCTTGTTTCCAGGGACCTGTAAGGACAGTGAGTTAATTTTACTTGTGCTATATTGTGCTTAAAAAAAACATTTTTTCTAGGGACAGAAAACTGTAGGTAGGGAGAGTGTTTTTTTTCTTTCACTCTGCAAGTCCTTGTTTCCAGGGACCTGTAAGGACAGTGAGTTAATTGTCCTTGTGCTATATTGTGCTTAAAAAAAACATTTATTCTAGGGACAGAAAACTCTAGGTAGGGACAGTGTCAGTTTCTTTCACTCTGCAAGTCCTTGTTTCCAGGGACCTGTAAGGACAGTGAGTTAATTTTCCTTGTGCTATATTGTGATTAAAAAAAACATTTATTCTAGGGACAGAAAACTCTAGGTAGGGACAGTGTCAGTTTCTTTCACTCTGCAAGTCCTTGTTTCCAGGGACCTGTAAGGACAGTGAGTTAATTTTCCTTGTGCTATATTGTGATTAAAAAAAACATTTTTTCTAGGGACAGAAAACTGTAGGTAGGGAGAGTGTTTTTTTTCTTTCACTCTGCAAGTCCTTGTTTCCAGGGACCTGTAAGGACAGTGAGTTAATTTTACTTGTGCTATATTGTGCTTAAAAAAAACATTTTTTCTAGGGACAGAAAACTGTAGGTAGGGAGAGTGTTTTTTTTCTTTCACTCTGCAAGTCCTTGTTTCCAGGGACCTGTAAGGACAGTGAGTTAATTGTCCTTGTGCTATATTGTGCTTAAAAAAAACATTTATTCTAGGGACAGAAAACTCTAGGTAGGGACAGTGTCAGTTTCTTTCACTCTGCAAGTCCTTGTTTCCAGGGACCTGTAAGGACAGTGAGTTAATTTTCCTTGTGCTATATTGTGATTAAAAAAAACATTTATTCTAGGGACAGAAAACTCTAGGTAGGGACAGTGTCAGTTTCTTTCACTCTGCAAGTCCTTGTTTCCAGGGACCTGTAAGGACAGTGAGTTAATTTTCCTTGTGCTATATTGTGATTAAAAAAAACATTTTTTCTAGGGACAGAAAACTGTAGGTAGGGAGAGTGTTTTTTTTCTTTCACTCTGCAAGTCCTTGTTTCCAGGGACCTGTAAGGACAGTGAGTTAATTTTACTTGTGCTATATTGTGCTTAAAAAAAACATTTTTTCTAGGGACAGAAAACTGTAGGTAGGGAGAGTGTTTTTTTTCTTTCACTCTGCAAGTCCTTGTTTCCAGGGACCTGTAAGGACAGTGAGTTAATTGTCCTTGTGCTATATTGTGCTTAAAAAAAACATTTATTCTAGGGACAGAAAACTCTAGGTAGGGACAGTGTCAGTTTCTTTCACTCTGCAAGTCCTTGTTTCCAGGGACCTGTAAGGACAGTGAGTTAATTTTCCTTGTGCTATATTGTGATTAAAAAAAACATTTTTTCTAGGGACAGAAAACTGTAGGTAGGGAGAGTGTTTTTTTTCTTTCACTCTGCAAGTCCTTGTTTCCAGGGACCTGTAAGGACAGTGAGTTAATTTTCCTTGTGCTATATTGTGATTAAAAAAAACATTTTTTCTAGGGACAGAAAACTCTAGGTAGGGAGAGTGTTTTTTTTCTTTCACTCTGCAAGTCCTTGTTTCCAGGGACCTGTAAGGACAGTGAGTTAATTGTCCTTGTGCTATATTGTGCTTAAAAAAAACATTTTTTCTAGGGACAGAAAACTCTAGGTAGGGAGAGTGTTTTTTTTTTTCACTCTGCAAGTCCTTGTTTCCAGGGACCTGTAAGGACAGTGAGTTAATTGTCCTTGTGCTATATTGTGCTTAAAAAAAACATTTATTCTAGGGACAGAAAACTCTAGGTAGGGACAGTGTCAGTTTCTTTCACTCTGCAAGTCCTTGTTTCCAGGGACCTGTAAGGACAGTGAGTTAATTTTCCTTGTGCTATATTGTGATTAAAAAAAACATTTATTCTAGGGACAGAAAACTCTAGGTAGGGACAGTGTCAGTTTCTTTCACTCTGCAAGTCCTTGTTTCCAGGGACCTGTAAGGACAGTGAGTTAATTTTCCTTGTGCTATATTGTGATTAAAAAAAACATTTTTTCTAGGGACAGAAAACTGTAGGTAGGGAGAGTGTTTTTTTTCTTTCACTCTGCAAGTCCTTGTTTCCAGGGACCTGTAAGGACAGTGAGTTAATTGTCCTTGTGCTATATTGTGCTTAAAAAAAAACATTTATTCTAGGGACAGAAAACTCTAGGTAGGGACAGTGTCAGTTTCTTTCACTCTGCAAGTCCTTGTTTCCAGGGACCTGTAAGGACAGTGAGTTAATTTTCCTTGTGCTATATTGTGATTAAAAAAAACATTTATTCTAGGGACAGAAAACTCTAGGTAGGGACAGTGTCAGTTTCTTTCACTCTGCAAGTCCTTGTTTCCAGGGACCTGTAAGGACAGTGAGTTAATTTTCCTTGTGCTATATTGTGATTAAAAAAAAACATTTTTTCTAGGGACAGAAAACTGTAGGTAGGGAGAGTGTTTTTTTTCTTTCACTCTGCAAGTCCTTGTTTCCAGGGACCTGTAAGGACAGTGAGTTAATTTTACTTGTGCTATATTGTGCTTAAAAAAAACATTTTTTCTAGGGACAGAAAACTGTAGGTAGGGAGAGTGTTTTTTTTCTTTCACTCTGCAAGTCCTTGTTTCCAGGGACCTGTAAGGACAGTGAGTTAATTGTCCTTGTGCTATATTGTGCTTAAAAAAAACATTTATTCTAGGGACAGAAAACTCTAGGTAGGGACAGTGTCAGTTTCTTTCACTCTGCAAGTCCTTGTTTCCAGGGACCTGTAAGGACAGTGAGTTAATTTTCCTTGTGCTATATTGTGATTAAAAAAAACATTTATTCTAGGGACAGAAAACTCTAGGTAGGGACAGTGTCAGTTTCTTTCACTCTGCAAGTCCTTGTTTCCAGGGACCTGTAAGGACAGTGAGTTAATTTTCCTTGTGCTATATTGTGATTAAAAAAAACATTTTTTCTAGGGACAGAAAACTGTAGGTAGGGAGAGTGTTTTTTTTCTTTCACTCTGCAAGTCCTTGTTTCCAGGGACCTGTAAGGACAGTGAGTTAATTTTACTTGTGCTATATTGTGCTTAAAAAAAACATTTTTTCTAGGGACAGAAAACTGTAGGTAGGGAGAGTGTTTTTTTTCTTTCACTCTGCAAGTCCTTGTTTCCAGGGACCTGTAAGGACAGTGAGTTAATTGTCCTTGTGCTATATTGTGCTTAAAAAAAACATTTATTCTAGGGACAGAAAACTCTAGGTAGGGACAGTGTCAGTTTCTTTCACTCTGCAAGTCCTTGTTTCCAGGGACCTGTAAGGACAGTGAGTTAATTTTCCTTGTGCTATATTGTGATTAAAAAAAACATTTATTCTAGGGACAGAAAACTCTAGGTAGGGACAGTGTCAGTTTCTTTCACTCTGCAAGTCCTTGTTTCCAGGGACCTGTAAGGACAGTGAGTTAATTTTCCTTGTGCTATATTGTGATTAAAAAAAACATTTATTCTAGGGACAGAAAACTCTAGGTAGGGACAGTGTCAGTTTCTTTCACTCTGCAAGTCCTTGTTTCCAGGGACCTGTAAGGACAGTGAGTTAATTTTCCTTGTGCTATATTGTGATTAAAAAAAACATTTTTTCTAGGGACAGAAAACTGTAGGTAGGGAGAGTGTTTTTTTTCTTTCACTCTGCAAGTCCTTGTTTCCAGGGACCTGTAAGGACAGTGAGTTAATTTTCCTTGTGCTATATTGTGATTAAAAAAAACATTTATTCTAGGGACAGAAAACTCTAGGTAGGGACAGTGTCAGTTTCTTTCACTCTGCAAGTCCTTGTTTCCAGGGACCTGTAAGGACAGTGAGTTAATTTTCCTTGTGCTATATTGTGATTAAAAAAAACATTTTTTCTAGGGACAGAAAACTGTAGGTAGGGAGAGTGTTTTTTTTCTTTCACTCTGCAAGTCCTTGTTTCCAGGGACCTGTAAGGACAGTGAGTTAATTTTACTTGTGCTATATTGTGCTTAAAAAAAACATTTTTTCTAGGGACAGAAAACTGTAGGTAGGGAGAGTGTTTTTTTTCTTTCACTCTGCAAGTCCTTGTTTCCAGGGACCTGTAAGGACAGTGAGTTAATTGTCCTTGTGCTATATTGTGCTTAAAAAAAACATTTATTCTAGGGACAGAAAACTCTAGGTAGGGACAGTGTCAGTTTCTTTCACTCTGCAAGTCCTTGTTTCCAGGGACCTGTAAGGACAGTGAGTTAATTTTCCTTGTGCTATATTGTGATTAAAAAAAACATTTATTCTAGGGACAGAAAACTCTAGGTAGGGACAGTGTCAGTTTCTTTCACTCTGCAAGTCCTTGTTTCCAGGGACCTGTAAGGACAGTGAGTTAATTTTCCTTGTGCTATATTGTGATTAAAAAAAACATTTTTTCTAGGGACAGAAAACTGTAGGTAGGGAGAGTGTTTTTTTTCTTTCACTCTGCAAGTCCTTGTTTCCAGGGACCTGTAAGGACAGTGAGTTAATTTTACTTGTGCTATATTGTGCTTAAAAAAAACATTTTTTCTAGGGACAGAAAACTGTAGGTAGGGAGAGTGTTTTTTTTCTTTCACTCTGCAAGTCCTTGTTTCCAGGGACCTGTAAGGACAGTGAGTTAATTGTCCTTGTGCTATATTGTGCTTAAAAAAAACATTTATTCTAGGGACAGAAAACTCTAGGTAGGGACAGTGTCAGTTTCTTTCACTCTGCAAGTCCTTGTTTCCAGGGACCTGTAAGGACAGTGAGTTAATTTTCCTTGTGCTATATTGTGATTAAAAAAAACATTTTTTCTAGGGACAGAAAACTGTAGGTAGGGAGAGTGTTTTTTTTCTTTCACTCTGCAAGTCCTTGTTTCCAGGGACCTGTAAGGACAGTGAGTTAATTTTCCTTGTGCTATATTGTGATTAAAAAAAACATTTTTTCTAGGGACAGAAAACTGTAGGTAGGGAGAGTGTTTTTTTTCTTTCACTCTGCAAGTCCTTGTTTCCAGGGACCTGTAAGGACAGTGAGTTAATTGTCCTTGTGCTATATTGTGCTTAAAAAAAACATTTTTTCTAGGGACAGAAAACTGTAGGTAGGGAGAGTGTTTTTTTTTTTTCACTCTGCAAGTCCTTGTTTCCAGGGACCTGTAAGGACAGTGAGTTAATTGTCCTTGTGCTATATTGTGCTTAAAAAAAACATTTATTCTAGGGACAGAAAACTCTAGGTAGGGACAGTGTCAGTTTCTTTCACTCTGCAAGTCCTTGTTTCCAGGGACCTGGAGAGACATTGAGTGAATTGTCCTTGTGCTATATTGTGATTAAAAAAAACATTTATTCTAGGGACAGAAAACTCTAGGTAGGGACAGTGTCAGTTTCTTTCACTGTGAAAGTCCTTGTTTCAAGGGACAGAGAAGGACACCTGAAGGTAGCCCTTATTGCTTTTTTCCCATCTCCCTGCAGGCCATCTATTAGAATGTCTGGAAGGCAAACAAGGAGAGGTAGACAGTCAGGAGGCAATAAAAGAGGGCAAGCAGGCTCTGTGTCTGGGGGCAACAGTGCTGGTCGTGGACGCGGTGCATTGTCATCAGCACATGGCCATGGGACACGCTTGTCCTTCTTTTCGGCAGCTGGACATGTTGAGCCACATCATGCCGAAGACTTGGTAGAGTGGATGACCAAGCCCTCCTCCTCCTCCTCATCCTCTCTCACCCAGGCTCAGGGTACTGGAAAAGCAGCTGCCAAAGCGTCGTCTTCCCTGGTATCAATGTCAGACAAATCATCAGTCACTCCTTCCCTAGACCCACCATGTCCTCCTCCTGAGGAGTCCCCCGAACTGTTTCAGCACAGTGTTGGGTACATGCTCCAGGAGGATGCCCAGCGTTTCGAAGGGTCTGATGATGAAACCCAGCTAGAGGAAGGCAGTAGCGTGAGAGCAGACAGAGGGGATGCTCAAGAAGGACACCAATCTGGCAGTCATGTTCCAGCAGCTGCAGCATACTGCCAGATTGGCTCCAGTGATGAGGAGGGAGGGGATGATGAGGTCAATGACTCCACGTGGGTGCCTAATAGGAGAGAGGAGGAGGAGGAGGATGAGGAGGAGGCACATCTCCAACGAGGCAGGATGCCCTTTGGTGGCCAGCGTAAGGGCAGTACACCGACGGAATCACACCGCAGAGCTCCGCCTGTGCAGGGCGCTGCCTCTGCCCGTCATTCAAAAAGTTCTTTGGTGTGGGCCTTTTTTGAGGCTAGTGCATCAGATCGCACAGCTGCTGTTTGCAACATATGTCTCAAGCGTATATCGCGTGGCCAAAACATCAGCCGCTTGGGTACCACATGCCTGACCAGACATATGTTGACCTGCCATGCAGCTCGTTGGCAAGCCTACCTCAAAGACCCACACCAAAGAACAAAGCGGACCTCTCCTTGCACCGCATCAGCTGGGATCTCCAACCCCACTATAACTTCAGTCCTCTCTGAAACATGCACTGAGAGGAATGAAGGTGTAGAATTAGGTGTGTCACAGCCAAGTACTTGCGCCCACTCTGCTAGCAGTACACCGACGTCCGATTCTAGCAGGCAAATTTCCCTGCCCCAGCTGCTGGACCGTCGAAAGAAGTTCACTCCCAGCCATCCACATGCCCAGCGGTTGAATGCTAGCTTGGCTAAATTGCTAGCGCTTCAACTGCTGCCTTTTCAGTTGGTAGACTCGGCCCCCTTCCGTGAGTTTGTGCAATGTGCGGTTCCTCAGTGGCAGGTTCCCAAACGCCACTTTTTCTCACGGAAGGCTATTCCGGCTCTCTACCGGCATGTGGAAGGCAATGTCTTGGCCTCGCTGGACAGGGCGGTCAGCGGTAAGGTGCATATTACCGCTGACTCATGGTCCAGCAGGCATGGACAGGGACGTTACCTTTCTTTCACGGCCCATTGGGTCACTCTTTTGGCAGCTGGGAAGGATTCAGGACAAGGTGCAGTAGTGTTGGAGGTTGTCCCACCGCCACGCCTCCAAAATGCTACTACTGGTTGTGACACACCTCTCTCCTCCACCCCCTCCTCTTCTTCTTCTTCCTCCATGGCCTCTTCCTGTGGTTTGTCCTATGAACCAGCGGTGCTCCGTAGCCGTTCACGGGGCTACGCAAGTACGCAGGCAAAAAGATGCCATGCCGTGCTTGCGCTGGTGTGTTTGGGGGACAGAAGCCACACTGGGGCAGAGGTCCTGTCTGCTCTGCAGGGCCAGGCCGAGAGGTGGTTGACGCCACGCCAGCTTAAGCCAGGAATGGTGGTTTGCGACAATGGCACCAACCTCCTCTCCGCCCTCCGACAGGGACAACTGACCCATGTGCCCTGTGTGGCTCACGTCCTTAACCTGGTGGTGCAGCGCTTCTTGGGCAGGTACCCGGGCTTACAGGATGTCCTGAGGCAGGCCAGGAAAGTCTGTGTGCATTTCCGCAGATCTTATAATGCCAGTGCTCGCCTGGCTGAGCTGCAAAAGGAGTTGAACCTGCCCAAGAACCGCCTTATATGTGACATGCCCACCAGGTGGAACTCAACGTTGGCCATGCTGCAGCGGCTGCACACGCAGCAGAGGGCCATCAATGAGTACCTGTGCGACTACGGCACCAGGACAGGGTCAGGGGAGCTTGGTTTTTTTTCTCCACGCCAGTGGGGCATGATCAGGGATGCATGCACTGTCCTGGCACCATTTGAGGAGGCCACGAGGATGGTGAGCAGTGACAGTGCATGCATCAGTGACACTGTACCTCTTGTCCACCTGTTGGAGCACACGCTGCGTGGAATAATGGACAGGGCACTTGAGGCAGAACAGAGGCAGGAAGAGGAGGACTTCCTTGCCTCTCAAGGCCCCCTTTACCCAGACAGTGTTCCTTCTGTCCCACCCATCGCACAGGAAGAGGAGGAGGAGGAGGAGGAGGAGGAGGAGGATTGTGTCAGCATGGAGGTGGAGGCTGGCACTCAGCATCATCAGCAGCAGTCTTTTAGGGATGATTTACAGTCCCAAGAAACCAGTGGACTTGTACGTGGCTGGGAGGAGGTGGCTGCGGATCATGTCGTCCTTAGTGACCCAGAGGACTCCGGAGCGAATGCCTCAGCAAACCTACGCTGCATGGCCTCCCTGATCCTGCAAAGTCTGCGGAAGGATCCTCGTATTCTTCGGATCAAGGAGAGGGACCATTACTGGCTGGCCACTCTCCTTGATCCACGGTACAAGGGTAAGGTTGCGGACCTTATGTTACCGTCGCAGAGGGAGCAGAGGATGAGACAACTCCGGGAGGCCTTGCAGAAAGGTCTGTGCAACGCGTTCCCAGAGACTGGGAGGTTGCAAACTCCTGGTCCTGGACAACGAGTTGCTGAGGCTTCGGCCAGTCAAAGAAGGAGCGGTGGGGAAGGTGGCCGTCTGACCGATGCGTTCAGACAATTCTTTAGTCCGCAGCCCCAAAGTATGATCGGTTCCAGCAACCATCGCCAGCGTCTGATAAACATGGTGCAGGAATATCTAGGGGCAAGGTCAGACTTGGACACCTTCCCCACCGAAAATCCTCTGGCTTACTGGGTCTTGAGGATGGATCACTGGCCAGAGCTTGCACAGTATGCAATTGAGCTACTGGCCTGTCCTGCATCCAGCGTTCTTTCGGAACGCACATTCAGTGCTGCTGGAGGATTTGTCACGGATCACAGGGTGCGCCTGTCCACCGACTCGGTTGATCGACTGACTTTCATCAAGATGAACCAGTCTTGGATCACCACCAGCTACCACACACCTGATGCTGATATAACAGACTAATTGATTTTAAAATGTCACATCCCTTCAAGACTGATGCTGATGCTGAGTGCCTGTGCTGTTATGTTGACTGGCTATCCTCCTCCTCCGAGTCCTCAATGATACGATTGATGATGATAGCTTGGAAGATCATTTTTGTTTATGGGTGCCGCCACCAGTGCCTAACGCCCAATTTTTCAGCCCCTGTTTAACAGGGGCGTGTAATTACAATTTTTGAAGCAATACTTTGCAACAGGGCTCATTGCTGTGCTCCAAGTACAGTATCTGTGAGGAGTTGCAGTGTTGTGCCACCAGTGCCTAAGGCCCAATTTTTCAGCCCCTGTTTAACAGGGGCGTGTCATTACAATTTTTGAAGCAATACTTTGCAACAGGGCTCATTGCTGTGCTCCAAGTACAGTATCTGTGAAGGGTTGCAGTGTTGTGCCACCAGTGCCTAAGGCCCAATTTTTCAGCCCCTGTTCAACAGGGGCATGTAATTACAATTCTTGATCTAATAATTCACAGCAGGGCCCATTGCTGCACCCACCAAGAGTAACTGTCAGGGCTTACAGTGTTGTGGCACCAGCACCACCATCAAAGGCCCAATTTTTACTACCACTGTTCAACAATTATATGTAATTAAAATTCCTGATATAATAGTTGACAGCAGGGCGTTCCAGCACCAACCAAGAGTAACTGTGAGTGCTTACAGTGTTGTGCCAACACCAACAACTAAGGGGCCTATTTCTGCAGAGTATATACGGCAGGTCCCTACTTTCAAACATCCAACTTACAAACGACTCCTACTTGCAAACGCAAGAAGACAACAGGAAGTGAGAGGAAATCTACCACTAGGAAGGAAAATTCTCTCCTGTAAGAATAAATATGGGAGAAAGGTGTCTCCTCTGTACTGATGCTTTATCAGCAATCCTTGTTTCAAGAAAAACACCACATTTCAAAAACAGTTGTCATTAGGACGGAAAGTGAGGTGAAATGTTCTGAACAGGGGCACAGACAGCAAAACAAATGTTACAGGGGTGATAACCCTTACCTATGTTTTCCAAAAAGTTTAAAAATAGATTTTTGGTCTGGAGCTACACTTCAACAATGTACCTGTTCAAAATTACAAACAGATTCTACATAAGAACAAACCTACAGTCCCTGTCTTGTATGCACCGCCTGTATACGGCTGTTCAGAGTATATAGGGCCTTTTTTATTTTATGTGCGGGGTTCCCCTTAATATCCATACAAGACCCAAAGGGGCTGGTAATGGGCTGGGGTAGGGGGGGGGTCATGGGGTAGCTATGCCATTTTTCTTAAAGATTTTCATCCATATTACCGGGACCAGACATTACATTAAAGCCGCAAGCAGTTTTAAATGGCTTTTTTTTCCTTTAGAAGTGTCATTTTGTGCAGGGACAGTTCTAAACACGGGAAACACGTGGCACTTCACAGGCATACTTTAGACACCCCCCAGGTACGATATTTAAAGGAATATTTGACTTTTTTTTTTCACTTTATGCATCATTAAAATGACTGCTCCCGGAAAACGACCGTTTTTAAAACTTATTTTTGCATTGATACATGTCCCCTGGTGCAGAACCCGGGTTCCCAAACCCTTTTTAGGACAATAACATGCATAATAGTTTTTATAATTAGCACTTTAGAATTCGAACGTTCGCATCCATTGTATTTAATAGGGTTCTAATGTTCGTTCGAACTTTCGGTCCGTTCGCGGGTTCTGGTGCGAACCGAACCCGGGGGTGTTCGGCTCATCACTACTCCTCATCAGTACCACCTAATCAGTGCCCATAAGTGCCGCCTCATCAGTGCCCATCAATGACACCGATCAGTGCCCATCAGTGCTTCCTTTCAGTGCCCATCAGTGCCTGCTCATCAGTGCTGTCGATCAATGCCCATCAGTGCCTCCCATCAGTGCTGCCTATCCATGCTGCCTATCAGTGCCCACCAGTGCCGCCTCTCAATGCCCACCAGTGCCACCCATCAGTGCAGCCTATCATTGCTCATCAGTGCCACATATCAGTGCCCATAAGTGTGGCATATTAGTGCCTCCTCCGTCATCAGTGCCACCTAATCAGTGTCCATATCTGCCGCCTCATCAGTGCCCATCAGTGCAGCCTCATCAGTGAAGGAGAAAAATTACTTATTTACTAAATCTACTGAGAGAAACTAAGAAAAAACTTTTGATTTTTTTTTTTCAATTTCAGTCTTTTTTATTTTTATAAAAAAATAAACAAAATCCAGTGCTGATTAAGTTCCACCGAAAGAAAGCTTTATTTGCGTGAAGAAAATGATTAAACATGTCATATGGGTACAGCATTTTATTTTTTTTGACACGTCAAATCAATGGTTCCCTTTGAGAGCTCATTGATTTGAATAGAAGCAGCATTCAAGTCGGCTCATGATGATCCGACTTGTGGTGCGACTGGTGCCCTGAGGATATTGAAGGGGAGACCCACACCAAAAAAAAAACTGGCATGGGGTCCCCCCCAAGATCAATACCAGGCCCTTTAAGTCTGGTATGGTGCTTGGTATGGATTTTGAGGGGAACCCCCACGGCATAAAAAAATGGCGTGGGGACCCCCTAAAATCCATACCAGACCCTTATCTGAGCATGCAGCCTGGCAGGTCAGGTAAGTGGGGGGACGAGCGAGCGTCCTCACCTCCTGGACCATACCAGGCCACATGCCCTTAACATGGGGGGTGGGTGCTTTGGGGCAGGGGGGGGCTCTGCGCCCCCACCCTCCACTGTCTTCTTCCTCTGGTTCTTCTGCCTCCAGTTCTTCTTCCTCCCGATATCTTCTCCCGACGCTAGCTCCCGCTGTTGTGTTAGCTCCAGCGTGTGCCATTACTTATATAGCCATAGGATGTGGCCATCCGAGGGGGGGGTCTCCAAATGACATCACCGGATGGCCTCGCCCCATGGCTATATAAGACATCGGGAGAAAGTAGAACCGGGGGCAGAAGAACCAGAGGAAGAAGACAGTGGAGGGAGAAGAACCGGAGGGAGAAGACATCAGCGGAGGAGGGAGAAGAGCTGGAAGGAGAAGACATCACCTGAGAGGGGAGAAGACCGGAGGGAGAAGACACGTTGGAGCTACTTTAATAAAGGACTTTGTCAAAAACATGTGTACTGTTTTTATTTATTTTTGATACTTTTTTGGGGGGGAATGAGTAGGGCTAGAATGTACCCCATACTCATTCACATAGGGTAGGGGGCCGGGATCTGGGGGCCCCTTCTTAAAGGGGGCTTCCAGTTAAGCCCCCTGCCCGCAGACCCCCACAACCACCGCCCAGGGTTGTGGGGAAAAGGCCCTTGTCCCCATCAACATGGTGACAAGGTGCACCCACCCCCCCAATGCCCAATGTTGAGGGCGTGTGGCCTGAAATGGTCCAGGAGGGGGGGTGCTTGCTCATCCCCCCCTTTCCTGACCTGCTGGGCTGCATTCTCGGATAAGGATCTGGTATGGATTTTGGGGGGACCCCATGCTGTTTTTTTTTCCCCATTTTGGCATGGGGTTTCCTTTTAAGATCCATACCAGACTCAAAGGGCCTGGTATGGATTTTTTTGGAGGGAGCCTACGCTATTTTTTCTCATTTTGGTGTGGGGTTCCCCTTCAAGATCCTCAGAGCACAAGTCACACCATAGGTTGGATAATTGTGATCCAACTTGGTTGCGACTTCTATTTAAATCAATGGGCTGAAAGTCGGATCAGTTAAGACGGCTCTCATAGGGAACCATTGATTTTGAATAGAGGCAGAAAAACGCTGCTAAAAGCCGATGTGGCTAAACGCGCATTAACGCCAATGCAAAAAGCTACTAAAAAGCTAATTTTTACAGCTGCTTTTTTCCTGGCGTTGGTAGTGGCATTGTAGCTCGTTTTTTTTTAACGCCCTGTGTGCATGAGGCCTAAAAATACCGCGGCAGGGCAGCCTCTCTGTTCCAGATCACGTACATGTACGTGTTCTGCCATTTCCAGTCAGGGGGCGCACGCACGCGTGCTCACGCTACCCGATCTGTGCTGTCATTTGGTACAGCGCAAGCCTGTCAGCAGGTCTCGGCCAAGCTGGATTGATCTTTCCAGAATAATCACTTGTGGACCACCTCATTGTAAAAATACTGGGATTATGTACATGTACGTGATCCAGCATTTCCAGGCATGGTGCGCGCGCACCCACGCTCCCGCCGCCCGATCTGTACTGTCATTACGTACAGCACAAGTTGGTCAGCAGGTCCTGGCCAAGCTGGATTGATCATTCCAGAATAATCACTTGCGGACTGCCCCATTGTGATAATACCGCAGCAGGGCAGCCGTGCTGCCTTGAATTATGTACATGTACGTGATTCGGCATTTCCAGGTAGGGGGCACATGCGCACGCCACCCGATCTGTGCTGTCCTTCGGTACAGCACAAGTTGGTCAGCAGGTCCCAGCCAATGATTTAAAGCAGGGACCTGCTGATTGGTTTAGCCAATCACAGCACAGAGCTCTGTGTTTACTAACAACACAGAGCACTGTACATGGAACAGCGATCTGGCCATTTTTTTTCGCTCTGCAAAGTGTCACTGCTGATGTCATTGTCAGTTAGTCAGTTCCCCCCCTGTGTCAGTTAGTGTCAGATTTCCCGCCGTGCTTTCACAGTCCCAATTTAAGTCACTGATCGCCGACATTACTAGTATGAAAAAAAAAATTCTAGTATATATCCCATCATTTGTAGACGCTATACCTGCTCTGTGCAGTGGTTTTTCACAGAGTAACCCTGATCCTCCTCTTCTCAGGTCCCTCGCCAGGGCTCTTGGCCCCTCCTTATTGCCTGGTGCCCCCAGAGCAATGGGAGTACCCAAGCAGGCTTGTTCCTGAGCAGCGGCTCTGCGTGCCCATTCAGACACAGAGCCGCATCTCGAGCCCCGCCTGCTCTCTCTCCTCATGGGCTCACTGGCTGTGATTGACAGCAGCAGGAGCCAATGGAGTCCCCGGAGAGCCATGGCTCTGGTGCACATCGCTGGATAGAGAGGGGGCTCAGGTAAGTGTTAAGGGGGCTGGGGGGGCTTCTGCACAGAGAAGGTTTTTTACCTTCATGCATAGAATGCACTTCTTGACTTTACAACCACTTTATAATATCCAATGGGGAGAGAATATAGAAACATTGTAACCTTTCTAAAGATCATTCACTAGACAATCTGTCAGGGGCGGCACCTCCATTGTGGGCACACAGGCATTGCCTTCCCCTATCCACCACCGCCGCCCTCCCTATCCATGCGCTCTGTCCCTTTCAGGATGCCAAGCGCATGAATTCTTATGGCGGGGGGGGGGGTGTTTTTTGAAGCACCTGATTAGAGCCAGAGGCTCTAATTGGCTTCGAAATAGGGTGGGCTCAGGGCGTAGAGCATTACGTCTGGAGCCCACCCAGGTTTGTTGCAACAGCGAATTAATATTCGCTGTTGCAACACTGATCCACCTCCCGGCCAATCAGGAAACGGGTCTGATACCGTCACCCGATTGGCTGAAAGGACAGGTGATCCTATTGGACGGCTAGGAGGAGGGGAGGAGACGCACGGCGGAAGCGATGAGAAGGTACAGGAGCCGCTGCCCGATGCCCGCCGCAGCCTGATGTCTAACGCTGCTCCAATCCCCGCCGCTGCCCGGTGTGCCTGTCGCTTCCCGTTCCTTGCTGCTGCCCGATGTGCCCGCCGCTGCCCCATCCCCGCTGCTGCCTGATGTGCCCGCCACCTAGATGGGGTGCCAGTGGACTGGCAGACAGCAAGGGGGGGGATTGTTGTTTGCCGCCCCCCCCCAAACAAAAAAACACCAGCCGCCACCGCAATCTGTATTGAAAAATCTTCTTCAGCTCCACTAACAACTCTGTAGAGCCGCCCTTCTCAATCCTTTTAACAAGGAGAAACTCTTGAAATAAGTTTCAAGTCTCAGGAAAATCCTGATAACAATCACTATATCTACAGTTCAGGGTACTTAAAGCATGAACAGTAAGCCGATGTAAAGGAATAGATAAAAGGAAAATGAATGAGGTGTACTTAGTGTATTTGACACCCTGAGCCGTTCTATAGAACAATATAATTTTCCGTACAAATAATGAAGTTGAACAAAGGATCATAAGCCCCTTGACTGGTGGTAAGTGGGAGAAGGACCCTTTTACACTTGTGGCAAGAAGGAGCAATACCCCTACATTGGCGGTCTGTGGGAAGCAGGACCATCTTTAATATTCACTGTACCCTGGGCAAACATTTTCTTGCCCCCCCCCCTCCGCCCCCTGCTTGCATGCAATTTGTGCTCTCCACCTGCTCTGAGATATACAATAGATAGCAGATAGACTCAAAATCTGTTTACTGCAGCAGATCCGGCAGTGATTGTGAATGCTTGCCAGGGGCTACAGCACACATTATGGCTCACTAATTAGTTGCTAGAGGTTACAACACATAATTTATGCTTGTTGATTGGTTGCTAGATGTTACTGCACATCATTACCGCTCACTCATAGGTTGCTAGGGCAGGGGAGGGGTGTAATCATTGGCAGTGCTTGGTGGGGGGATGAGATCAATGGCAGTGCTGGGGAAGGGGGGGGTGTTGGCAGTGCTGAGGGGTTGATCGGATCAGTGTCAGTGGTGGGGAGGATGAGTGGCAGTGCTGGGGGGATGGGATCAGTAACACTTACTTGCTGTCACTTGTCAGTCAGTGTCCACTCAATTTCCCCTGCCTGCATGAGAGAGAGAGGGAGGGGAGAGAAAGAAGAGTGTGTGAGAGAGAGAGGGGGTGTGCGAGAGAGGGAAAATGGGGTAGGAGAGAGAGAGGGGGGAGAGAAAGAGTGGGGGTGAGAGGGGGGAGAGGTGGGGTAGAAGAGAGGGGATGAGATGGGGGTGAAAGAAAGAGGGGTGAGGGGGATGAGAGAGAGGGGGTGAGAGAGAGAGGGGGGTGAGAAACATGGGGGTGAGAGAGAGGGGGTAAGAGAGAGAGAGAGGCGTGAGAAACATGGGGTCAAAAGAGAGAGATTGGGGTAAGAGAGTGGGGGTGAGAGGGGGTGTGAGAGAGAGAGAAAGAGAGAGAGAGATAGGGGAAGAGAGAGGGGGCGAGAGAGAGGGGGTGTGAGAGAGATGAGGGGGAGAAACATTGGGGTGAGAGAGATAGAGAGTGGTGAGAGAAAGGGTGGGTGTGAGAGAGATGAGGGTGAGAAACATTGGGGTGAGAGAGAGAGAGGGCTGAGAAACATAGGGGTGAGAGAGAGAGGGGGTGAGAAAGATGGGGGTGAGAGAGAGGAGGGGAGAAAAAGAGGGGGAGAGGGAGAGGAGGTGAGAGCGGAGGGGGGATAAGAGAGAGAAGGGGGTGACAGAGAGAAGGGGGTGTGAGAAAGACATAGAGGGGGGGTGAGAGAGAGATGAGTGAGATAGAGAGGGGGTTGAGAGAGAGGGGGTGAGAGAGAGAGTATGAGAGAGAGGGGGGAGAGAGAGAGAGGAAAAGAGAGAGCGGATGAGAGGGGGGTTAAGAGAGAGAAGGGGGTGAGAGAGAGGGGGGGTGGGGGGGGCTGAGAGAAAGATCCCCTAGCCCTGTTCCTGTCCCAGTCTCTGTCTTTGGGTAGGTGTGTGCGATGCCCGCGCATCCTCATCCTCTTGGCCCCCAGTCAGCCTCCTGTTGATGACAGATGCTGGGAATGGTAACGAGGTTGAAGAAGGAGTCCAGGCTCTGGGAGGCGCCAGGGATCCTGCACCCACTGCTGCTTGCCTTTTCGGGGGTTAGGGAGGTGGTGGAGGTCTTGTCCCTCCCAGGCTCTCAGGCCTAGCCTCCCTTTCACTGCTCATCTTCCCAGAAGCCTCCATCTCTGAGGCCGCCTACTCGCCATGTGGAGATGATATGTGGAGCAAGGCCTGCCCTCACCCTGCGGATGCCACTGTCGGCACTGGATTTAGCTTCCAGCTCCCTGATGCCACCGGACCAGAACTTTCCATGGCAAGGGGCAGCAATAATGACTGGGCCGGGGGCCGCTGCACCTTTTGCCCTGCGTTAAAGATGACCCTGGTGGGAAGTATGCTCCTTACTTTGGTGGTCAATGGGAAGAATGTCTTTTACATTGGTGGTCAATGGCAATAATGTCCCTTCATTGCTGGTCAGTTGGAAGGATTCCCCTTACATTGGTGGTCAGTGGGAAGAATGCCCCTTACATTGGTGGTCAGTGGGAAGAATACTCTTTACATTGGTGGCCAGTGGGAAGACTACGCCTTCCATTGGTGATCAGTTGGAAGAATGTCCCTTACATTGGTGATCGGTGGGAAGAATGTGCCTTCCATTGGTGGCCAGTGGAAAGAATGCCCCTTACATTGGTGATCAGTTGGAAGAATGTCCCTTACATTGGTGTTCAGTCGGAAGAATGCCCCTTACATTGGTGATCAGTGGGAAGAATGTGCCTTCCATTGGTGGCCAGTGGGAAGAATGCCCCTTACATTGGTGATCAGTGAGAAGAATGTCCCTTACATTGGTGATCAGTGGGAAGAATGCCCCTTACATTGGTGGTCAGTGGAAAGAATGTCCCTTATATTGGTGTTCAGTCGGAAGAATGCCCTTTATATTGGTGGTCAGTGGGAAGAATGCTCTAAGGGCCCCGCCCCACTATTCCTTTGCTGTCGCCCCAAGTTACTGCATTGCATGATAACTCCCTTTTTGTGGAATGGCCCCCAGCACACTTCCACAAAGCATCAGTATTGCTGTGCAAAGCAATGCACAGCATGGCGCAACCTTATGTTGTGTTGTGTTGCTTGGAAATAAAAGGTGCAGATCTGTTTTCTCATTTGCTCTGGTGCCTCGGCAGCCCATTTAAGTGAATTAATTTGGTATACACGCCCCTTACACTGAATTTTGCACTAAAGGGAAACCATAATAGTTTTGACTTTATTTTTGTAAGTTTGTAAACTGATCTTTTTATATCTTTATTTTGTTATTTATACTAAATAATTAATATGTGGTGTTTTAATTCATTGCCTTTGACAAATATTATTATTAAAATAACGAATATTGTTGTATATTCATTTCTTTATTACAAACAATTCATTATGTTAATAATAATGAATATTGTTACATAGATATGTTAATACGTTTTTTTTTTTTTCAACTTTCAGAATTATGTGATAGTGTACAGAAACATTGTATTTTTTTCTTTCATTATACAGTATAATGGTGTTTGAGAAATTATAGTAGTTTATAAAAAAAAAAAAATATGTACAAATCCATAAAAAGCGTTCCTTTAAATCAAACATAACGTTGTAATTTTTTTATGAAAATGTGCTGTAAAAAAACAAACAAAAAACAAACAAAAACAAACAAAAAACAAACAAAAAACAAACAAAAAACAATGGTAATTTTGCTAACATAGTGGACTTATACGACAAAATATCAAAATGTAAAATGCATTCTTCATTTTTATTCTCAGATTAAAATTTTTAAAACATATATATTTTTTTTACATCCTTCATATCACAAGTTTTTTTAAATCAACAAAGTTTGATGCTGGCTAGTAAAGAAACTTCCCCTCGGAGGTATATCCAGTTTTAAAGTGGTTGTAAACCCATATATTTTTTTTTTTCTTTTAAGCCAACCTGCAAGACAAAGCTATAATGAGCTAGTATGACTAGCATACTAGCTCATTATGTACCACTTACCTTAGATCGGGGGCCCCCGAAGCCGTCCGTGTCCCTCTCTCCAGCCGCAGTCATCGCTGCGGTGATAGCCGGAATGTTACTTCCGGGTATCGCCGCTCCAGCCAATCACAGCGCCGCTCCGGCGCTGTGATTGGCCGGAGCGGCGAAGACGTGACGCATGCGCGCGGGAGCCGTCAAATTCGGCTTAGCCCAAGCGTTGCTGGGACTTAGCCGAATTTGTGAATGGGATTAACCCCATGAATGCGCCGTTATCTACGGTGCGCATGCGCCGTAGACAGCGACGCCTGTGATTTTAGTAAATATCTCCTAAACCGTGTAGGTTTAGGAGATATTTCTTGCACCTACAGGTAAGCCATAATCTAGGCTTACCTGTAGGTGCAAGTTGCAAAAGTAGGTTTACAACCACTTTAATACATTTCAAATTATTTTTAACCACTTGCTTACTGGGCACATATACCCCCTTCCTGCCCAGGCGAAATTGCAGCTTTCGGCGCTGTCACACTTTGAATGAAAATTGCGCGGATCGTGCGACGTGGCTCCCAAACAAAATTGACGTCCTTTTTTTCCCACAAATAGAGCTTTCTTTCGGCGGTATTTGATCACCTCTGCAGGTTTTTAATTTTTGCGCTATAAACAAAAAAAATAGCGCCAATTTTGAAAAAAAAAACACAATATTTTTTACTTTTTGCTATAATAAGTATCCCCCATTAAAAAAAAAAAAAAATTCTCAGTTTAGGCCGATACGTATTCTTCTACATATTTTTGGTAAAAAAAAAATCGCAATAAGCGTATATTGATTGGTTTGCGCAAAAGTTATAGCGGCTACAAAATAGGGATAGATTTATGAATTTTTTTATTATTATTTATTTTTTACTAGTAATGGCGGTTATCTGCGATTTTTGTCAGGACTGCGATATTGACACATCGGACACTTTTGACACATTTTTGGGACCATTCACATTTATACAGCGAACAGTGCTATAAATATGCATTGATTACTGTAAAATGGGACTGGCAGGGAAGGGGTTAACACTAGGGGCGATCAAGGGGTTAAATGTGTTCCCTGGGAGTGATTCTTACTGTGGGGGGAGGGGACTGACTGAGGAAGGTGACCGATCTGTGTCGCTATGTACAAGGGACACACCATCGGTCTCCTCTCCATGACAGGACGTGGATCCCTGTGTTTACACACAGAGATCCACGTCCTTGGCTGTGTAACGACCGATCGCGGGTACCTGGCGGACATCGCGGCCGCCAGGCGAGTGCATCGGCCTTTCAGTGACGCGCCCCCCATTAGCTGAAGGAGCCGAGGCCGTAAAAAAACAGCCTCACGGACCTGTAGAGCCACCTTGTGGCCGTCATTTGTCAATGGCCCGGGTCTCAAGAAGTTAAATGATACGTTCCAGAGGATAATCTTTTCTTCAGAGAAACTGTTGACAGACCAGTAGTTAGACAGGTAGTGCTGGATTCTTCAAGTATCAAAGACCATGAAAAGAGCTTTGAGGGAAAGCCTGAGAGGTAAAACCACATAACTGTGCTATTATTTAGTTGTGGTTGTCATATTCTAATGTTTAGGTAGAAATAAAGAAAATATTTTTTTTTTGTATTAATCAAAGTCTTGGGCCTTTTTTTCCGTGTTGATTGAAGTTTTGTCCTTACTACTAATGTTGTCACAAGACAGGAACTGAGCAGAATCTATTGAGCGGGAGCACAAACATCAATAAATAAATAAATAAATAAATATATACAGTGCCTTTAAAATGTATTCACACCCCTTGAACTTTTCCACATGTTTTCATGTTACAACCAAAAATATAAATGTATTTTATTGGGATTTTATGTGATGGACCAACACAAAGTGGCACATAATTGTGAAGTGGAAGGAAAATGATAAATGATAAAAATAAATATGTGAAAAGTGTGGGGGGGCATTTGTATGGTGCCCCCTGGAGTCAATACTTTGTAGAACCCCCTTTCGCTGCAATTACTGCTGCAAGTCTTTTTGGGGACGTCTCTACCAGCTTTGCACATCTAGAGAGGGACATTTCTGCCATTCTTCTTTGTAAAATATCTCAAGCTCTGTCAGATTGGATGGAGAGCGTCTGTGAACAGCAATTTTAAAGTCTTGCCACAGATTCTCAATGGGATTTAGGTCTGGACTGTGACTGGGCCATTCTAACACATGAATATGCTTTGATCTAAACCATTCCATTGTAGCTCTGGCTGTACTTTAGGGTCGTTGTCCTGCTGGAAGGTGAACCTCCACCCAGTCTCAAGTCTTTTGCAGACTCTAAAGCCTCGTACACACGATCGGATTTTCGATGGAATAAAATGGAAAAATCCATCGGAATTCCGATGAAGCTGACTTCCATCAGTCTTGCCTACACACCATCAGTCAAAAATCCGACCGTCCCAAACGCCGTGACGTAAAACACTCCGACGAGCCGAGAAAAATTAAGTTCAATGCTTCTCAGCATGCGTCGACTTGATTCTGAGCATGCGTGGGTTTTTTCTCCGATGGAGTTCCACACAGACGATCGGAATTTGCTATCGTTTTTTTTTCCATCGGATAAATTTAAAACATGTTTTATTTCTAATCACCGATGGAAAAAAGACCGATGGGCCCATACACGATCGGTTTGTCCGATGAAAAAAGTCCATCCGACTGTTTTAATCGGTAAAACCGATCATGTGTACACAGCATAACAGGTTTTCTTTTAAGATTGTCCTGTATTTGGCTCCATCCATCTTCCCATCAACTCTGACCAGCTTCCCTGTCCCTGCTGAAGAAAATCATCCCCACCACATGATGCTGCCACCACCATGTTTCACGGTGGGGATGGTGTGTTCAGGGTGATGTGCAGTGTTAGTTTTCCCCACACATACCGTTTTGCTTTTAGGGCAAAAAGTTCAATTTTGGTCTCATCTGACCAGAGCACCTTCTTCCACATGATTGCTGTGTCCCCCACATGTTTGCTGTGTCCCCCACATGTTTGCTGTGTCCCCCACATGACTTCTCACAAACTGCAAACAGGACTTCTTATGACTTTCTTCCACCAATGTCTTTCTTCTTGTCACTGTTCCATAAAGGGCAGATTTGTGGAGAACACGACTAATAGTTGTCCTGTGGACAGTAGTGATGAGCCGAACACCCCCGGGTTCGGTTCGCACCAGAACCCGCGTACGGACCGAAAGTTCGTACGAACATTAGAACCCTATTAAATACAATGGATGCGAACGTTCGAATTCTAAAGTGCTAATTATACGACTATTATGCATGTTATTGTCCTAAAAAGGGTTTGGGAACCCGGGTTCTGCACCAGGGGACATGTATCAATGCAAAAAGAAGTTTTAAAAACGGTCGTTTTTTCGGGAGCAGTCATTTTAATGATGCAAAAAGTGAAAAAAAAAAAAGTCAAATATTCCTTTAAATATCGTACCTGGGGGGTGTCTAAAGTATGCCTGTGAAGTGCCACGTGTTTCCCATGTTTAGAACTGTCCCTGCACAAAATGACACTTCTAAAGGAAAAAAAAGCCATTTAAAACTGCTTGCGGCTTTAATGTAATGTCTGGTCCCGGTAATATGGATGAAAATCTTTAAGAAAAATGGCATAGCTACACCATGACCCCCCCCCTACCCCAGCCCATTACCAGCCCCTTTGGGTCTTGTATGGATATTAAGGGGAACACCGCACACAAAAATAAAAAAGGCCCTATATACTCTGAACAGCCATATACAGGCGGTGCATACAAGACAGGGACTGTAGGTTTGTTCTTATGTAGAATCTGTTTGTAATTTTGAACAGGTACATTGTTTAAGTGTAGCTCCAGCCCAAAAATCTATTTTTAAACTTTTTGGAAAACATAGGTAAGGGTTATCACCCCTGTAACATTTGTTTTGCTGTCTGTGCCCCTGTTCAGAACATTTCACCTCACTTTCCGTCCCAATGACAACTGTTTTGAAATGTGGTGTTTTTCTTGAAACAAGGATTGGTGATAAAGCATCAGTACAGAGGAGACACCTTTCTCCCATATTAATTCTTACAGGAGAGAATTTTCCTTCCTAGGGGTAGATTTCCTCTCGCTTCCTGTTGTCTTCTTGCGTTTGCAAGTAGGAGTCGTTTGTAAGTTGGATGTTTGAAAGTAGGGACCTGCCGTATATACTCTGCAGAAATAGGCCCCTTAGTTGTTGGTGTTGGCACAACACTGTAAGCACTCACAGTTACTCTTGGTTGGTGCTGGAACGCCCTGCTGTCAACTATTATATCAGGAATTGTAATTACATATAATTGTTGAACAGTGGTAGTAAAAATTGGGCCTTTGATGGTGGTGCTGGTGCCACAACACTGTAAGCCCTGACAGTTACTCTTGGTGGGTGCAGCAATGGGCCCTGCTGTGAATTATTAGATCAAGAATTGTAATTGCATGCCCCTGTTGAACAGGGGCTGAAAAATTGGGCCTTTCGTGGTGGTGGTGGTGGTGGTGGTGTTGCCACAACACTGTAAGCCCTCAGAGTTACTCTTGGTGGGTGCAGGAATGGGCCCTGCTGTGAATTATTAGATCAAGAATTGTAATTACATGCCCCTTTTGAACAGGGGCTGAAAAATTGGGCCTTTCGTGGTGGTGGTGGTGGTGGCATTGCCACAACACTGTAAGCCCTCAGAGTTACTCTTGGTGGGTGCAGCAATGGGCCCTGCTGTGAATTATTAGATCAAGAATTGTAATTACATGCCCCTGTTGAACAGGGGCTGAAAAATTGGGCCTTAGGCACTGGTGGCACAACACTGCAACCCCTCACAGATACTGTACTTGGAGCACAGCAATGAGCCCTGTTGCAAAGTATTGCTTCAAAAATTGTAATTACACGCCCCTGTTAAACAGGGGCTGAAAAATTGGGCCTTAGGCACTGGTGGCACAACACTGCAACCCCTGACAGATACTGTACTTGGAGCACAGCAATGAGCCCTGTTGCAAAGTATTGCTTCAAAAATTGTAATTACACGCCCCTGTTAAACAGGGGCTGAAAAATTGGGCGTTAGGCACTGGTGGCGGCACCCATAAACAAAAATGATCTTCCAAGCTATCATCATCAATCGTATCATTGAGGACTCGGAGGAGGAGGATAGCCAGTCAACATAACAGCACAGGCACTCAGCATCAGCATCAGTCTTGAAGGGATGTGACATGTTAAAATCAATTAGTCTGTTATATCAGCATCAGGTGTGTGGTAGCTGGTGGTGATCCAAGACTGGTTCATCTTGATGAAAGTCAGTCGATCAACCGAGTCGGTGGACAGGCGCACCCTGTGATCCGTGACAAATCCTCCAGCAGCACTGAATGTGTGTTCCGAAAGAACGCTGGATGCAGGACAGGCCAGTAGCTCAATTGCATACTGTGCAAGCTCTGGCCAGTGATCCATCCTCAAGACCCAGTAAGCCAGAGGATTTTCGGTGGGGAAGGTGTCCAAGTCTGACCTTGCCCCTAGATATTCCTGCACCATGTTTATCAGACGCTGGCGATGGTTGCTGGAACCGATCATACTTTGGGGCTGCGGACTAAAGAATTGTCTGAACGCATCGGTCAGACGGCCACCTTCCCCACCGCTCCTTCTTTGACTGGCCGAAGCCTCAGCAACTCGTTGTCCAGGACCAGGAGTTTGTAACCTCCCAGTCTCTGGGAACGCGTTGCACAGACCTTTCTGCAAGGCCTCCCGGAGTTGTCTCATCCTCTGCTCCCTCTGCGACGGTAACATAAGGTCCGCAACCTTACCCTTGTACCGTGGATCAAGGAGAGTGGCCAGCCAGTAATGGTCCCTCTCCTTGATCCGAAGAATACGAGGATCCTTCCGCAGACTTTGCAGGATCAGGGAGGCCATGCAGCGTAGGTTAGCTGAGGCATTCGGTCCGGAGTCCTCTGGGTCACTAAGGACGACATGATCCGCAGCCACCTCCTCCCAGCCACGTACAAGTCCACTGGTTTCTTGGGACTGTAAATCATCCCTAAAAGACTGCTGCTGATGATGCTGAGTGCCAGCCTCCACCTCCATGCTGACACAATCCTCCTCCTCCTCCTCCTCTTCCTGTGCGATGGGTGGGACAGAAGGAACACTGTCTGGGTAAAGGGGGCTTGAGAACAACAAAGTCCTCCTCTTCCTGCCTCTGTTCTGCCTCAAGTGCCCTGTCCATTATTCCACGCAGCGTGTGCTCCAACAGGTGGACAAGAGGTACAGTGTCACTGATGCATGCACTGTCACTGCTCACCATCCTCGTGGCCTCCTCAAATGGTGCCAGGACAGTGCATGCATCCCTGATCATGCCCCACTGGCGTGGAGAAAAAAAACCAAGCTCCCCTGACCCTGTCCTGGTGCCGTAGTCGCACAGGTACTCATTGATGGCCCTCTGCTGCGTGTGCAGCCGCTGCAGCATGGCCAACGTTGAGTTCCACCTGGTGGGCATGTCACATATAAGGCGGTTCTTGGGCAGGTTCATCTCCTTTTGCAGCTCAGCCAGGCGAGCACTGGCATTATAAGATCTGCGGAAATGCACACAGACTTTCCTGGCCTGCCTCAGGGCATCCTGTAAGCCCGGGTACCTGCCCAAGAACCGCTGCACCACCAGGTTAAGGACGTGAGCCACACAGGGCACATGGGTCAGTTGTCCCTGTCGGAGGGCGGAGAGGAGGTTGGTGCCATTGTCGCAAACCACCATTCCTGGCTTAAGCTGGCGTGGCGTCAACCACCTCTCGGCCTGGCCCTGCAGAGCAGACAGGACCTCTGCCCCAGTGTGGCTTCTGTCCCCCAAACACACCAGCGCAAGCACGGCATGGCATCTTTTTGCCTGCGTACTTGCGTAGCCCCCTTGAACGGCTACGGAGCACCGCTGGTTCAGAGGACAAAGCACAGGAAGAGGCCATGGAGGAAGAAGAAGAGGAGGGGGTGGAGGAGAGAGGTGTGTCACAACCACTAGTAGCATTTTGTAGGCGTGGCGGTGGAACAACCTCCAACACTACTGCACCTTGTCCTGCATCCTTCCCAGCTGCCAAAAGAGTGACCCAATGGGCCGTGAAAGAAAGGTAACGTCCCTGTCCATGCCTGCTGGACCATGAGTCAGCGGTAATATGCACCTTACCGCTGACCGCCCTGTCCAGCGAGGCCAAGACATTGCCTTCCACATGCCGGTAGAGAGCCGGAATAGCCTTCCGTGAGAAAAAGTGGCGTTTGGGAACCTGCCACTGAGGAACCGCACATTGCACAAACTCACGGAAGGGGGCCGAGTCTACCAACTGAAAAGGCAGCAGTTGAAGCGCTAGCAATTTAGCCAAGCTAGCATTCAACCGCTGGGCATGTGGATGGCTGGGAGTGAACTTCTTTCGACGGTCCAGCAGCTGGGGCAGGAAAATTTGCCTGCTAGAATCGGACGTCGGTGTACTGCTAGCAGAGTGGCCGCAAGTACTTGGCTGTGACACACCTAATTCTACACCTTCATTCCTCTCAGTGCATGTTTCAGAGAGGACTGAAGTTATAGTGGGGTTGGAGATCCCAGCTGATGCGGTGCAAGGAGAGGTCCGCTTTGTTCTTTGGTGTGGGTCTTTGAGGTAGGCTTGCCAACGAGCTGCATGGCAGGTCAACATATGTCTGGTCAGGCATGTGGTACCCAAGCAGCTGATGTTTTGGCCATGCGATATACGCTTGAGACATATGTTGCAAACAGCAGCTGTGCGATCTGATGCACTAGCCTCAAAAAAGGCCCACACCAAAGAACTTTTTGAATGACGGGCAGAGGCAGCGCCCTGCACAGGCGGAGCTCTGCGGTGTGATTCCGTCGGTGTACTGCCCTTACGCTGGCCACCAAAGGGCATCCTGCCTCGTTGGAGATGTGCCTCCTCCTCATCCTCCTCCTCCTCCTCTCTCCTATTAGGCACCCACGTGGAGTCAGTGACCTCATCATCCCCTCCCTCCTCATCACTGGAGCCAATCTGGCAGTATGCTGCAGCTGCTGGAACATGACTGCCAGATTGGTGTCCTTCTTGAGCATCCCCTCTGTCTGCTCTCACGCTACTGCCTTCCTGTAGCTGGGTTTCATCATCAGACCCTTCGAAACGCTGGGCATCCTCCTGGAGCATGTACCCAACACTGTGCTCAAACAGTTCGGGGGACTCCTCAGGAGGAGGACATGGTGGGTCTAGGGAAGGAGTGACTGATGATGAGTCTGACATTGATACCAGGGAAGAGGACGCTTTGGCAGCTGCTTTGCCAGTACCCTGAGCCTGGGTGAGAGAGGATGAGGAGGAGGAGGAGGGCTTGGTCATCCACTCTACCAAGTCTTCGGCATGATGTGGCTCAACATGTCCAGCTGCCGAAAAGAAGGACAAGCGTGTCCCATGGCCATGTGCTGATGACAATGCACCGCGTCCACGACCAGCACTGTTGCCCCCAGACACAGAGCCTGCTTGCCCTCTTTTATTGCCTCCTGACTGTCTGCCTCTCCTTGTTTGCCTTCCAGACATTCTAATGGATGGCCTGCAGGGAGATGGGAAAAAAGCAATAAGGGCTACCTTCAGGTGTCCTTCTCTGTCCCTTTACTTAAGGATTTCTAAATATGGTTGAGGATGATTGCTTTCGCACAGAATAGCACAATGACAATTTCCCTGACTGTCCAAAAAACAAGGATTTCAAAGATGGTTGATGAGGAATGCTTTAGCACAGTATAGCACAAGGAGAATTTCCCTCACTGTCCTTCCCTGTCCCTAGAAACAAGGATTAGCACAGTAAAACACACTGACACTCTCCCTACCTATAGTTTTCTGTCCCTAGAAAAAATGTTTTTTTAAAGATGGTTGATGATCAATGCTTTAGCACAGTATAGCACAAGGAGAATTTCCCTCACTGTCCTTCCCTGTCCCTAGAAACAAGGATTAGCACAGTAAAACACACTGACACTCTCCCTACCTATAGTTTTCTGTCCCTAGAAAAAATGTTTTTTTAAAGATGGTTGATGATCAATGCTTTAGCACAGTATAGCACAAGGAGAATTTCCCTCACTGTCCTTCCCTGTCCCTAGAAACAAGGATTAGCACAGTAAAACACACTGACACTCTCCCTACCTATAGTTTTCTGTCCCTAGAAAAAATGTTTTTTTTAAAGATGGTTGATGATCAATGCTTTAGCACAGTATAGCACAAGGAGAATTTCCCTCACTGTCCTTCCCTGTCCCTAGAAACAAGGATTAGCACAGTAAAACACACTGACACTCTCCCTACCTATAGTTTTCTGTCCCTAGAAAAAATGTTTTTTTAAAGATGGTTGATGATCAATGCTTTAGCACAGTATAGCACGAGGAGAATTTCCCTCACTGTCCTTCCCTGTCCCTAGAAACACGGATTAGCACAGTACAACACACTGACACTCTCCCTACCTATAGTTTTCTGTCCCTAGAAAAAATGTTTTTTTAAAGATGGTTGATGATCAATGCTTTAGCACAGTATAGCACAAGGAGAATTTCCCTCACTGTCCTTCCCTGTCCCTAGAAACAAGGATTAGCACAGTAAAACACACTGACACTCTCCCTACCTATAGTTTTCTGTCCCTAGAAAAAATGTTTTTTAAAGATGGTTGATGATCAATGCTTTAGCACAGTATAGCACAAGGAGAATTTCCCTCACTGTCCTTCCCTGTCCCTAGAAACAAGGATTAGCACAGTAAAACACACTGACACTCTCCCTACCTATAGTTTTCTGTCCCTAGAAAAAATGTTTTTTTAAAGATGGTTGATGATCAATGCTTTAGCACAGTATAGCACAAGGAGAATTTCCCTCACTGTCCTTCCCTGTCCCTAGAAACAAGGATTAGCACAGTAAAACACACTGACACTCTCCCTACCTATAGTTTCCTGTCCCTAGAAAAAATGTTTTTTTAAAGATGGTTGATGATCAATGCTTTAGCACAGTATAGCACAAGGAGAATTTCCCTCACTGTCCTTCCCTGTCCCTAGAAACAAGGATTAGCACAGTAAAACACACTGACACTCTCCCTACCTATAGTTTTCTGTCCCTAGAAAAAATGTTTTTTTAAAGATGGTTGATGATCAATGCTTTAGCACAGTATAGCACAAGGAGAATTTCCCTCACTGTCCTTCCATGTCCCTAGAAACAAGGATTAGCACAGTAAAACACACTGACACTCTCCCTACCTATAGTTTTCTGTCCCTAGAAAAAATGTTTTTTTAAAGATGGTTGATGATCAATGCTTTAGCACAGTATAGCACAAGGAGAATTTCCCTCACTGTCCTTCCCTGTCCCTAGAAACAAGGATTAGCACAGTAAAACACACTGACACTCTCCCTACCTATAGTTTTCTGTCCCTAGAAAAAATGTTTTTTTAAAGATGGTTGATGATCAATGCTTTAGCACAGTATAGCACAAGGAGAATTTCCCTCACTGTCCTTCCCTGTCCCTAGAAACAAGGATTAGCACAGTAAAACACACTGACACTCTCCCTACCTATAGTTTTCTGTCCCTAGAAAAAATGTTATTTTAAAGATGGTTGATGATCAATGCTTTAGCACAGTATAGCACAAGGAGAATTTCCCTCACTGTCCTTCCCTGTCCCTAGAAACAAGGATTAGCACAGTAAAACACACTGACACTCTCCCTACCTATAGTTTTCTGTCCCTAGAAAAAATGTTTTTTTAAAGATGGTTGATGATCAATGCTTTAGCACAGTATAGCACAAGGAGAATTTCCCTCACTGTCCTTCCCTGTCCCTAGAAACAAGGATTAGCACAGTAAAACACACTGACACTCTCCCTACCTATAGTTTTCTGTCCCTAGAAAAAATGTTTTTTTAAAGATGGTTGATGATCAATGCTTTAGCACAGTATAGCACGAGGAGAATTTCCCTCACTGTCCTTCCCTGTCCCTAGAAACAAGGATTAGCACAGTACAACACACTGACACTCTCCCTACCTATAGTTTTCTGTCCCTAGAAAAAATGTTTTTTTAAAGATGGTTGATGATCAATGCTTTAGCACAGTATAGCACAAGGAGAATTTCCCTCACTGTCCTTCCCTGTCCCTAGAAACAAGGATTAGCACAGTAAAACACACTGACACTCTCCCTACCTATAGTTTTCTGTCCCTAGAAAAAATGTTTTTTAAAGATGGTTGATGATCAATGCTTTAGCACAGTATAGCACAAGGAGAATTTCCCTCACTGTCCTTCCCTGTCCCTAGAAACAAGGATTAGCACAGTAAAACACACTGACACTCTCCCTACCTATAGTTTTCTGTCCCTAGAAAAAATGTTTTTTTAAAGATGGTTGATGATCAATGCTTTAGCACAGTATAGCACAAGGAGAATTTCCCTCACTGTCCTTCCCTGTCCCTAGAAACAAGGATTAGCACAGTAAAACACACTGACACTCTCCCTACCTATAGTTTCCTGTCCCTAGAAAAAATGTTTTTTTAAAGATGGTTGATGATCAATGCTTTAGCACAGTATAGCACAAGGAGAATTTCCCTCACTGTCCTTCCCTGTCCCTAGAAACAAGGATTAGCACAGTAAAACACACTGACACTCTCCCTACCTATAGTTTTCTGTCCCTAGAAAAAATGTTTTTTTAAAGATGGTTGATGATCAATGCTTTAGCACAGTATAGCACAAGGAGAATTTCCCTCACTGTCCTTCCATGTCCCTAGAAACAAGGATTAGCACAGTAAAACACACTGACACTCTCCCTACCTATAGTTTTCTGTCCCTAGAAAAAATGTTTTTTTAAAGATGGTTGATGATCAATGCTTTAGCACAGTATAGCACAAGGAGAATTTCCCTCACTGTCCTTCCCTGTCCCTAGAAACAAGGATTAGCACAGTAAAACACACTGACACTCTCCCTACCTATAGTTTTCTGTCCCTAGAAAAAATGTTATTTTAAAGATGGTTGATGATCAATGCTTTAGCACAGTATAGCACAAGGAGAATTTCCCTCACTGTCCTTCCCTGTCCCTAGAAACAAGGATTAGCACAGTAAAACACACTGACACTCTCCCTACCTATAGTTTTCTGTCCCTAGAAAAAATGTTTTTTTAAAGATGGTTGATGATCAATGCTTTAGCACAGTATAGCACAAGGAGAATTTCCCTCACTGTCCTTCCCTGTCCCTAGAAACAAGGATTAGCACAGTAAAACACAATGACACTCTCCCTACCTATAGTTTTCTGTCCCTAGAAAAAATGTTTTTTTAAAGATGGTTGATGATCAATGCTTTAGCACAGTATAGCACAAGGAGAATTTCCTTCACTGTCCTTCCCTGTCCCTAGAAACAAGGATTAGCACAGTAAAACACACTGACACTCTCCCTACCTATAGTTTTCTGTCCCTAGAAAAAATGTTTTTTTAAAGATGGTTGATGATCAATGCTTTAGCACAGTATAGCACAAGGAGAATTTCCCTCACTGTCCTTCCCTGTCCCTAGAAACAAGGATTAGCACAGTAAAACACACTGACACTCTCCCTACCTATAGTTTTCTGTCCCTAGAAAAAATGTTTTTTTAAAGATGGTTGATGATCAATGCTTTAGCACAGTATAGCACAAGGAGAATTTCCCTCACTGTCCTTCCCTGTCCCTAGAAACAAGGATTAGCACAGTAAAACACACTGACACTCTCCCTACCTATAGTTTTCTGTCCCTAGAAAAAATTTTTTTTAAAGATGGTTGATGATCAATGCTTTAGCACAGTATAGCACAAGGAGAATTTCCCTCACTGTCCTTCCCTGTCCCTAGAAACAAGGATTAGCACAGTAAAACACAATGACACTCTCCCTACCTATAGTTTTCTGTCCCTAGAAAAAATGTTTTTTTAAAGATGGTTGATGATCAATGCTTTAGCACAGTATAGCACAAGGAGAATTTCCTTCACTGTCCTTCCCTGTCCCTAGAAACAAGGATTAGCACAGTAAAACACACTGACACTCTCCCTACCTATAGTTTTCTGTCCCTAGAAAAAATGTTTTTTTAAAGATGGTTGATGATCAATGCTTTAGCACAGTATAGCACAAGGAGAATTTCCCTCACTGTCCTTCCCTGTCCCTAGAAACAAGGATTAGCACAGTAAAACACACTGACACTCTCCCTACCTATAGTTTTCTGTCCCTAGAAAAAATGTTTTTTTAAAGATGGTTGATGATCAATGCTTTAGCACAGTATAGCACAAGGAGAATTTCCCTCACTGTCCTTCCCTGTCCCTAGAAACAAGGATTAGCACAGTAAAACACACTGACACTCTCCCTACCTATAGTTTTCTGTCCCTAGAAAAAATGTTTTTTTAAAGATGGTTGATGATCAATGCTTTAGCACAGTATAGCACAAGGAGAATTTCCCTCACTGTCCTTCCCTGTCCCTAGAAACAAGGATTAGCACAGTAAAACACACTGACACTCTCCCTACCTATAGTTTTCTGTCCCTAGAAAAAATGTTTTTTTAAAGATGGTTGATGATCAATGCTTTAGCACAGTATAGCACAAGGAGAATTTCCCTCACTGTCCTTCCCTGTCCCTAGAAACAAGGATTAGCACAGTACAACACACTGACACTCTCCCTACCTATAGTTTTCTGTCCCTAGAAAAAATGTTTTTTTAAAGATGGTTGATGATCAATGCTTTAGCACAGTATAGCACAAGGAGAATTTCCCTCACTGTCCTTCCCTGTCCCTAGAAACAAGGATTAGCACAGTAAAACACACTGACACTCTCCCTACCTATAGTTTTCTGTCCCTAGAAAAAATTTTTTTAAAGATGGTTGATGATCAATGCTTTAGCACAGTATAGCACAAGGAGAATTTCCCTCACTGTCCTTCCCTGTCCCTAGAAACAAGGATTAGCACAGTAAAACACACTGACACTCTCCCTACCTATAGTTTTCTGTCCCTAGAAAAAAATGTTTTTTTAAAGATGGTTGATGATCAATGCTTTAGCACAGTATAGCACAAGGAGAATTTCCCTCATTGTCCTTCCCTGTCCCTAGAAACAAGGATTAGCACAGTAAAACACACTGACACTCTCCCTACCTATAGTTTTCTGTCCCTAGAAAAAATGTTTTTTTAAAGATGGTTGATGATCAATGCTTTAGCACAGTATAGCACAAGGAGAATTTCCCTCACTGTCCTTCCCTGTCCCTAGAAACAAGGATTAGCACAGTAAAACACACTGACACTCTCCCTACCTATAGTTTTCTGTCCCTAGAAAAAATGTTTTTTTAAAGATGGTTGATGATCAATGCTTTAGCACAGTATAGCACAAGGAGAATTTCCCTCACTGTCCTTCCCTGTCCCTAGAAACAAGGATTAGCACAGTAAAACACACTGACACTCTCCCTACCTATAGTTTCCTGTCCCTAGAAAAAATGTTTTTTTAAAGATGGTTGATGATCAATGCTTTAGCACAGTATAGCACAAGGAGAATTTCCCTCACTGTCCTTCCCTGTCCCTAGAAACAAGGATTAGCACAGTAAAACACACTGACACTCTCCCTACCTATAGTTTTCTGTCCCTAGAAAAAATGTTTTTTTAAAGATGGTTGATGATCAATGCTTTAGCACAGTATAGCACAAGGAGAATTTCCCTCACTGTCCTTCCCTGTCCCTAGAAACAAGGATTAGCACAGTAAAACACAATGACACTCTCCCTACCTATAGTTTTCTGTCCCTAGAAAAAATGTTTTTTTAAAGATGGTTGATGATCAATGCTTTAGCACAGTATAGCACAAGGAGAATTTCCTTCACTGTCCTTCCCTGTCCCTAGAAACAAGGATTAGCACAGTAAAACACACTGACACTCTCCCTACCTATAGTTTTCTGTCCCTAGAAAAAATGTTTTTTTAAAGATGGTTGATGATCAATGCTTTAGCACAGTATAGCACAAGGAGAATTTCCCTCACTGTCCTTCCCTGTCCCTAGAAACAAGGATTAGCACAGTAAAACACACTGACACTCTCCCTACCTATAGTTTTCTGTCCCTAGAAAAAATGTTTTTTTAAAGATGGTTGATGATCAATGCTTTAGCACAGTATAGCACAAGGAGAATTTCCCTCACTGTCCTTCCCTGTCCCTAGAAACAAGGATTAGCACAGTAAAACACACTGACACTCTCCCTACCTATAGTTTTCTGTCCCTAGAAAAAATGTTTTTTTAAAGATGGTTGATGATCAATGCTTTAGCACAGTATAGCACAAGGAGAATTTCCCTCACTGTCCTTCCCTGTCCCTAGAAACAAGGATTAGCACAGTAAAACACACTGACACTCTCCCTACCTATAGTTTTCTGTCCCTAGAAAAAATGTTTTTTTAAAGATGGTTGATGATCAATGCTTTAGCACAGTATAGCACAAGGAGAATTTCCCTCACTGTCCTTCCCTGTCCCTAGAAACAAGGATTAGCACAGTACAACACACTGACACTCTCCCTACCTATAGTTTTCTGTCCCTAGAAAAAATGTTTTTTTAAAGATGGTTGATGATCAATGCTTTAGCACAGTATAGCACAAGGAGAATTTCCCTCACTGTCCTTCCCTGTCCCTAGAAACAAGGATTAGCACAGTAAAACACACTGACACTCTCCCTACCTATAGTTTTCTGTCCCTAGAAAAAATGTTTTTTAAAGATGGTTGATGATCAATGCTTTAGCACAGTATAGCACAAGGAGAATTTCCCTCACTGTCCTTCCCTGTCCCTAGAAACAAGGATTAGCACAGTAAAACACACTGACACTCTCCCTACCTATAGTTTTCTGTCCCTAGAAAAAAATGTTTTTTTAAAGATGGTTGATGATCAATGCTTTAGCACAGTATAGCACAAGGAGAATTTCCCTCATTGTCCTTCCCTGTCCCTAGAAACAAGGATTAGCACAGTAAAACACACTGACACTCTCCCTACCTATAGTTTTCTGTCCCTAGAAAAAATGTTTTTTTAAAGATGGTTGATGATCAATGCTTTAGTACAGTATAGCACAAGGAGAATTTCCCTCACTGTCCTTCCATGTCCCTAGAAACAAGGATTAGCACAGTAAATTACACTGACACTCTCCCTACCTATAGTTTTCTGTCCCTAGAAAAAATGTTTTTTTAAAGATGGTTGATGATCAATGCTTTAGCACAGTATAGCACAAGGAGAATTTCCCTCACTGTCCTTCCATGTCCCTAGAAACAAGGATTAGCACAGTAAAACACACTGACACTCTCCCTACCTATAGTTTTCTGTCCCTAGAAAAAATGTTTTTTTAAAGATGGTTGATGATCAATGCTTTAGCACAGTATAGCACAAGGAGAATTTCCCTCACTGTCCTTCCCTGTCCCTAGAAACAAGGATTAGCACAGTAAAACACACTGACACTCTCCCTACCTATAGTTTTCTGTCCCTAGAAAAAATGTTTTTTTAAAGATGGTTGATGATCAATGCTTTAGCACAGTATAGCACAAGGAGAATTTCCCTCACTGTCCTTCCCTGTCCCTAGAAACAAGGATTAGCACAGTAAAACACACTGACACTCTCCCTACCTATAGTTTTCTGTCCCTAGAAAAAATGTTATTTTAAAGATGGTTGATGATTAATGCTTTAGCACAGTATAGCACAAGGAGAATTTCCCTCACTGTCCTTCCCTGTCCCTAGAAACAAGGATTAGCACAGTAAAACACACTGACACTCTCCCTACCTATAGTTTTCTGTCCCTAGAAAAAATGTTTTTTTAAAGATGGTTGATGATCAATGCTTTAGCACATTATAGCACAAGGAGAATTTCCCTCACTGTCCTTCCCTGTCCCTAGAAACAAGGATTAGCACAGTAAAACACACTGACACTCTCCCTACCTATAGTTTTCTGTCCCTAGAAAAAATGTTTTTTTAAAGATGGTTGATGATCAATGCTTTAGCACAGTATAGCACAAGGAGAATTTCCCTCACTGTCCTTCCCTGTCCCTAGAAACAAGGATTAGCACAGTAAAACACAATGACACTCTCCCTACCTATAGTTTTCTGTCCCTAGAAAAAATGTTTTTTTAAAGATGGTTGATGATCAATGCTTTAGCACAGTATAGCACAAGGAGAATTTCCTTCACTGTCCTTCCCTGTCCCTAGAAACAAGGATTAGCACAGTAAAACACACTGACACTCTCCCTACCTATAGTTTTCTGTCCCTAGAAAAAATGTTTTTTTAAAGATGGTTGATGATCAATGCTTTAGCACAGTATAGCACAAGGAGAATTTCCCTCACTGTCCTTCCCTGTCCCTAGAAACAAGGATTAGCACAGTAAAACACACTGACACTCTCCCTACCTATAGTTTTCTGTCCCTAGAAAAAATGTTTTTTTAAAGATGGTTGATGATCAATGCTTTAGCACAGTATAGCACAAGGAGAATTTCCCTCACTGTCCTTCCCTGTCCCTAGAAACAAGGATTAGCACAGTAAAACACACTGACACTCTCCCTACCTATAGTTTTCTGTCCCTAGAAAAAATGTTTTTTTAAAGACGGTTGATGATCAATGCTTTAGCACAGTATAGCACAAGGAGAATTTCCCTCACTGTCCTTCCCTGTCCCTAGAAACAAGGATTAGCACAGTAAAACACACTGACACTCTCCCTACCTATAGTTTTCTGTCCCTAGAAAAAATGTTTTTTTAAAGATGGTTGATGATCAATGCTTTAGCACAGTATAGCACAAGGAGAATTTCCCTCACTGTCCTTCCCTGTCCCTAGAAACAAGGATTAGCACAGTACAACACACTGACACTCTCCCTACCTATAGTTTTCTGTCCCTAGAAAAAATGTTTTTTTAAAGATGGTTGATGATCAATGCTTTAGCACAGTATAGCACAAGGAGAATTTCCCTCACTGTCCTTCCCTGTCCCTAGAAACAAGGATTAGCACAGTAAAACACACTGACACTCTCCCTACCTATAGTTTTCTGTCCCTAGAAAAAATGTTTTTTAAAGATGGTTGATGATCAATGCTTTAGCACAGTATAGCACAAGGAGAATTTCCCTCACTGTCCTTCCCTGTCCCTAGAAACAAGGATTAGCACAGTAAAACACACTGACACTCTCCCTACCTATAGTTTTCTGTCCCTAGAAAAAAATTTTTTTTAAAGATGGTTGATGATCAATGCTTTAGCACAGTATAGCACAAGGAGAATTTCCCTCATTGTCCTTCCCTGTCCCTAGAAACAAGGATTAGCACAGTAAAACACACTGACACTCTCCCTACCTATAGTTTTCTGTCCCTAGAAAAAATGTTTTTTTAAAGATGGTTGATGATCAATGCTTTAGCACAGTATAGCACAAGGAGAATTTCCCTCACTGTCCTTCCCTGTCCCTAGAAACAAGGATTAGCACAGTAAAACACACTGACACTCTCCCTACCTATAGTTTTCTGTCCCTAGAAAAAATGTTTTTTTAAAGATGGTTGATGATCAATGCTTTAGCACAGTATAGCACAAGGAGAATTTCCCTCACTGTCCTTCCCTGTCCCTAGAAACAAGGATTAGCACAGTAAAACACAATGACACTCTCCCTACCTATAGTTTTCTGTCCCTAGAAAAAATGTTTTTTTAAAGATGGTTGATGATCAACGCTTTAGCACAGTATAGCACAAGGAGAATTTCCTTCACTGTCCTTCCCTGTCCCTAGAAACAAGGATTAGCACAGTAAAACACACTGACACTCTCCCTACCTATAGTTTTCTGTCCCTAGAAAAAATGTTTTTTTAAAGATGGTTGATGATCAATGCTTTAGCACAGTATAGCACAAGGAGAATTTCCCTCACTGTCCTTCCCTGTCCCTAGAAACAAGGATTAGCACAGTAAAACACACTGACACTCTCCCTACCTATAGTTTTCTGTCCCTAGAAAAAATGTTTTTTTAAAGATGGTTGATGATCAATGCTTTAGCACAGTATAGCACAAGGAGAATTTCCCTCACTGTCCTTCCCTGTCCCTAGAAACAAGGATTAGCACAGTAAAACACACTGACACTCTCCCTACCTATAGTTTTCTGTCCCTAGAAAAAATGTTTTTTTAAAGATGGTTGATGATCAATGCTTTAGCACAGTATAGCACAAGGAGAATTTCCCTCACTGTCCTTCCCTGTCCCTAGAAACAAGGATTAGCACAGTAAAACACACTGACACTCTCCCTACCTATAGTTTTCTGTCCCTAGAAAAAATGTTTTTTTAAAGATGGTTGATGATCAATGCTTTAGCACAGTATAGCACAAGGAGAATTTCCCTCACTGTCCTTCCCTGTCCCTAGAAACAAGGATTAGCACAGTACAACACACTGACACTCTCCCTACCTATAGTTTTCTGTCCCTAGAAAAAATGTTTTTTTAAAGATGGTTGATGATCAATGCTTTAGCACAGTATAGCACAAGGAGAATTTCCCTCACTGTCCTTCCCTGTCCCTAGAAACAAGGATTAGCACAGTAAAACACACTGACACTCTCCCTACCTATAGTTTTCTGTCCCTAGAAAAAAATGTTTTTTTAAAGATGGTTGATGATCAATGCTTTAGCACAGTATAGCACAAGGAGAATTTCCCTCATTGTCCTTCCCTGTCCCTAGAAACAAGGATTAGCACAGTAAAACACACTGACACTCTCCCTACCTATAGTTTTCTGTCCCTAGAAAAAATGTTTTTTTAAAGATGGTTGATGATCAATGCTTTAGCACAGTATAGCACAAGGAGAATTTCCCTCACTGTCCTTCCCTGTCCCTAGAAACAAGGATTAGCACAGTACAACACACTGACACTCTCCCTACCTATAGTTTTCTGTCCCTAGAAAAAATGTTTTTTTAAAGATGGTTGATGATCAATGCTTTAGCACAGTATAGCACAAGGAGAATTTCCCTCACTGTCCTTCCCTGTCCCTAGAAACAAGGATTAGCACAGTAAAACACACTGACACTCTCCCTACCTATAGTTTTCTGTCCCTAGAAAAAATGTTTTTTAAAGATGGTTGATGATCAATGCTTTAGCACAGTATAGCACAAGGAGAATTTCCCTCACTGTCCTTCCCTGTCCCTAGAAACAAGGATTAGCACAGTAAAACACACTGACACTCTCCCTACCTATAGTTTTCTGTCCCTAGAAAAAATGTTTTTTTAAAGATGGTTGATGATCAATGCTTTAGCACAGTATAGCACAAGGAGAATTCCCCTCACTGTCCTTCCCTGTCCCTAGAAACAAGGATTAGCACAGTAAAACACACTGACACTCTCCCTACCTATAGTTTTCTGTCCCTAGAAAAAATGTTTTTTTAAAGATGGTTGATGATCAATGCTTTAGCACAGTATAGCACAAGGAGAATTTCCCTCACTGTCCTTCCATGTCCCTAGAAACAAGGATTAGCACAGTAAAACACACTGACACTCTCCCTACCTATAGTTTTCTGTCCCTAGAAAAAATGTTTTTTTAAAGATGGTTGATGATCAATGCTTTAGCACAGTATAGCACAAGGAGAATTTCCCTCACTGTCCTTCCCTGTCCCTAGAAACAAGGATTAGCACAGTAAAACACACTGACACTCTCCCTACCTATAGTTTTCTGTCCCTAGAAAAAATGTTTTTTTAAAGATGGTTGATGATCAATGCTTTAGCACAGTATAGCACAAGGAGAATTTCCCTCACTGTCCTTCCCTGTCCCTAGAAACAAGGATTAGCACAGTAAAACACACTGACACTCTCCCTACCTATAGTTTTCTGTCCCTAGAAAAAATGTTTTTTTACAGATGGTTGATGATCAATGCTTTAGCACAGTATAGCACAAGGAGAATTTCCCTCACTGTCCTTCCCTGTCCCTAGAAACAAGGATTAGCACAGTAAAACACACTGACACTCTCCCTACCTATAGTTTTCTGTCCCTAGAAAAAATGTTTTTTTAAAGATGGTTGATGATCAATGCTTTAGCACAGTATAGCACAAGGAGAATTTCCCTCACTGTCCTTCCCTGTCCCTAGAAACAAGGATTAGCACAGTAAAACACACTGACACTCTCCCTACCTATAGTTTTCTGTCCCTAGAAAAAATGTTTTTTTAAAGATGGTTGATGATCAATGCTTTAGCACAGTATAGCACAAGGAGAATTTCCTTCACTGTCCTTCCCTGTCCCTAGAAACAAGGATTAGCACAGTAAAACACACTGACACTCTCCCTACCTATAGTTTTCTGTCCCTAGAAAAAATGTTTTTTTAAAGATGGTTGATGATCAATGCTTTAGCACAGTATAGCACAAGGAGAATTTCCCTCACTGTCCTTCCCTGTCCCTAGAAACAAGGATTAGCACAGTAAAACACACTGACACTCTCCCTACCTATAGTTTTCTGTCCCTAGAAAAAATGTTTTTTTAAAGATGGTTGATGATCAATGCTTTAGCACAGTATAGCACAAGGAGAATTCCCCTCACTGTCCTTCCCTGTCCCTAGAAACAAGGATTAGCACAGTAAAACACACTGACACTCTCCCTACCTATCCTTCTCTTTCCCTAAACTAAAGGAATCCAGGTTAAGCAAGAAAAAAAAATGTCACTGTCCCTGCCTATGCTTCTCTTTCCCTGCTCCGGAACACACTACACTAGGCCGCCGTGCTGGCGGCCTTTTATAGTGTGGGGCGTGTACTAAACACCCTCAGCAATAATTGGCCACAGGCATCCTGCCTGTGGCCAATCATTGCTCTCCTCGCTGCCGGCGCTGTGATTGGCCAAGCATGCGGGGTCACAGTGCATGCTTGGCCAATCACAGCGCCTGGATGACACTGCGATGGCGTAGTGCATTGTGGGCCGTTCGCGTCACTCGAATTAGGCGCGAACGGCCCAAATCGTTCGATCTTCGTCGAACGATCGAACAGCCGATGTTCGAGTCGAACGTATGTTCGACTCGAACACCGAGCTCATCCCTAGTGGACAGATTCTCTCACCTGAGCTGTGGATCTCTGCAGCTCCTCCAGAGTTACCATGGGCCTCTTGGCTGCTTCTCTGATGAATTTTCTCCTTGTCCGGCCGGTCAGTTTAGGTGGACGGCCGTGTCTTGGTAGGTTTGCAGTTGTGCCATACTCTTTCCATTTTCCGATGATGGATTGAACAGAGCTCCGTGAGATGTTCAAAGCTTGAGAGATTTTTTTATAACCTGATGCCGCGTACACACGATCATTATTCACGGCGGTTAAAAAACCGCCGTGAATAATGTCATTTTAAACGAGGGAACAGCTTGTTCCCCACACACGGTCATTTTTCTCGTCATTTTTTAAAATGACGAGAAAAATGATCGTCTATGGGCTCCGCGGCAGTGTTTCCCTATGGGAAACACTGCCGCGGAAGAAATGTCAGGAAAAACGACGAGAAAAATTAGAACATGTTCTAATTTTTCTCGTCGTTTTTAATGCCGTTTTTCACGTCGTGAAAAATGACAAAAAGACCACACACTGTCGTTTTTCTTGTTGAAAACCAAAAATTTCATTTTTCACGACGTGAAAAATGATTGTGTGTACGCGGCATCACCCTGCTTTATACTTCTCCACAACTTTATCCCTGACCTGTCTGGTGTGTTCCTTGGCCTTCATGATGCTGTTTGTTCACTAAGGTTCTCTAACAAACATCTGAGGGCTTCACAGAACAGGTGTATTTATACTGAGATTAAATGACACACAGGTAGATTCTATTTTCTAATCAGGTGACTTCTGAAGGCAATTGGTTCCACTATATTTTAGTTAGGGGTGTCAGAGTAAAGGGGGCTGAATACAAATGCCCCCCCCACACACTTTTCACATATTTATTTGTAAAAAATGTTTATCATTTTCCTTCTACTTCACAATTATGTGCCACTTTGTGTTGGTCTATCACATAAAATCCCAATAAAATATAATTACGTTTTCGGCTGTAACAGGACAAAATGTGAAAAATTTCAAGGGGTATGAATACTTTTTCAAGGCACTGTATATATCCCCAAAGCACCTTGTCTCCATGTTGATGGGGACAAGGGCCTCTTCCCGAGAACCCTGGGCTGTGGTTGTGTGGGTCTGCGAACATGGGGCTTATCGGAATCTGGAAGCCCTCTTTAACTAGGGGCCCCCCAGATCCCGACCCCCCTCCCTCCCTAAGTGAATGAGTATGGGGTACATTGTAGCCCTACCCATTCACCAAAAAAAAGTGTCAAAAATAAATATAGACAGGAGGCAGCTTTTGACAATTCCTTTATTAAAAAAACAAAAAACAATGTCCCCGATGTAGATCCATCGTCAATCACGACGTCCGACGCACCGTCGGACCTGAAAAAAAGAAAGAAAAAAAGCGCTCAGCCCATGACGAAGGCTAACCGCTGAATGCCTGCTCTGTCGTTTGACAGTTCTTAAATAGGTAAGGGGTGGGGCCACCCGGTGACATCACCTGGGTGGCACAACCCCCTTGTGACCTCACAGATCGGTGCATGCTGGGTCAATGACATCACAAGGGGGGCAGTGCCACCAGGTGACGTCACTGGCCACTACTAGTAAAAATATAAAATAAATAAATACAAATTCCATAGTTTGTAAGACACTATAATGCCGCGTACACACGATCATTATTCACGGCGGTTTAAAAACCGCCGTGAATAATGACATTTTAAACGAGGGAACAGCTTGTTCCCCACACACGGTCATTTTTCTCGTCATTTTTTAAAATGACGAGAAAAACGATCGTCTATGGGCTCCGCGGCAGTGTTTCCCTATGGGAAACACTGCCGCAGAAGAAATGTCAGGAAAAACGACGAGAAAAATTAGCCCACAGACGATCGTTTTTCTCGTCCAAAGGAAAAAATTTCATTTTTCCCGACGGGAAAAATGATCGTGTGTACGCGGCATTACTCTTGCACAAACCAATCAATATACAATTAAAGGGATTTTTTGCAAAAAATATGTAACAGAATACATATTGACCTAAATTTATGTATCTATTTTTTATTGGATATATTTAACCACTTCCCGCCCCGGTCAATAGGAGATTGACGTCCGGGAAGTGGTTGTGTTATCCTGACTGGACGTCTATTGATGTCCTGCAGGATAACAGCCGCCGCGTGCCCGGGGGGGGCGCGCATCGCGGCGATCGGTGGAGCGGTGTGTCAGTCTGACCCACCGCTACACTGATCTTGGTAAAGAGCCTCCGGCGGAGGCTTTTTACCACGTGATCAGCCATGTCCAATCACGGCTGATCACGATGTAAACAGGAAGAGCTGTTGATTGGCTCTTCCTCACTCGCGTCTGACAGACGCGAGTAGAGGAGAGCCGATCGACGGCTCTCCTGACAGGATCACCAGGGAAGCACCTAACATCTGGATGGCCAGGTAAGTTCCCCATGGCCATCCACATGTATAAATATATGCCTAACTTATACCAATCAGTGCCCACAAATGGGCACTGACTGGCACCATCTTGGCACAATTTTTTTTGTGATGCCCAGCAATGCCACCCACCAGTGTCATCAGTGGCACCCACCAGTGCCCATCCGTGCCCACCTATCAGTGCCCTTCCATGCCACCTATTAGTGCCACCCATAAGTACCCATCAGTGCCACCCATGAGTACCCATCAGTGCCGCCTATGAGTGCCCATCAGTGCCGCATACCAGAGCCACCTATCAGTGCCGCCTATCAGTGCCCAGCAGTGCCGCCTATCAGTGCCCAGCAGTGCCGCCTATCAGTGCCCATCATTAGTGCCCATCAGTGCCACCTCATTGGTGCCACCTCATCGCTGCCCATCAGTGCCGCCTTATCAGTGCCCGTCATTGAAGAATAAAACATACTTATTTACCCAAAAAATTAGCAGAAACAAAGAAAAACATAGTTTTTTAAAAAAGATCGCTATTTTTTTAATTGTTGTGCAAAAAATAAAAATCGCAGAGGCGATCAAATACCACCGAAAGAAAGCTCTATTTGTGGGAACAAAATGATAAAAAATTTGTTTAGGTACAGTGTAGCATGACCGCGCAATTGTCATTCAAATTGCGACAGCGCTAAAAGCTGAAAATTGGCTTGGGCAGGAAGGTGTATAAGTGCCTGGTATTGAAGTGGTTAATAGCGGAAAGTAAAAAATGTTGCTTTTTTTCAAAATTGTCAGTCTTTTTTTTGTTCATAGTGCAAAAAAAATTAAAACCGCAGAGGTGATCAAATACCACCAAAAGACAGCTCTATTTGTGGGAAAAAAGGACATACAGCGGGTAAAATAAGTATTAAACACATCACCATTTTTCTAGATAAATATGTTTCTAAAGATGCTAGAAATCTATCAGTAATTAGAAAGCAATCCCGTCCCTTGTCAGTGCAAATTAATATCAGCTGGTTCAGTCTCAACTGATAAAAGGTGTCTCATTACCAAGGTGTCACACAAGAAACATCTCACGATGGGCAAAAGCAAAGAGCTCTCTCAAGACCTTCACAACCTTATTTTTGCAAAACATACTGATGGCATTGGTTGCAGAAGGATTTCCAAACTTCTGAATGTTCCAGTGAGCACTGTTGGGGGCCATAATACGGAAGTGGAAAGAACATCATTTCACCATAAACCGGCCATCACCAGGTGCTCCTTATAAGATTTCTGACAGAGGAGTGAAATTAATGATCAGAAGATTTATCCAAGAGCCAAGGACCACTTGTGAAGAGCTTCAGAAAGACCTGGAATTAGAAAGATATGTGCATCTGGAAGTATCACCATCAAGAAAAACATTTTAACCCAAAGCCACTTATGCCCCGTACACACGGCGAGAAAATGGCCATTTTTTAGATTGGTCGGGAAAACCGGTCGTGTGCATGCTCCATTGCAGTTTTCCCGACGAGAAAACTGTCCGCAAAAAATTTAGAACCTGCTCTATTTTTTCCCGTCGTGTTTCCCGTCAGTCTTTTTCTCGTCGCGAAATCCGGTCTTGTGTGTATGCTTTTCCGAGGGGAAAAAAACGTGCATGCTCAGAATCAAGTGATGAGACAGGAGCGCTCGTTCTGGTAAAACTATCGTTCGTAATGGAGATAGCACATTCGTCACGCTGTAACGGACTGAAAAGCACGAGGCTGAAAAGCGCAAATCGCCTCTCACCAAACTTTTACTAACACGAGGATCAGCAAAATGCAAGCCCAAAGGGTGGCGCCATCCAAATGGAACCTCCCCTTTATAGTGCCGTCGTACGTTTCGTACGTCACCGCGCTTTGCTCAAGCATTTTTTTTTAACGATAGTGTGTAGGCAAGGCAGGCTTGAGAAGAATCACGTCGAGAAAAACGGTCGTGTGTACGCGGCATTAGAGTTCAGCTCTACAAAAAAACAATTTTCAGACTATTGTTACTTTTCAATATCAAGCAACTAAATTCATATGTCAATCACATTTTTGACAAAGTGGGTATGTCTACATTGTATTCCAAATATTTAGTTACCATAGGGGTTTTTTTTTTTTTTTTATTGACAGGAAAAAGCCGTAGGGTTTTTTAACCGGTATTTAAACAAGTCCGTTGCATTGTTTTCAAAGCTGTGTAAATGGCCTAGCCATTGTGCAACCAGTTGTAGCAACCTCCTAGAGCAGGCTGCTAGGTACATTTAGTTTGGCTCCCCTGTACTTAGTGGAGTAGGGGTTGGTTCTTTAGGGTCGCTCAGTGTTTCACAAGCTGCTGCTCTGCTGCTTCCCCCTGTCTACTAGAGCAGGGGGTCTTCAAACTCTCTAAACTAAAGGGCCAGTTTACTATCCTTCAGAATTTAAGGGTGGCCGGACTGTGGCCAGTGGGAGAAGAAATTGTACTGGCATCAGTGGGAGTAAACAGTACTCTATCTTTCGTATTAGGAATAGTGCCCTGTCATTGGTGTCTAGGGATGAGCTGAACACCCCCCCGGTTCGGTTTGCACCAGAACCTGCGAACGGACCGAAAGTACGCGCAAACTTTAGAACCCCGTTAAAGTCTATGGGACTCGAACGTTCGGAATCAAAAGTGATAATTTTAAAGGCTTATATGCAAGTTATTGTCCTAAAAAGGGTTTGGGGACCCGGGTCCTGCCCCAGGGGACGTGTATCAATGCAAAAAAAAGTTTTAAAACTGCAGTTTTTTTGGGAGCAGTGTTTTTAATGATGCATAAAGTGAAAAATTCCTTTAAATATCGTGCCTGGGGGGTGTCTAAAGTATGCCTGTGAAGTGCCACGTGTTTCCTGTGTTTAGAACTGTCCCTGCACAAAATGACATTTCTAAAGGAAAAAAAAGCCATTTAAAACTGCTTGCGGCTTTAATGTAATGTCTGGTCCCGGTAATATGGATGAAAATCATTGAGAAAAATGGCATGGGTACCCCCCCCCCCCAGCCCATTACCAGCCCCGTTGGGTCTTGTATGGATATTAAGGGGAACCCCACACCCAAATTAAAAAAAGGAAAGGCGTGGGGCCCCCAGGCCTATATACTCTGAACAGCAGTATACAGGCGGTGCAAACAAGACAGGGACTGTAGGTTTGTTCTTATGTAGAATCTGCAATTTGGAACAGGTACATTTTTAAAGTGTAGCTCCAGCCAAAAAATATATTTTTAAGCTTTTTGGAAAACATAGGGAAGGGTTATCATCACCCCTGTAACATTTGTTTTGCTGTCTGTGCCCCTGTTCAGAACATTTCACCTCACTTTCCGTCCTAATGACAAATGTTTTTTGAAAATTTGTTTTTTTTTGTGAAACAAGAATTGGTGATAAAGCATCAGTAGAGAGGAGACACCTTTTTCCCATATTAACTCTTAAGCCTTGTACACACGACCGGTTTTCTCGGCAAGAAACAACAAGAAAACTGCCAGGAGAGCTTTCTTGCCGAGAAAACCGGCTGTGTGTACGTGGGTTTCAGTTTTCTCATCAAGAAAACTGCCCAGATTCCCCAACGAGAAAAAAGACGACCTGCGGTCTTTTTTCTTGTCGAGAATCTCGTCGGCCTGTTTCTCGACGAGAAACCCGAGCGTGTGTACACTTACCTGTCGTCGTGGAAATCCGCGCATGCTCGAAATGACTTAGACGCATGCGCGGTAGCTTCATAGGCATAGGGTGTAGCAAGATGGCGGCGACGGCATCGAATGTGACGAGCGCACGCTCGTCATAGTCGATGACATCACCGCGTTCGTGGCATTCAAAAGAACGGCGGTTCTTTTGAATCGTACGTGTATACACTCGGCCGAGACAAGTTTCTTGTCAAGATTCTCGTCAGGAAAAACAACGTTTTTTTCCTGACGAGAATCTCGGCCGTGTGTACGAGGTTTAAGAAGCTTTCAGGTTTCTCGTCCAGAAAACTGCCCAGAATCTCGACGAGAAAAAAAGAAGACTTGCTTTCTTTTTTCTCGTCGGGAGTCTCAGTTTTCTCGTCGTGATTCTCGTCAGACTGTATTTGGACGAGAAAACCGTTCGTGTGTATGCTTTTCCGAGTCTTCAAAAACCGCGCATTGTCAGAATCAAGTATGAGACAAGAGCGCACCTTCTTGTAAAACTAGTGTTCGTAATGGAGATAGCACATTCGTCACGCTGTAACGAACTGAAAGCACGAAGACTGAAAGCGCGAATCGTCTCTCACTAAACTTTTACTAACACGCGGTAACACGAAATCAGCAAAAGCAGCCCAAGGGGTGGCGCCATTGGAATAGAACTTCCCCTTTATACTGCCGTCGTACGTGTTGTACGTGACCGCGCGTTACAACAACAAGATTTTGGATTGACAGTGTGTATGCAAGGAAAGCTTGACTAGAATCCCATCAAGCTTGACAAGAAACCCATCGAGAAAAAAAACGTTTTTTTTGCGACGAGGTTCTCGGCCATGTGTACGAGGCTTAACAGGAAAGAATTTCCTTCAGGTAGCTTTAGGTGCACCCTGTGCAAAGGACACAGTACTCTAACTGTAAATACTGCAGCTGCCTGCCTGTGGTATTAATAGGATCAGAAGAACACCAGCAATTGTCTTCAGGTAGCTTTAGGTGCACACTGTGCAAAGGACACTAAATGAAAATACTGCAGCTCCCTGCCTGTATTTGTATGAGAACACCAGCAATTGTATTCAGGTAAGCTTTAGGTGCACACTGTGCAAAGGACACAGTACACTAAGTGAAAATACTGCAGCTATCACAATCACCTGCCTGCCTGTCAGTATGAAGAGAATAACAGGAACGGATCTAGCTAAACTGAATACAGTGTATAAATATATATACAACACCTAGGATGCATATATATCCTCTACACACTGTAAATGCAGTGTCGCCTGCCTGCTCTATCTAACTCAAATTAAATGACACTGTCTCTCTATCTCTCTCTCTCTCTCTCTCTGTCTGTCTTTAACCACCGCCGCAACACACTACACAAGGCCGCCACGCAGGCGGCCTTATATATTGTGGGGCGTGTACTAAACTCCCTGAGACATAATTGGCCAAAGCCACCCTGGCTTTGGCCAATTATGGCTCTCCGTTTTTTCCGCGCTGTGATTGGCCAAAGCATGCGGGTCATAGTGCATGCTTGGCCAATCATCAGCCAGCAATGCACTGCGATGCCGCAGTGAATTATGGGCTGTGACGCGCCACTCGAATTTGGCACGAATGGCCCATAATGTTCGAAATTCGGCGAACAACCGAACAGGCGATGTTGGGTTCGACTCAAACTCAAAGCTCATCCCTATTGGTGTCAGTGGGGGTAAATAAAAATAAAAAAAGTGGTGTGGTCCATGTGGTTTCCCACACCAGTGGCGTACACATGGCGTTGGCGGTGGTCCCGTCCTGCTCCTCCGACCTGAGATGCAGCTGGCGCATCTCAGGCATCACCTGCCCCCCCCTATCTCTTACACCAATGGAAACATTTCCATAGATCTATCAAGGATTTGGACCACTACAGGCATTCATGCCACCACTCGTGCACAATGGTTATGGATTCACCTGAACATGGATGCTTTTTGGGCCTTCCTTCCCATCTTGTTCATTGGGGTTCGGCCGGATTCTGCCGCCTCAGCCCCTGGGCTGGACGTTATTCTTGGTGCCATTCACCCGCTAGGCTGCCAGACTGCCCCCCCCCCCCCCCTACAGTTGAGATGATATACTCCATTCTCCTACATTTACGCCTGAGGAAGCGGAGACTAATCCATGAAACGCATAGAGTTTTAGGATGCTGTGCAATGTTTGGATTCTTCTACCATCTGTTATATGCAAATTTTTCTATTTGGTGTTATCATGCTATGTTGTAATATTTACTCAAGTTTATGTCTACCATGGTTCAGCGCAATGCAATGTTTTTATCCTGACTTTGTTGGAATATTTTACTGGATACTATGTAATAAACTTACACAAGCAATACAGTGTTTTATATCCTTAGTGTTTACTCTATATAGTTGTAGCGCACTCACCCCCTTCACCTGACCTTGGCTCCCCGCAGGTAGAGAGGGCACACCACGCCACAAGCCCGTGCCCTCCTGTGTAAAGAGGTTGAGTGGTGTTGTTGGTGGGTCTCCACAGCCAGAAAACCAGAATCCTCCAGAGAATGGTTCTCACCTCTATAATTGACAGAGATAAGTCCTTGTTCCCCCCCAGTGACTTGAATGTCCACACCAGCTGCAACTCCAATGTAGAGTTTATTTCTTGTAAATAACAGTCTCTGATAAGTAAAGATTGGAGCAAGAAGACAGGACAGAATAAGGTGTGGGAGAGGTCCAGGCACAAACGTAATCACTTCACTGCTTGGCTTATCAAGCAGACTCAGCCCAAATGGATAGTCTCCCTAGGTAGGGACTAGCAGCCAAATGGTACTCCAACTTAACCCACAGTCTCTGCCACAGACTTGGTGAACTTGGTCTCTGCCACAGACCTGGTGAACTTGGTGTTTCAAAGCTTGACCGCTTTGTAAGAAGAAGACATCCCTCCAGAGAGCCACCGGGCCCCTTCCCTCACCGTGACCCCTCACCGGTCCCTCGGAACAGTTACTCCCCCAGCCTCCCCGTCCAAGACACGGGTCCCCTCGATCCTCAATGGGCCCCAGTCGAAGGTGCTGGGCCCAAGGCCTTTGCTGCAGTCCCAGGGCTAATGGTGCCTGGGACTGATTCACCGACCTCCGCACCTGGGCCAAAGGTGCCCAGGGTGGACAGGAACACACTCCCTGGGACCCCCGACCACGACAGAACGGACAGAACCCCGAACAGGCAGCGTCTGCCCCTTTTATATCCTCTCCCAGCATGCACAGCAGGCCTGCCACACCCACTGTACGGCTGCTGAGAGGGGACACACAAGGCACAGCACTGTATCAGCGGTTCAACCCTGGCCTACCATGGCAGTGCCACCTGCAGGCCACAGGGAACTATACACCGATACTCTCCCTGCGGACAAAAGTGGTTGATAGAATCCTGACAATTGTGGTGTTTGAGCATAACTACCACTCAAAAACTTCCCCTAAATTTAGGACCCCACTACATAGTGATTGGCCTCATTTAAAGTCCCTCTGACTCACATTCCCTTTCTTTCAGTAGGGAAAATAGTGCCCCATTATTGGTGTCTGTGGGAGAAAGAGTGCTCCGTTGTTGATGTCAGTAGATTCTCCCACCTGAGTTGTGGATCTCTGCAGCTCCTCCAGAGTTACCATGGACCTCTTGGCTGCCTCTCTGATGAATGCTCTCCTTGCCCGGCCGGTCAGTTTAGGTGGACGGCCATGTCTTGGTAGGTTTGCAGTTGTGCCATACTCTTTCCATTTTCGGATGCTGGATTGAACAGAGCTCCATGAGATGTTCAAAGCTTGGGATATTTTTTTTTTTATAACTGTAGTGCCCCTTTACTTTTAGGGGAGCTAGGTACCTAAATTTAGGGGTTGATCTGGGTTAGTAGCCAGACCCAGATCGCTTCAATTGTTAGGTTTTGTTCTTTTGCTTTTGCCAAGTGGTGCTGCTGGTGTACAGTTCCCTGTGGCCTGTGGGTGGCGCTGCCATGACAGGTCAGGGTTGAACCGCTAGTGAGATTACTGTACCTTTGGGTGTCCTCTCCAGGCAGCTGTACGGGGGCGTGGTTGGCCTGCTGTGCATGCTGGGAGAGGATAAATAATGGGCAGACGCCATTTCAGGAGGGGAGATGGAGGGGTACTGAGGAGCAGTACCGAGGAGCAGTCTGTCTGAGTCTCGTGGCCCTCCAGGCCATGGGAGAGCGCATGGGTGGATCAGTCTCAGGCACCTTTAGCCTGGGGCTGCAACTCTTCATGTAGGCCCAGCACCTTTAGCTGGCCTACCATCTAAATTCCAGGGCACTCGAGGGTGACCCGTTCTGGAGAGGGAGCCAGGGTTACCTGTGAAGGAAGTCACTGCCTCGGATGAGGCATTGTAGCGTGCTTCAACTTGCACCTAGGTCCTTATGCTACAAGTGCCGGAAGGTTTGGAACTAGGCAAATGGGTTCCAATTGTATCGCTAGGAAAGTAAAGTTCATGCATCACTCCGGCTGCTAGGACCGTGAGAGGGAACTATCCGGGTGAGAAGAGTCCACTTAGGATTGAGTGGTGATATTATGTGCCTGAACCTGCCTCCCTGTTATTCTATTCTTCACTTTCAACTTTCCTGTCTGGTTTCAAGCATAAAGAAAATAAACCTTCAGCCATTGAGGTTTAACCTTGTCTGGACATTGGCCTTATTGATACACAAACAACAGACTTTTCCCTACACTCTAGGGAAAGGAACCAGCCCAGGAGAGGTAACTCGCTGTGGAACCCAACAATTGTGAACACTGCTTAACCTCCTCAAACAGGAGGGTGTGGGCATATAGCACGGTGTGCCTTATCTTCCAAGAGAGCCAGGTGAGAAAAAGGTCCGTGTGCTACATTAACTAACTGTCACGTACCTTACAGCGGGGCCGAGGAAGTGGGGGCAGCCTCTCGCACGATCCCGGTCCCCGCACCCCCTGGAGGTGAGGACAGGGAAATGCAGGGGCACGAGAAGGTGCAGGTGCCTGTTGATGCAGATGGAGTATCTGGGAGATACTGGAAACCTCTTAGAGCACAGGTGCTGCAGGAACCATGTGTCAGATCCGTGCAGGGAAGATCCAAGAGAATAAACAGGTGAAGGCAGGAGTCAGCAGCGGGCTAGCAGAGAGGTGCCAAATCAAGAGGCCAGTAAAACAGGCAGAGGTAGGAGAACAGGTAAGGAAGATCCGAGAAGGGTAGTCAAACAAGCCAGGTATCTTCAGGAGCAGGTCAATCCAATAACAGGTCTACACAGGAGCACAGGTACTAGCTGAAAAGACAATCCAGCACTGACACTCAGGTGATCCAGGTTTAAATAGGGCGCCGTGCGCCGGGATTGGAAGGGGCGCGCGCATGCGCATGGGCATTCCTTGCTGACACCCGGAAGTAAGTGTTTGCAGCACTGGGTCTCTGACACTAACCCTGCTTTATACTTCTCCACAACTTTATCCCTGACCTGTCTGGTGTGTTCCTTGGCCTTCATGATGCTCTTTGTTCACTAAGGTTCTCTAACAAACCTCTGAGGGCTTCACAGAACATTTGTATTTACACTGAGATTAAACTACACACAGGTGGACTCTATTTACTAATTAGGTGACTTCTGAAGGCAATTGGTTCCACTAGATTTTAGTTAGGGGTATCAGAGTAAAGGGGGCTGAATACAAATGCCCCCCACCCCCCACACACACTTTTCACATATTTATTTCTAAAAAACCTTGAAAACCATTTATCGTTTTCCTTACACTTCACAATTATGTGACACTTTGTGTTGGTCCATCACGTAAAAATCCCAATAAAATACATTTACGTTTTTGGCTGTAACATGACAAAATGTTGAAAATTTCAAGGGGTATGAATACTTTTTCAAGGCCCTGTATAGCAAGAGTGTCTGAACCTGCTGAACAAAAGCAAATTTCTGATTAAAATGCTTGCCTTCCTGTCAAGATAGTCCCTACTCCATCTGCCCCATGCTGCGGGGGACTCTTGAGTTCAATCCTTTCCAGGGCACTAGCAACATGGGGTTTGTATGTCCCCTAGGTGTTTGCGGAGGTGTTCTGTTTACATTCCACAGACCTACTAATAGATTTATTTGCTCTAGACCAGCTATAACAAAAAAATACTCGTAAAGGTGCTTCTTCCGGTTTTTCAAGACTAACCTCCACGGTATTATAGAGCTCCTGTAGACAGATTCTGAGAAATTGAAGCTCATTGGCCCATTATAATTTTCTACAGACTCGTTAACATAACACAGTCATAAAGATAACATTGTCTTTCAAATGGCAACTGACTGGTACCTTTTAAAACAATTTATTTTTAGCTAGTTTCCATGCAAGAAGGAAGACAAGAAAACAATATGCAAAATCATTTTATTTATTTTTTCCCATTTAAAGTGGTTCTAAAGTCTGAAGGTATTTTTACCTTCATGCATTCTATGTACACTATATTCTCAAAAGTATTGGGACACCTGCCTTTACACGCACATGAACTTTAATGGCAGTGTTGCCAACCCCCTGAAGTGAAATTTACTGGCAAGGATGACAAAATTTCTGTACGGCACCAATTTCTTACTGGCAAAAATAATGAAGATTACTGGCAGAGCCGCATTTTTTACTGACGCTGCAAAAAAAGTACCTAAAATTACTGTTTTTAGTGCTAAACAGTGCAAATATCAATATTTCAACTATAAACACACAGCTAATGCTAATATCAATGTGTTTAAGTTAAACAAAAGTAAAAAAACATATTTCTCAATTCACATGAAGGTTAGGTTACTATAACCCAGCCAGCACAGAGTTCCCTCTTACATCAGAGTCTGCAGGATGCCCCCTTACAGTGCAAGGGAACTCTTATGTAAAGGGGAACACTGCAGATCATGATGTAAGGGGGAACTCTGATGTGGAGGGGGGCTCTGGTGAATAGAGACCACCTTCCACAGAGTGAATACACTAAGGTAAGGGGGGGCACTAATATGAGGGGGAAACCTTTATATCAGTGCCCCCTTACATTATTGTATTCATTCACCTCCTTACATCAGTGACCCCCCCCCCCCTCAGAATGGCCTGGCGGCACTGTCACTTACCTCCTCTCAGGTGCACAGTGTGGGGCTCAGTCAGACGGCTCCAGCTTGGTGGCTCTGATCTTCTCTTCCCAGTCTACACGTCTGTTTCTTTCTGGGCCGTAACCGTAACCCCCATCTCGGCGGCACTCCCACTCTTGTCTCCTTTCTAGGATCCCCTTAGAGACTGTAGACATGACAAGAGATGGTCAGAGGCTGCGGACACGATACAGGAGGGGGACATAGACTGCAGACATACTACAGGAGGGGGACAGAGGCTGCGGACATACTACAGGAGGGGGACAGAGGCTGCGGACATACTACAGGAGGGGGACAGAGGCTGCGGACATACTACAGGAGGTGGACAGAGGCTGCGGACATACTACAGGAGGTGGACAGAGGCTGCGGACATACTACAGGAGGGGGACAGAGGCTGCGGACATACTACAGGAGGGGGACAGCGGCTGCGGACATACTACAGGAGGGGGACAGAGGCTGCGGACATACTACAGGAGGGGGACAGAGGCTGCGGACATACTACAGGAGGGGGACAGAGGCTGCGGACATACTACAGGAGGGGGACAGAGGCTGCGGACATACTACAGGAGGGGGACAGAGGCTGCGGACATACTACAGGAGGGGGACAGAGGCTGCGGACATACTACAGGAGGTGGACAGAGGCTGCGGACATACTACAGGAGGTGGACAGAGGCTGCGGATATACTACAGGAGGGGGACAGAGGCTGCGGACATACTACAGGAGGGGGACAGAGGCTGCGGACACACTACAGGAGGGGGACAGAGGCTGCGGACATACTACAGGAGGGGGACAGAGGCTGCGGACACACTACAGGAGGGGGACAGAGGCTGCGGACATACTACAGGAGGGGGACAGAGGCTGCGGACATACTACAGGAGGGGGACAGAGGCTGCGGACATACTACAGGAGGGGGACAGAGGCTGCGGACACACTACAGGAGGGGGACAGAGGCTGCGGACATACTACAGGAGGGGGACAGAGGCTGCGGACATACTACAGGAGGGGGACAGAGGCTGCGGACACACTACAGGAGGGGGACAGAGGCTGCGGACATACTACAGGAGGGGGACAGAGGCTGCGGACACACTACAGGAGGGGGACAGAGGCTGCGGACATACTACAGGAGGGGGACAGTGGCTGCGGACATACTACAGGAGGGGGACAGAGGCTGCGGACATACTACAGGAGGGGGACAGAGGCTGCGGACATACTACAGGAGGTGGACAGAGGCTGCGGACATACTACAGGAGGGGGACAGAGGCTGCGGACATACTACAGGAGGGGGACAGAGGCTGCGGACATACTACAGGAGGGGGACAGAGGCTGCGGACATACTACAGGAGGTGGACAGAGGCTGCGGACATACTACAGGAGGGGGACAGAGGCTGCGGACATACTACAGGAGGGGGACAGAGGCTGCGGACATACTACAGGAGGGGCCGGTGGAGACAGGCTGTGGACATGATGGTACCCTCCTCACAGTAGCCTCCTCCTCTGTCCACCACCAGATTACTTCTGCACATCATCAGTGTGTGCTGTGTCCTCCTCCTGTGCCCCTTTCACCACTCCACAGGTCAGGGCAGCACTGTGCTGCCCTGACCTGTGAAGAGGTGAAAGGGACACAGGAACCAGAGGAGGATACAGCACACTGATGACGCTGTCCCCTTGTATCCCCCCAGTTTCACTGACCTCGAGTCCGTCCTCCTCACCCCTGGACACACAGGCACGATATAGACGCTGCGATCTCTAGATTCATCCGAGAAGTATTGTACAATGCCGTGCATGCTTTGTACACTGTCCATGGGGAAGGCTTCTGCTATACTTCAGTTTTATCATTTGTTACAATTGTTAACGAATTTTACCCACAGCTGCTTACATGAAGATTGAATATTTTTTTCTTCTCTCCTGCATTGTTAATGGTTTGCATTGTGTGAGTCGGCTGTGCAGGACAGATGTACAGCGAGTCCCAAAGTCTTCATGGCATAGCTGGCATGTCACATAATAAAGCCCAATACAGCTCCTGCATCACTAACTACAGGATAACACATTTCCCCAACATAGGGCTCTTACCCACTGGCACTGCTCCAACGGTCACCAGCCGCAGTATCAACCCCATATGACATGTGCGTGTGCCCACTGCGTGTGCGAACAAGTTTCCCTGAGCTCGGCCGGCGCATTCGGAACGGCGCATGCGCAGTTGTATGGCCGGCTCGCGGCAATCTTTTTTATGGCCGCCGGTGCCCATAAACGGACTTTAACGTACAGCCCGAAAAAGGTGTTAAATCGCGGGCTGTACGTAAAAAGACGTACGGTTGGCAACACTGTTTAATGGCCTCCCAGTCTCGTACACAGGGCCGCTGATAGAAGGGGGACCACCAGCCCTCCTGTAGGGGGCCCAGACACACAGAGGGGCCCGAACAGCAGGAGGAATCGGTGTGGTCGGGCAGAGGGGCAATTACAGAAAGATGCCCTGTGCTGCTCTCTGCAGCAGCTGAAAGCCGGTTTCTCTTCCTCCTGTCGGAATTCAGCTGCTGCAGGGAGAGACACTTCCCCCCGCACCGATTCCCCTCCCTGGTCTGCCCACTTCTGATCCCCCTGTGTGCCCCTCTGTCACTGTGCCAAGCCCCCCTCCCGTGGCACTGCGGGTGTTCTGCCGAGCTGGTTCCGCCTATCGATATGGTTCCGAGCTCGACTGCGCAGGCGCAATCCGAGGCGACGGAATTCTCCGAGCGTGAACAGCTGTTTCGGCAGCTGTAGACGCGCTCGCTCCCGATGCTAGGGGAACCAGCTCGACAAGAAAGCGGCGGGGGCGGAGACTAGCAAGTTGATGGGACACGACACGCCGCTCTGTATTTTTTAAAATGTTCATGAGCGGCAGCAAGGGGCGGGGGCGGAGACTGGGACACGCCGCTCTATAGGGCAGCATATAACAATTATATGTACAACACTCGCCCTATAGAGCGGTGTGTCCCAGTCTCCGCCCCCGCCCCTTGCGGCCGCTCATGAACATTTAAAAAAATACAGAGCAGCGTGTCGTGTCCCATCAACTTGCTAGTCTCAGCCCCCCGCCGCTTTCTGTACGGCGTGTATCGTCGGGAGCGAGCGCGTCTACAGCTGACGAACAGCTGTAGATGTTCGTAGATTTCCGTGTGTTCCGAGTGCGCATACGCAGACGCGCTCGGAAACCATATCGATAGGGAACTAGGTCGACAAGACACCGGCTTCCCTGCCCTATATAAAAAAAAAATGTAACAGTGTAATAAATAATAAAAAAAAAAATGATACATTTTTAAAATAAAAATGTAAAAAAACTATTTAAAAAGGGCTAATTCACACAGGTTCTTTGTTAGGTTTGTATTAGCTAATAATAATTTTAGTGTATTTTTTGTGAAAATATTGTTTTGATATATTGGGGGGGGGGGTGTCTGCCAGGAAGGAGGCTGTACGGGGCCCCATAATTTCTACATACACACGGCCGGTTTTCTCTGCAAGAAAACAGCTGGGAGAGCTTTTTGCCGAGAAAAACCGGTCGTGTGTATGGTTTCTCGTCAGTTCCTAAAGCAGCGCTTTATGGTCACAAAATGAACATGACCACTCTATCCTATGGGAGTCCATAAGAGAACAGTAGGAAACAACTCTGTAAATTCAAATAAGTGGCGAGGGCTGCCATCAGGGGGGTACAGGCAGTACACCTGTAAGGGGCCCGAATGGCCCCCTTTTTTTTTGTAAGGGGCCCAAAGGTCCCCAGGGGCCCGGAGTTCCCCAGGGCCCCGAATGTCAACCCCCCCTTTTTTAATTTTTTTATAAATTTTTGGTATTTTTATTTTTAATTTATGTTATTTATTTATTTATTTATTTTTTGTAAGGGGCCCAGAGGTCCCCAGAGGCCTGGAGGTCCCCAGGCCCCCGGATGGCAACCTTCCTTTTTTTTAAATAAAAATTATTATTATCATTTCTTTATTTTTTTATAATTTTTTTTTGTTTTTGTAAGGGGCACAGAGGTCCCCAGAGGCCCGGAGGTCCCCATGGCCCTGGATGGCAACCTCCCTTTTTTTTTATTTTTTTATAAAAATTATTATTATTATTATTATTTTTTATTTTTTTAATAATTTTTTTATTTTTTGTAAGGGGCCCAGAGGTCCCCAGAGGCCCGGAGGTCCCCAGGGCCCCGGATGGAAACCCCCCCCCCTTTTTTTTTGTGTTCGCCGGCACCCAAAGCCCGCCGACCTCAACAATTTGTGGCGGCAGCCCCCCCGCTTCTCAATTTGCGGCGGCAGCACCCCCCCTGGTTCTCCCCTGCTCCAGGGGGCCCATGCCTGAAGCTGTGTAAGGTGCCCCAAAATTCCTGATGGCCTGCGGCCCTGTAGGTGGCAGGTGTGATAATGTCCAAGCCAACAAGAAGGTGTTTGTAGAATCTAGTGGAATCTCTACTGACAACAGTTTTCACAATATCCGCAGTACCACGATTCTTCTCCCTTGTGTCACCCACCCCTTAGGTAGGGGTTCCTACTCACGGAATAGATGAATTAAACAGTCACTGCAATCCTAGATGATCCACTCGTCCTCTGCCTCTCTCACAGACTAGAGTCACTGGAATCAAGGGATGCTTCTCCTGAATTTATCAAGGAAGTGGATGAGACAGACAATGCAAGATTCGTCCACAGTCAAGGCTCCATACAAGGTGACAGCAAACAAGCTTCTCAAAAAACCTGCTCTCTATTTTCTCATAGGCCTGTTTCCCGACGAGGAAAACCGTGTGTGTGTATGCTTACCTGTCTCCAGGTAAACCCGCGCATGCTCGAAAAGACTTCAACGCAAACGCGGTAGCATACAAGGGTAGTGTAGGGTGAAGCAAGATGGCGGCGACGGCATCGAAGGTGACGAGCGCAGGCTCGTCGTAGTCGATGACGCCACCGCGTTCTTGCCATTCAAAAGGACGGTGGTTCTTTTGAATGGCGCGTGTGTACACTCGGCGAAGCAAGGAAAGCTTGCCAGGAATCTCCTAAACCTTGTGGACGGCCTTTCCCAGAAGAGTTGAAGCTGTTATAGCTGCAAAAGGGTGGGCCAACCCTCAATATTGAACCCTACGGACTAAAGCCCTGACCACATGGCTGGGAATCCCATCAGGAAAAAAACTTTGGTTTTCTTGATGGGATTCCTGGCCGTGTGTTCAGGGCTTCAGTCCGTAGGGTTCAATATTGAGTTGGCCCACCCTTTTGCAGCTATAACAGCTTCAACTCTTCTGGGAAAGGCTGTCCACAAGGTTTAGGAGGGTGTCTATGGGAAGGTTTGACCATTCTTCCAGAAGAGCATTTGTGAGGTCAGGCACTGATGTTGGACGAGAAGGCCTGGCTCGCAGTCTCCGCTCAAATTCATCCCAAAGGTGTTCTATCGGGGTTGAGGTCAGCACTCTGTGCAGGCCAGTCAAGTTCCTCCACCCCAAACTCGCTCATCCATGTCTTTATGGACCTTGCTTTGTGCACTGGTGTGCAGTCATGTTGGAACAGGAAGGTGATATCTCCAAACTGTTCCCATAAAGTTGGGAGCATGAAATTGTCCAAAATGTCTTGGTATCACCCCAAGCACCAAAGTCAAAAGCCTCTGAGTCATCTTTGACTCAGACATGACTATGGACGCACAAATAGGATCAGTAGTGAGCGGATCTCACCATCTTCTCCGCCTGCTGCGTAGACTCATCCCCTTCATTCCAGAAGAGGACACAGCAGTAGTAGTTGGAACCATCATCAATTCCCGACTCGACTACGCAAACGTCCTCTACCTAGGACTACCCAAGTACCAGATTTCTCATCTACAAGTCGTCCAGAACACGGCAGCCAGACTGGTAACGGGAAAAAAACCCTGGGAATCAATCACCCCGTCCCTGAGGACCCTGTATTGGCTAACAGGAAAGGATCGGGTCACATTCAAGACCCTCTGCCTCACCCACAAATGCACACAAGGAAACGCTCCTCAATACTTATGCGAGAAAATAAAACACTACACCACTAATCGCGTCCTCCGATCAACTAACCAAAACCTCCTCCACATCCCCAAGTCCCGCTACAAATCTAAAGGAGAACGAAGAATTGCAGTCCAAGGACCACGGCTATGGAACGCTCTACCCATGAACATCTGCATGGAAGAAAATCATCGGGCCTTCAGGAAAAAAACGTAAGACCCACCTCTTCTGAAGGATCAGGACGACACTGGATGCAAAAGCGCCTTGAGGCGATTTAGTTCGCATTTGTAGTGCTATACAAGTTACTCACTCACTCTATGCTGACGCCTTAAGAGTTCACTTCACTGGAACTAAGGGGCCAAATCCAACCCCTGAAAAACAACCCCCACACCATAATCCCCCCTCCACCAAATGGTTTGGACCAGTAATATAGTATAAAGTATTAGTTAGAGAGTGAACTGGGAGCACCCACACCCCAGAATTGAGGAACAGCGCCACACCTACTTCTTTTTAAACCTTTCATCTTATACTCCACCCAGGTAGCTGTATTTGTAGGGGCAGCAGTTCTCTTTATATCTAGCCATTCGCGTGGAACCCCCCATAAACCTTTCCTAACATCGCTGGATAGAATGCATGCAAGAAGGTAAAAAAAAACATGAGCCTTTAAAACGACTTTTACCACTTGCCGACCGCGGCACGCAGATGTACGTCGACAGAATGGCACGGACAGGCAAATGGGCGCATATATACGTCCCCTTCAATTTGGCGCCGTGAGATTGGGTCACGGAGCTGAAGAACGGGGAGAGGTCAGTGTAAACACAACATCTCCCCGTTCTGCCTAGTGACAGGACACTGATCGTATGTTCCCTGTCATCAGGAACAGCGATCAGTGACGTGTCACGGCAAGCCACGCCCCCTAACAGTTAGAAACACTCCCTATGTCACACTTAACCCCTTCAGCGCCCCCTACAGGTTAACCATTTCACTGCCAGTGTAATTTTTACAGTAACAGTGCATTTTTATAGCACTGATCGCTGTAAAAATTACAATGGTCCCAAAATAGTGTCAAAAGTGTCCGATGTGTCCGCCATAATGTCGCAGTCATGATAAAAATTGCTGATTGCCGCCATTACTAGTAAAAAAAATAATTATTAATAAAAATGCCATAAAACTATCCTCTATTTTGTAGACGTTATAACTTTTGCGCAAACCAATCAATAAAAGCTTATTGCGATTTTTTTTTTTTACCAGAAATATGTAGAAGAATACGTATCGGCCTAAACTGAGAAAAAAATATGTTTTTTTATATATTTTTTGGGGATATTTATTATAGCAAAAAGTAAAAAAAATTGAATTTTTTTCAAAATTGTCGCTGTATTTTTGTTTATAGCGCAAAAAATAAAAAAACGCAGAGGTGATCAAATACCAATAAAAGAAAGCTCTATTTGTGGGAAAAAAAGGACATCAATTTTGTTTGGGAGCCACGTCGCACAACCGCGCAATTGTCAGTTAAAGCGACGCAGTGCCAAATCGCAAAAAATGCTCTGGTCTGGGCTTAACCACTTGCCGACCGTGGCACGCAGATGTACGTCGACAGAATGGCACGGACAGGCAATGGGTGTATATATACAATGCTCTGGTCTGGGGTTAAGCACTGCATTAATTCACGGTGTTATATAAGTACCTGTAATCAGGGTTTTTTTTCCTCAGAGAAAAGGTGCAGGTACTCCCCTCTTCTAAGTTACCCCTTGTCTCTGTCCCCCTACCCACCTATAAGCACCGTCCCTTGGTTCCACCCCCCTGCCCACCTCTCAATACCACCTCTTTTTAGAGAAAACAGAGCCAAGTATCATTTTGTGGTGCTAAGTAATTTGTATGGTAACCTAAAAAACAGTCAAATAGATCCCCTGCAGCCAGCAACAATAGACCCCCCAGCAACAATAGACGTCCTGCCAGGGGAGGGCTGGCGGCCTTAGGCCTGGGGGGCAAGTCCAGTCAAGTGGCCCATTGAACCGCCGAATCAGCTCACCATCCATGGCCCACCTGGTTTTTCAATGCAGCCTCACCAGTACCTATCATTGCAGCCAACTCCAGTGCCCATCAATGCAGCCTGATCACTGGGACAGGTTACATGGGGTGTATGGGGGAGATTAGGGGGTCAGCTAGGGGTTTCAGGGTCTCTCACCTCAGCGATCTCAGCTCAGCAGGTCCTTGCACACCACGGTCTCCTGGGGGGGTAACGCTCCTGATCCTGGGGTCAAGTTGCAGCCAGCGCCCAGCCCTGCAGCCCTGCGTCCTGACTCCCTGGCACGCCCTGCCTCTGCCTGCTTCCAAGAATCCGGTCCCAGGGAGTTGTAGTTTCCTCTGCGCTGCTGTGTTTTCCACCCACCAGAAGCTTGTGTGCGGACTACAACTCCCGGAATGCAACAGCTAGTGGTCGACCGCCATGGCCATGCCCCCGGCCTGACTTCCTAGACCAGATTAAAAAAGAAAATGGTAGCGGGCAGCAGCTGCCGGCCATTTTGAACATAAGTTAGGGCGGCCTGGGAGGCAATTGCCACCCTGCCCCCTGGCCCAGCCCTCCCCTGCGTCCTGCAAAAAAATACCACCTAGCAACAGATATAGCTCAGGAACAATAGACCCCCCCCACCAGCAACAATAGCTCTCCCAACAGCCAAAATTTTTAGACCCTCCAGCAGCCAGCAACAATAGAGCCCCTCAATAGTAGATCCCTACTATTAGACCCCCTCAAACAAAGATCCCTATGATCCCTACGATACTATTGACCCCCTCAATAGTAGATCCCTCCCAGCAACAATATACCCCTCTCTCAACAATAGATCCCCCGAAGCAACATTAGACCCTCTAGCACACCCCAGCACCCCTTGCCATTAGATACATTCAGTGCTAGAGGTGCGGGAACGGCATTCCCCTGCGTTCCCGCTGAAAAAACGTCTGCCTGTAATAAAAAAATAATAAATACATTAAAAAAAATAAACGCTTTAAGAGCTTTGTTCTATCTGAGCTATTCATTTTAAAAGAGGTAAAGATTACAGGAGAACCTGGTTCATCAACATTGAGGTTAAGGGTTATGGTTAATATTTTTGCCTACGGGAATGAAAGATTCTTTTCTGTCATCTGGTTATTAGAAGCTGAAAACCTTCACCTTCTTCTCACCTTAAAGTGGTTGCGAACCCACTTATGCAACTTTCACCTACAGGTAAGCCTAGATTAAGGCTTACCTGTAGGTGTTTGCAATATCTCCTAAACCTACACGGTTTAGGAGATATTTAACAAAAAAGAATGAACCGTTGTCTACGGCGCATGCGCGCCGTAGACAACGGCAAGAGGCACAGTGGGCATCCCATTGATAAAACCGGAAATGCCGGTTTTTACGGCTCCCGCGCGCACGCGCGGTGACGTCATCGCCGCTCCGGCCAATCAGAGCGCCGATACCCGGAAGTGACCTCCCGGAGCGATGTCTGCGGCCGGAGGGGGGGACGAGGGCGGCTTCGGGGGCTTCGATCTAAGGTAAGTACTGCATAATAAGCTAGTATGCTAGCCATACTAGCTCATTATGCCTTTCTCTTGCAGGTTATTGTTTTTGCTTAAAAAAAAAAAAAAGTGTTTACAACCACTTTAAGCCTCGTACACACACGGCCGAGAATCCCGTCAGGAAAAAAACTTTGGTTTTCCTGACGGGATTCCTGGCAAGCTTTCCTTGCCAGGCCATGGATACAGACAGCCATTCAAGAGAACCGCCGTTCTTTTGAAAGGCAAGAACGCGGTGACGTCATCGACTACGACGAGCCGGTGCTCGTCACATTCGATGCCGTCGCCGCCATCTTGCTACACCCTACACTGCCCTTGTATGCTACCTCGCATGAGTCAAAGTCTTTTCGAGCATGCGCGGGTTTACCTGGGGACAGGTAAGCATACACACTCACGGTTTTCTCGGCAGGAAACACTCTGCCGAGAATCCAGACGAGAAAATAGAGAGCAGGTTCTTTATTTTTCTCGTCGGGATTCCCGGCAGTTTTCTCGCCGAGAAAGCATACACAGGCACGGTTTTCACGGCAAAAAGCTCTCCCAGCAGTTTTCTTGCCGAAAAAAAACGTGCATGTGAACGGGGCTTAAGAGGTGATGGTGAGCTTCTTATTTCTCTAGAAGAGTCACCTGAGAGTTTGAGATGAACAGAGTTCTAAAAATCGAATTGGCAAACAAATTGATGGACACCTGACCATCACACCTACGTATATGGCTGAAGAATGTAAACAACCCTCCATTTGGTGACGTTCGGGTGATTCTAGAATTGAACATATATTGAGTTACATTCAGAAAAAAAGCTTTCCCCAGTTCCTTCAGGCTGACAAACCAGCACCTGGAGCAGACTTCTCTTACGTAACTCAATCTATCCCCCGGGACTATTTTAAGAAAGTTAAGAATTACAGTAGAATCTGGTCAATCAACATTAAGGTAAAGGGTTATGAATAATTTTTTTGCCTTCGGGAAGATAAGATTATTTACTGTCAACAAGTTATTAAAAGCTGAGAGCCATCTCAAAGGTGGTGATCTTCTCATTCCTCAAGATGAGTCACCTTACGCCTCGTACACACGGCCGGTTTTTCCGTCGGATAAAAAACCGACGGTTTTCCCCACAGAGTTCCTCCCAAGCCTGCCTTGCATACACACGCTCATGCCGCGTACACACGACCGTTTTAAATGCCATTTTTTAAAATGGTCATTAAAAACGATCGTGTGTGGGCTCCAGAGCATTTTTCGCGATGAAAAATTTGGAACATGCTCTAATTTTTCTCGTCATGAAAAACGGCCGTGTGTAGGCTTTAACGACGTGAAAAAAAAAATGCACATGCTCAGAATCAAGTGATGAGACGGAAGCGCTCGTTCTGGTAAAACTAGCGCTCGTAATGGAGATATCACATTCGTCACGCTGTAACGGACTGAAAAGCACGAGGCTGAAAAGCGCGAATCGTCGCTCAACAAACTTTACTAACATGAAGGGTGGCGCCATCTGAATGGAACTTCCCCTTTATAGTGCCGTCGTTCGTGTTGTACGTCACCGCGCTTTACTCAAGCATTTTTTTTTCAACGATAGTGTGTAGACAAGGCAGGCTTGATTCAATGACATTAAAAACGGTCGTATGTACCCGGCATCAGACAAAAGTCCGGTGAACTTTTGACTGCCAAGAATGCGGTGACGTAAAAGACTACGATGAGCCGACAAAATTAAGTTCTATGCGTCAAATTGTTTCCGAACATGCACGGTTTTCTTCCCCTCGGAAAAGCATACAGAGGAACGGTTTTCCTGCCAGGATTTTTTCCTGATGGGAAAAAAGAGATCCTGCTCTCTTTTTTTGTTCGGCAGTTTTCCCGTCGTAAAAACTGAGATGGAGCATACACACGGCCGGGATTCCCGACCAAAAGCGCTCATAGCAGTTTTCCCGTCGGAAAAAACGGTCGTGTGTACGAGGCATGAGTGGTTGAGATGAGCAGAACAAAAAATGTTTAGACAGCTGACCATCACACCTACCTGTATGGCTAAAGCTTGTGGACTCCCCTCTAAATTATTAGGCTTGTGCAATTCGTTTCGTAACGAATCGAAATTCGTCCGAATTTAGCAACTTTCGGACATTCGGAAGCGTTCGAATTTCTGAACAAAGCAATTACGAATAAAACCGAATCCGAAATAAATTATATCGCAAATAGCGAATGCCCGAATATCTTCGGCATAATTCGTTATGAAAAAAGTTACGAATGTACGAATCCATACGAAGCACAATAACACTCTGCTCTGCTCTCTGCTCCTCCCTCACCGTGCTGAACTCCCTCTCAAAATGGTGTACAGGGGGCGGAGGCTATAGCCGCATGTAAAAAACGAAAGTAAAATACGAGATTTTGAATCGTTACAAATAACCATTTAGAAAAGTACAAATCCATTCGAAGCACATTAGGCATAATAGGCAGCGTCGTTGTGAGAGAGACACGGAAAATTACGAAACAACGAACCCAAAAAAAGTTACGAAAGTAGGAGTTGTGTCCAGAATCAACGAAAAACAATGTACCCTACCGAAAGTACGAATTATAAATCAACGAAAAATAAGGCTTACATTAATACGAATCATTCCCATTCAACGAAAAATGTAGCTTGCGAAAATACAAATTAGTCCGAACACGAAAAATCCCGTCTAGCAAAATTACGAACGATTACGAATCAACAGGACCGAAAAGAAACGAACTGAAACTAAACAAATTTTTCCGTTGTGCACAAGAAACGAACCTGAAACTAAATGAATTTTTCCGTTGTGCACAAGTCTATAAATTATAACATTTCTAGTTTAACCCCTTCCCGCCGAGCGTACGCACATATGCGTCCTCGGCTTTCAGGGAGTTATACCGGGATGATGCCTGCAGCTGCAGGCATCATCCCGGTATCGTTTTTTAGAGTGGGCGATCGGCTTTCCAGGGATAACAACCGATGCGGACATCCCCCCTCCTCCCGCCGCCTCCCGTCACACCGGGATACCCGATCCGTGATCCGGCATTTCCAGCGTCTAGCCACAGACTGGAACGAAGCCGTAAACGGCTTTGTTACAGTCTCCTGAATGTAAACACGGAAGCGACGTCACAACGTCACTTCCGGTTTACTCGGCTGCCAATGGCGCCGGATTTTAAAAAAATATACAGTATTCAGTATCGCCGTTTTCGACGATCTGAATACTTTGAAGTGCAAAGGAGGGATTTGGGGTCTTTTAGACCCCTTGATCCCTCCATAAAGAGTACCTGTCACCACCTATTACTGTCACAAGGGATGTTTACATTCCTTGTAACAGCAATAAAAGTGATTACATTTTTTTTTTTTTAAAACACAATTTAATAATATAAAAATAAATAAAATAAATAAGAAAAATTAAATTAAATTTAAAACGCCCCTGTCCCCGCGAGCTCGCGCAGCAAAGAAAACGCATACGGAAGTCGCACCCACATATGTAAACAGTGTTCAAATCACACATGTGAGGTATCACCGCGATCATCAGAGTGAGAGAAATAGTTCTAGCACTTGACCTCCTCTGTAACTCTAACCTGGTAACCGTAAAAAATGTTTAAAGCATCACCTATGGAGATTTTTAGGTACCGTCGTTTGTCGCCATTCCACGAGTGCGTGCAATTATAAAGCGTGACATGTTTGGTATCTATTTACTCGGCGTAACATCATCTTTCACATTATACAAAAAAATTGGGCTAACTTTACTGTTTCGTTTTTTTTTTAATTCATGAAAGTGTCCTTTTTCCCAAAAAGTTGAGTTTAAAACACTGCTGCACAAATACCGTGTGACATAAAATATTGCAATGACCTCCATTTTATTCTCTAGATTCTCTGCTAAAAAATATATACATATATATATATATATATATATATATATATATAATGTTTGCGGGTCCTAAGTAATTTTCTAGCAAAAAATACGGATTTTAACTTGTAAACACCAGTCATGAAAGGGATAAAGTATAATTTGAGTTACAATCAGAAGAAAATCCTGCTCAGATTCCTTCAGGCTGAGAAACCATCGCCTGAAGCAGACTTTTCTCCTGATCGTAGCTCAATCTATCCCTCAGGACTAATTTATGAAAGGTAACGATTACAGGAGAATCTAGTTAATCAACATTAGGGTAAAGGGTTATGATTAAATGCTTGCCTTCGGGAGGATGAGATAAGATTATTTTCTTTCGTCAGGTAATTAGAAGCTGCAAGCCATCTTCAAAGGTGTTGGTCCTCACATTCCTCCAAATGAGTATATAGGAATGGGTTGAGATGAACAGAATTCTTAAAATCTAATGACACAAACTTTGTAGGCACTTGACCATCACACCTACTTATATGGCTAAAGCTTGTGGACTCCCCTCAAAATTATAATATTCAGGTGTTTCTAACATAAAGTATCATTTAAATTACATTCAGAAGAAAAGCCCTGTGTAGTTCTTCCAGGCCAACAGACCAACCCTCTGGAGCAGACTTTTCTCTTGACTGTAGCTCAATGTATCCTACAGGAGTATTTTAAGAAAGATAAGAATTACAGGAGAATCAAGTTAATAAACATTAAGGTAAAGGTTATTGATTCTTTTTCTGCCTTCGGGAAGATAAGATTATTTTCTGTCACTAGTTTATTCATAGCTATCTCCAATTATCTTCAAGGTGGTGATCCTCTCATTCCTCCATATGAAGATGAGATGAACAGAGTTTTAATCTAGTGCCAAAAGGTTTGTTGGCACCTGATCATCATACCTACCTACAGGTATGTGTGTAAGGGTGGGGTAGAGGGTAGTAGGCGGTTGTCACGTCTTCCATGATCCCCTCCGCATTGGGCACCAAGTATGAGTCACATGGAAGGCCTACCCTGGGGGGGATTCTTCTGGGCTATTCTAGGCACCTTGGATAGGGTCACTGCCTTACACATGGGGTAACTTTACTTGTGTGGCTAACTTGAACTTTAGTTAACTCTCTTGATGTTTATATAGACCACCACAGTCACTGTTGCATTCAGGAGGCATATGCAGAGCCAATGCCCCCTTTACCTGTCGAGCTTATCTCCACTACCTCACTCCCAGTAATGGAATGGGGTCCCATCATGCACCTAGATTGGACTTCATTCGTGCACTCACTTAACTCTTTTTCTTTCTTACCTGTGCACAGGCTGAGGAAATCTGTGGTGCTGATCTGCTCCTCTTGCTATGGGAGACTGAACTATTCACGGAGAGAGTGCCAACAACCATTTCTCCTGCAAGAGGCTATCCCACCTGTTACATGCACACATTTATGACAGGCTGCTAGAGAAATCTTTGAGTTGAGTTGAGTTGAGAGGTATCTTAATAGAGCGCGGTCTTACCCCGAAGGGTCCCGACGCGCATAGCAGAGTTCCTGGGAAAAGAAGACACAGGAACCAAAAGCAGCACAGAGCAGCAGAAAGGGTGGAAGAGAGAGGCTACGCAGGAAAGTCTTCAGTAACCCGCGGAAGGCCGGAATAGTAGGGGCCTCTTGGAGCTCGACAGGGAGGCTATTCCATAATACGGCACCCTGGTGGGAGAAGGCCCGACCACCACACCAGATCTTCTTGGGCATCGAGATGTAGAGGAGATCTCTGCCGGTAGATCTGAGTGATCTGGCAAAAGCTTGTTTATGAAAACGAGAGCAGAGATAGCTAGGGGTCAGGCCTCTCATAATCTTAAACATAATACATCCTGCCTTAAATAAGGTGCGATAGTGGACCAGCAGCCAATGCAAGGCGCAGAGGACAGGGGTGATATGATCCCTCAACGGGACATCCATGAGTAACCTAGCTACAGCATTTTGTATAAGTTGAAGCTTCTGCACTAACATCTTTGGCAATCCCAGATAAAGAGAGTTGCAGTAGTCTAGGCAGCTACCTATTGTGGCACAGATGACAGTTTTTCTGTCCGAGATATCCAGATATTTAAACAGCCCCCTCAGGAGTTTTAGCTGCCAGTGACATGCACTGACGACCCTCTTTACCTGAGGAGCCAGGGTTAAACCTGAATCTAGGACGAATCCCAGATCATGGACCTGGGGGGCCACCTCCGGACCAGGACCAAATGAGGGAGGCCAAGGTGGGATATCTGGGGGGGTGGCCAGATCGCTGAAGATGATCACCTCAGTTTTTCCCCCCATTAAGTTTCAGGATGTTGGCAGACATCCATGTGTTGATGGCCTCCAAACAGCTGGCAAGGGTGGCATCAGCCGTCTGGTTCCTAGGAATCTTCAGATAGACCTGGGTGTCATAAACATGGTACTGGATGGCGTGGGTCTTTAGTAGGTCAGCAAGGGGCCTCATATAGATATTAAACAGCAGAGGTGACAAGGCAGAGCCCTGTGGCACTCCGCAGTCCAGGGCGGTGTACTTAGAGTAAAAGGGGCCAGTTTTGACTCCCTGAACTCTACCCTCTAAAAAATAGGCCACCCATGCCACAGCCGACTCGCTCATACCCAAAACAGATCTCATCCGCTCCAGTAAGATTCCATTATTTCTGGTATCAAACGCGGCTGGCAGATCCAAGAGAACCAGAGCTACTGAGTCACCCCTGTCCAAGCTGTGAAGGACATCATCATAAACACAGATGAGGCTCGTCTCTGTTCCATGTACAGGTCGAAATCCGGACTGGAATTCATCTAAAAGACGGAAAGACTCAAGGTAAGCCTGTAGCTGGATACCCACCAGGCCCTCATCACCTTTGCCACAAAAGGCAAGATGGAAATCGGCCTGTAGTTGCCCAATATGTCCGGGTCCAAGGTCGGTTTCTTCAGCAGGGCCAAGACCACGGCCCGCTTCAGAGCGCCCAGGACAATACCTGTCCTGAAGCAGCAGTTGATTATCTCCCCAATAAAGGGGGCCAAAAGGGCAGCAGATTATTTAACCAGCCCAGCAGGACATACATCTAATGGAGGAGAAGATGGTTTCAAAGAGGCAATTACCTCAACCACCTGTATAACCGTAACAGGTTGGAAACCGGGCAATCCAGGGGCCATCACTGTGTGGCCGATGTCCTCTTGCACAGGCTCTGGCCTGGGAACGTTGTCTCTAATGGTCTAAACCTTAGAGACAAAGAAGTCAGCAAGCTCCTGGCACCAGTCCTGTAACTCCTTGGGAGCAGAGCTGGTAGCTTCGGGATGGGATAACTCCGAAGAGATCTTAAAAAGTTTGGCCATGCTGTTGGCTGGCTTCCTGATTCACTCCCGGAAGTAGGTCCTTTTAGCCTCTCTAATAGCCCTCTTATAAAGATAGAGGGCCACCAGATGTCAGCTTTCACGAGGAACTTCCACCAGCGTCTCTCCCTGGACCGAACCCGCTTTTTGAGGAGCCTAAGCTCCTCGGTAAACCATTGCAGGCTCTTGCCCAGGGGACGGGGATTAAATCTCATCCTACGGGGTGCAACCACTTCAACCGACTCCTGAAAAATACTCAGCTTCTCAAAAAGATTGGCTGGTTAATACCCTTAGCCACAAGGTTTCCAAATCTGTCTGGGCAGAGTTTTGACAGATTTCTTGAGAAAACCTTGGGGCCAGAGCGATCTGGGATATGTGGAGATTTCCCTTCAGGCTAAAGGAAATAAACCTGTGATCCAACCAGGTCAATTCCCTAGGCAGCGCACAGGTTGACGACAATCCACTGAACAGGCGGTATTAACCCTTTTTCGGCTGCTAGCGGGGGTTAAAACCGCACAGCAAGCGGCCGAATTCCGCGCAAATTCCGACAGTATAGCACCGCTAAAAATAGGCGGCGCTATACCGCCAGCGCACCTCCCGCCCCAGTGTGAAAGGGGCCTTAAGCCCCGTACACACGGTCGGACTTTTGGCCAACAAACTTCATTTTGAGCAAGTTGGACCAACAATCCGACCGTGTGTACGCTCCATCGGACAAACTTTTTTTGCTTTTTTCTTGTTTTCATCGGACAAAAGTTGGGTCTGCAAATGGACAAACAACAAAAGTCCGATGGGGCAAAGTCCGACCGTGTGTACAGAAAACCATCGGACTTTTGTCCGATGGACAAAACAACTAATGTTAAAATCAACCAACAATAGCAGAAGTTGAACAAAGGATGGCGGTAAAGAGCAGAAAAGAGCAGAAAAACCACGTGATGTTGCAAAAAGTTTTGGGAAAGTTTGCAGAAAAGTCAGAGCGTGTCCTGACCAACTTCGTTCGGACAAAAAAACACAGAAAAGTCCGATGGAAGTCCGACCGTGTGTACGAGGCTTTAGTGTCATCTGGTAATGAAAATAATGGGGAATGCGGGTCCCTTAAAATGGAGAGTGTGATATGGTCTTAACAAGGGGAACAAGTCCACACTGAGCCATGTTGGCTACTGTTATATCTAAAAAAGTGCAATCAACACTACGCTTGCACGGAGTCTCGCAACCCCAATGGGAGAAGCGCCAAAGCCTATAGTTAAAACTAAACAGAGAGCTCCGCAAAAGAATACACAAAAAGCTAAATCAACTCAGGAGAGCTCATAAGCATAGTAGGAGTGAACCCAGTCCCTTCAAATAGTAGCAATACTAGAGGGCCGGGGGCCTAATACATAATACACAGTGTGGTGAGTCTATAAAGCAAAATCAAGACAGGAACAAAGAATGTTTCTGGACAGCCGCACTCTGTACAATGCTTGCCTTTATTGAATTAAGAACAGCACTACAAGTCACAGCAAACGAAAAAGACCTGGGTAGCTGACGCGTTTCACACTAAATCTAGTGCTTAGTCATAGCTTGTTCCTGTCTTGCTGAATGCATTGCCTGCACCTGTGATATCTGCACGGTGGATTCTCATTAAGGCTCCCACCTAGAGCGGCTATCTTCTCTTTCCTAAAGCGAAATCAAACAAGTTCAAATGTGTGACAACCTAAAAAGCAAATCCAAAGCGGTGCAAACTCAAACATTAGGTAAAGATTTAAACCAGTGAGGAATTCAAAGAAGAACTATAGTCTCTAAGAGCAGTTGCAATCCTTATCAGCCACCTAGTGACCTCCTTAGCAATGACCTTGCAGCCATCAGGGGGCCCCCTGGTCTCCCGTGTCGCCCGCGAACGGCCGCAAACGGCCTTGTCTCTGCCGCGTCTCTGACGGGGCCGCTTAGCGGCGGCCCACAGATGAAGGCCCGAGTCACGTGATCAAGCCAGCAGATGACAGGTGCGACTACTCACAGAACAGAAGCATGCAGGCTGAACGGGGTTGTGCTGGCTTTAAGCTGTGTGACCAGCAGGGGGTACAAAAAAGTGACTCGTGGCAGTCCAGGTGAGTGAAGCTTAATTCCAGGTGAGTGGAACTTGATGGTGGGATGGGGTGGTAAAGGCAGTGACCGGGGCTCACTGGCGCCCGCTCTACCCTGTGAGGGGAGACTTCCTTGCTGCTACACTGCACTGCGCAGTGGCGGCCGACAGATGAAGGGCCGAGTCACGTGATAAAGCCGGCAGATGACAGGTGCGACTACTCACAGAACAGAAGCGTGCAGGGCAGGCTGAACAGGGCTGTGCTGGCTTTAAGCTGTGCAACCAGCAGGGGGCGCAAAAAAGTGACTGGTGGCAGTCCAGGTGAGTGAAACTTAATTCCAGGTGAGTGGAACTTGATGGTGGGATGGGGTCTTTAACATGATATCCTGCTGGACGTCAATAGATGTCCAGTCAGGATAACAGAACCACTTCCCGGATGTCAATTCCCTATTGACCGGGCAATAGGAAATTGATGTCCGGGAAGTGGTTCTGTTATCCTGACTGGACATCTATTGATGTCCAGCAGGATATAATGCCGGCGCGCGCCCGCGGGGGCCCGCATCGCACCAATCGCGAGTGCGGGGTGTCAGTCTGACACCCTGCATCTCTGATCGTGATAAGAAGCCTCTGTCAGAGGCTTCTTACCACGTGATCAGCGGTGACCAATCACAGCTGATCATTGCGTGAACCAGGAAGTGCCGGTAAACGGCATTTCTCCGTTCACGCTGACAGGGAGAGCCGATCGGCGGCTCTCCCTGTCAGAGGGGGGGGTCTGTGCTGATAATCAGCACATTGATTATCAGCACAGGCCCCTCAAATGTAAAAATGACATGCCCAGCAGTGCCCCATGTAATAAACTCTGCAAGTGCCAATCCCTGCTCACCACAGCGCCAATCCCTGCCCACCACAGTCCAATCACTGTCCAGCAGAAACACCTGTCAGTGCCTCATCATCAGTGCTGCCCATCAGTGCCACCTGTCAGTGCCACCTGTCAGTGCCAATCAGTACTGCCTATCAGTGCCAATCAGTGCCACCTGTCAGTGCCCATCACAGCCACCTGTCAGTGCCCATCACAGCCACCTGTCAGTGCCCATTAGTGCCCATCAGTGCCGCCTGTCAGTGCCCATCAGTGCTGCCTGTCAGTGCCCATAAGTGCTGCCTATCAGTGCCCATCAATGCCGCCTATCAGTGCCCATCAGTGCTGCATATCAGTGCCGCCTATTGGTGCCCATCAGTGCTGCATATCAGTGCCACCTATCAGTGGCCATCAATTCTACATATCAGTGCCTCCTCATTAGTGCCCATCAGTGCCACTTTATCAGTGCCAACTCATCAGTGCCCATCAGTGCCGCCTCATCAGTGCCAATCAGTGCCGCCTCATCAGTGCCCATCAGTGAAGGGGAAAACAAAATTTTATGACAGAAACGAAAAAAAACTTTTTTTTTCCAAAGTTTTTGGTCTTTCTTAGCTTTTTTAGTAAAAAATAAAAACCGCAGAGGTGATCAAATACCACCATAAGAAAGCTCTATTTGTGGGAAGAAAATTATAAAAATTTAGTTTGGTTGCAGTGTAGTATGACCGCGCAATTGTCATTCAAAATGTGACAGCGCTGAAAGCTAAAAATTGTCCTGGGCAGGAAGGGGCGAAAGTGTATGGTATTGAAGTGGTTAATACCTTTGGTAACCATTGGTCTTCACACTGTATTAAATTTGTTCTAAAGGCAGAAGGTTTTTTACCCTCATGTATTCTATGCATGAAGGTAAAAAAAAACTTCTATGTGCAGCAGAATTCCAGCATTGGTGTCTTTGGGCATTTTGTGGTCCCACACTCTGTAAAGGCTCTTTTTCCACAGGTACTCCGGTTTTGGCAGAAGGCTGTGTGGACGGACCCCGATAAAGGCGACACCTCAGGTAATATACACACCTACTTACTCATCGTACTTGAATTGACCTGTTCCCTCTTTTATATTGTACAAGACCAGTGGGTCAGACCCAAGAAATCCCGCAAAGAAAGAACCAGGAAAACATATTAACACAAACCTTCCCGGCTGGGGCATAAATAAAATTTAACCTGCTTACATGTGGACATCCCTCCAAACTGTAAAGTACAGTTTTTATCTAACCAGAGTATAACATTCAAAAGAAATTCAAATTCCTTCTGGCGGACAAACCAGCACCCGGAGCCGACTTTTTCCCGGAATAAAACGTAATTTATTCCCCCAGGACTATTTTAAGAAATGTAAGAATGTGGTTCATCAACATTGAGTTATTTTTTTTCTGCCTTTGGAAAGATAAGACTCTGTCATCAGGTTTTTAGAAGCTGAGCGCCATCTCCAAGGTGGTAGTCTTCTCATTCCCCATCCCCAAGATGAGTCATAAGTAGAGGGGCACTAAACTTTGGTTTTAAAGAAAATCTATTCAAGTTTGTATTTTTAACTCAGAAAACTCCCTTCTATTGCTCTCATCTTCCCCCAAATCTCCAAATTCCATTTTTTTGCTGCTGTGATCTAACTTTCTACACCCTGTTCCAAATTATTATGCAAATTCTATATCAGTGTCACAAAGATTAAATATTTATTTTTTCAGTTTAACTCATGGTTGGCATTGTGTCTCAGGGCTCTTTTGATCACTGAAAACAATCTCGGACACCTGTGATAATTAGATTGCCAGGTGAGCCCAATTAAAGGAAAAACTACTAAGGGCTCTTTCACACGGGACGGATCCGCGAAGATCCGCCCCGTGAAGCTCCGCTTGCTCAGCGGGGATCGCTCCGTTGATCCCCGCTGAGCCAGCGGATGACTGGGCGGTCCCCGCATACTGTGCAGGGACCGCCCTGTCAGAGCGCCGCTCTCCCCTATGGGGGGATCGGATGACGACGGACCGTAGAGTCCGTTGTCATCCGATCTGCTCCGCCGACGGAAGGAAAAATAGGGTTTTCCTCCATCACACTTTGGCAGAGCGGAGCGGGTCGGATGTCAGCGGACATGTCTCCGCTGACATCCGTGGCTCCACAGGGCTACATGGAGCATCCGTTCAGGTCCACCTAAAAAACTGACAGGCGGACCTGAACGGACCGTCCGTGTGAAAGGGGCCTAAAGGAGGGTGTTCCACATAATTAAGCAGAGCGCCATTTTCAAGCAATATGGGGAAGAAAAAGGATCTCTCTGCTGCCGAAAAGAGTGAAATAGTTCAATGCCTTGGACGAGGTATGAAAACATTCGATATTTCACGAAAACTTAAGCGTGATCCTCGCACTATTAAGAGATTTGTGGCTGATTCAGAGCACAGACGGGTTTCGTGCAGATAAAGGCACATTGAGGAAGATTTCTGCCAGATCCATGCATCGGATCAAGAGAGCAGCTGCTAAAACACCATTACATAGCAGCAAACAGATATTTGAAGCTGCTGGTGCCTCTGGAGTCCCACAGACATCAAGGTGTAGAGTCCTGCAGAGTCTTGCAACGGTGCATAAACCTTCCATTCGGCCACCACTAACCAATGCTCAGAAGCAGAAACGGCTGCATTGGGCAGAAAAATACATGAAGACTAATTTTCAAACAGTCCTGTTCACTGATTAGTGCTGTGCAACCCTGGATGGTCCAGATGGATGGAGTAGTGGATGGTTGGTGGACGGCCACCCTGTTCCAACAAGGCTGCGACATCAGCAAGGCAGTGGTGGAGTCATGTTTTGGGCTGGAATCATGGTCGGCCCCTTTAGGGTCCCCGAAGGTGTAAAGTTTGACCTCTGCAGGTAGTAGTGGATTTTCAAAATAAAAAACCTACAATGCACTGTTCCAAATGATTACGCACAGTAAGTTTCAAAACACTTTATAGGCTGTTAAGAACTGAAAATGGTCATTTGTTGTGTTTGCAGCATATTTACTGAAATCAAACGCTATTTCAATCAAGCTTTGAACAACATTTTAACTTTTTAAACATTTTAACTGGTCACGTTACATTTTAACATAGGACCCCTTATTTGATAGCAGCTTCACAAGTCTTGCATCCATTGAACTTGTGAGTTTTTGGACAGTTTCTGCTTGAATTTGTTTGCAAGATGTCAGAATAGCCTCCCAGAGCTGCTGTTTGGATGTAAACTGCCTCCCACCCTCATAGATCTTTTGCTTGAGGATGCTCCAAAGGTTCTCAATAGGATTGAGGTCAGGGGAGGATGGAGGCCACACCATGACTTTCTCTCCTTTTATCCCCATAGCAGCCATTGATGCAGAGGTATACTTTGCAGCATGAGATGGTGCATTGTCATGCATGAAGATGATTTTATTACGGAAAGCATAGTTCGTCATTCTGTACCAGGGAAGGAAGTGGTCAGTCAGGAACTCCTCATACTTCGCAGAGGTCAAACTTTACACCTTCGGGGACCCTAAAGGGGCCGACCATGATTCCAGCCCAAAACATGACTCCACCACTGCCTTGCTGATGTCGCAGCCTTGTTGGAACAGGGTGGCCGTCCACCAACCATCCACTACTCCATCCATCTGGACCATCCAGGGTTGCACAGCACTAATCAGTGAACAGGACTGTTTGAAAATTAGTCTTTATGTATTTTTCTGCCCAATGCAGCCGTTTCTGCTTGTGAGCATTGATTAGTGGTGGCCGAATGGAAGGTTTATGCACAGTTGCAAGACTCTGGAGGACTCTACACCTTGATGTCCGTGAGACTCCAGAGGCACCAGCAGCTTCAAATATCTGTTTGCTGCTATGTAATGGTGTTTTAGCAGCTTCTCTATTGATCCGATGCATGGATCTGGCAGAAATCTTCCTTAATGTGCCTTTATCTGCACGAAACCCGTCTGTGCTCTGAATCAGCCACAAATCTCTTAATAGTGCGATGATCACACTTAAGTTTTCGTGAAATATCTAATGTTTTCATACCTCGTCCAAGGCATTGAACTATTTCACTCTTTTCGCCAGCAGAGAGATCCTTTTTCTTCCCCATATTGCTTGAATATGGTGCTCTGCTTAATAATGTGGAACACCCTCCTTTAGTAGTTTTTCCTTTAATTGGGCTCACCTGGCAATCTAATTATCACAGGTGTCCGAGATTTGTTTTCAGTGATCAAAAGAGCCCTGAGATACAATGCCATCCATGAGTTAAACTGAAAAACTAAATATTTAATCTTTGTGACACTGAAATAGAATTTGCATAATAATTTGGAACAGGGTGTATCTATACACTAAACAGATACAGGGTAAATAAAAAGAGAAAAAGACAAAGGAAAAAAAAAGAAAGAAAAGAAAAAAAAAAAGTAACGAGTATAGGGAAAGAGGGAGGGGGAAAAGGAGGGGGGGGCATTGGGGACAAGAAAGAGAGGAAAAAGGAGAGACAAAGGGAGGAATTTAAATAGGGTAAATCAAGAGGGGCCCAGCTCTTTAACTCAATGAAATGGCAAAATCTTTACCTTGGACACCAAGATTATCGTGATAGCAATTAGAACAGTGTATATAGACAAAGTTCTCAAAATTTATATTTCTAGCGTGAGAAAAAAAAACAAAAACGTGTATACTTAGGAGCCTAAGGGCACCTTTATGCTTGTTCATGCCTTAAACTTCACCAGAAAATATGTAAAAGGTGTGGGGAGGATCAGAGGATTAGGTAAGTATATCTACAGTCTCCAATCTCCTAGACAAAGACAACATTAACCCTCCCAGTGCAGGCCCATCCCCAAAGTGGGGCTTTATGTTTGAGGTCTGAGAGGTGGCATTGCCAGAGCAAGCCAGAAGGCTAATGTCATTTACAATTTGTGTTTGCAGTGATGGTGGAAACCCCTGCGAGGGTAGCCTTTTGTTTCATTGGAACTTTTTCTTCCTTTTTAAATAAAAGTGACCCAACAAGCCCTAAAACTGTATTTATTGGCTGGACTGAACTCATTGGAAAGCTCTACACCTTGAGTTAAGCCACCAGAACATCACAGCATTTACATTTTTTCCCAGGTCCTCGGTCAATCACTGTTTATTTTATGTGATTTTAAGAGTTTTAAATTGTAGAATATTTTGTTCTAACAAGTTACGGGTCTCTCTTTAAATCGGTTTGTGATATACACCTATTAGCCATAACAGCATGATGTCCCACTGTGACCCAAAAGACCTGTGCCACTCAGGCTCTCCGAAAAGGGTTCAAGTCCTTGATGTCCACTGCTGAAAGTGATGGTCCAGGTGGGAGCTCGTCCCGGCTCCTCTGAATGCTAAGTGTAACGGAAATCATGATTAAGCTCCAAGGGGCAGAGCGAAACACGTTGGGGGTGTGGCCTGGCTGGAGTCTATGCTGATGTTGCCACTTACCATTGATCTTTGGGATTGTACAAATGTGCAGACATAGGGAGACCTTTCTTTAAATTAGGATGTCCCACCTAATACTAAGTAGGTCCCCCTTCTGCCTCCAAAACAGCCCTGTCCCGCCAAGGCATGGATTCCACTAGACCTCTGAAGGTATGCCATGGTCTTCGGCACCAAGTCATCACTAGCAGTTCCTAGTCCAGTGGGTTGGAAGGTGGTCCATGGATTGGACTTTTTTTTCCAGCACATCCCACAGATGCTCGAGTTGTGATCTAGAGAACTTGAAGGCCAGGTCAACACCCCAAGCTCCTTGTTGTTTTCCTCAAACCATTTTTTGAAGTGTGGCAGGGCGCATTATCGTGCCGAAAGAGGCCACTGCCATCAGGGAATACCGATTCCATGAAGGGGTGTACTTGGTCTGCAACGATATTTAGGTAGGTGGTAGGTGTCAAGTAACATCCACATAAATGTCAGGAACCAAGGTTTCCCTGTAGAACATTGCCAAAAGCATCACACTGCCTCTGACGGCTTTTCTTCTGCCCATACTGCATCCTGGTACCATCTCTTCCCCAGGTAAGTGACGCACACACAACCGGCATCCACATAATAAAATAAACTGTAATGAATCAGACCAGGCCACCTTCTTCCATTGCTCTGTGGACCAGTTCTGATCTTTACAGACCCATTGTAGGCACCGGTCAGCATAGGCGCCCTGACTGGTTTGCAGCTAAACAGCCCCATACACAACAAACTGCGATGCTCTGTGTGTTTTGGCACCTCTCTTTCAGAAGAAAAAGAAGAACTGCTGCACATCCAAAGGTTCCAAATGCCTTTATTGAGATCACCGTGATAACACCAAGGACACCAGAAAACACGTAGATGCGTTTCCCACATACATCTTGCGCTTAATCATTACCAATTAATGATTAAGCACAGGATGTATGTGTAAAACGCATCTACATGACTGTTTTCTGGTGTCCTTGCTGTCATCACGGTGATCTCAATAAAGGCATTTGGAACCTTTGGATGTGCAGCCATTCTTCTTTTTCTTCAAGTATGCCATGGAGGCGGGCCGGGGCTGGCACTCCTTACTAGGTTCCAATTGGGTTATCATATACACCTGGAGCAGTGGGTCCTTCTACCTTTCTTTCAGAACCAACACTCAGTTTTGCAGCAATTTGAGCTCCAGTAGCTCGCCTATTAGACCGGACTACTCGGGCCAGCCTTTGCTCGCCACCTCCATCAATGAGCCTTGGTCGCTCATGCCCCCGTTGCCCGTTTTCCTTTGACCACTTTTGGTCAGTCTAGACCGGGAACATCCCACAAGAGCAGCAGTTTAGGAGTTACTCTGACCCAGTCTTCTAGCCATTACCATTTGGCCCTTGTCAAAGTCGCTCAAATCCTTACGTTTGTCCATTTTTTTCTGCTTTCAACACCTCGACTTCAGGGACAACATGTACACTTGCTGCCTAATATATCCCACCCACTTTTACCATTGAGATAATCAACATTGATTATTGATTGATTCACTTAACCTGTCAATGATCATAATGGTATGGCTGATCGATGTAGTATAACATACGGAGTTTGGAGCCACATAATAAAGGTCTGTTTTCTTCCTTGGTATTTTTGAGGTCTATTTAGGCTTGTGTGCTCCTCTGACAACTAATAAGCGCCTAACAATAGTTTTTTTTCCCATGTATTATATCTATTACCGTAATTGTATTCATATCACATTTAAAAAATGTCCCCTACATCCATGACTACGTTTTAAGAAAACCTCTTTGACAAGTTGAATGCAAATGAAAGGCATTTCCTTGTCCTCACCATGGACAGACCGGAGGGACAGGTTTGGCATGGTTCGAAAAAACTGCAATAAAACTGAAGAGGCAAAGGCCATGGGCTTCAGATGGGGAAGGCAGCTGAAGGTAAGACAGTCTTTGATCGATTGCTCAGATTACTTCTCCTTATCTTCTGCAGTCAACAGCAAATTATGTCTATAACAATCTTCATTTTTTTTTTTTGTAGCTACAGGCTTAGGATTTGCAAAGTTTGTCTTGAAATTTATTTGCTTAATTTTTGGTTTGTTTTACTAGAAATAACTTCCTGCAAAATGGGTAGGATTTCATTTGAAAAAAAAAAAAAGAATTTCTAGAGCGATTGTTTAGTTTTTGTTATCAAATTGTAGATTATTTTCAACCAAAAATCTAAAGAGGTTGGAATTAATTTTTTTCTCGAGCAAAGGAAATTCTGGCTATGAATATAGTTTTCATTTTGGGAAAATTTGTATTTTTCTTGTATGAACATCCAGAAATTGAACGCTGAATTTGAAACGTTGGCGTGACAAAATGACAAACATTTTCAAGGTTTTCCAAAAAAGGGGTTTCGAATTTTCCAATCCCATAATGATACTACTGAATGCTCCAATGCAGCCATTCTCAACCAGGGTTCCTTCAGAGGTTGATAGGGGTTCCTTCAGCTGTGGCTGATTCACCTCTGATCTGATGGTGCCTGCTTAGTTCTGGGTCTGGGGCCATTTACCAGCCAGCTGCACAACACCATTGATCTTTTTAGCTGTTTGTAAGGGTGGCATTCTTACTGCCAATGTAAGAGGCATTCTTCTCACTGATTACCAATGTAAGGGGCATTCTTCTCACTGATTACCAATGTAAGGGGCATTCTTCTCACTGATCACCAATGTACTGATCTTTCGTCCCATTCTTCCCGCTGACCACCAATATAATGAACATTCTTCCCACTTATTACCAATGTAAGGAGCATTCTTCCCACTGATCACCAATGTAAGGAACATTCTTCCCACTGATCACCAATGTAAGGGGCATTCTTCTCACTGATCACCAATGTAAGGAACATTCTTCCCACTGGCCACCAATGTAAGGGACATTCTTCCCACTGATCACCAATGTAAGGAACATTCTTCCCACTGACCACCAATGTAAGGAACATTCTTCCCACTGACCACCAATGTAAGGGGCATTCTTCTCACTGATTACCAATGTAAGGAACATTCTTCTCACTGATCACCAATGTAAGGAACATTCTTCTCACTGATCACCAATGTAAGGAGCATTCTTCCAACTGATCACCAATGTAAGGAACATTCTTCCCACTGATCACCAATGTAAGGAACATTCTTCCCACTAATCACCAATGTAAGGGACATTCTTCTCACTGATCACCAATGTAATGATCTTTCATCCCATTCTTCTCACTGACCACCAATGTAAGGGGCATTCTTCCCACTGACTACCAATGTAAGGGGCATTCTTCCCACTGACCACCAATGTAATGATCTTTCATCCCACTGACCACCAATGTAAGGAGCATTCTTCCCACTGTCCCCAATGTAAGGGGCATTCTTCCCACTGATCACCAATGTAATGATCTTTCATCCCATTCTTCCCGCTGACCACCAATGTAAGGGACATTCTTCCAACTGACTCCCAATCAATTGGTGTTCATAAGTTTTCCCTCAGATCTGAAAATTAATTTAAGGATTCCTTTGGCTTAAAAAGTTTGAGAAAGTCTGCTGCAATGAATGATTTTTCTGAATTTCAAGCGAAATTCTACTGGGGTATTGCCAGCTTAAGGTGCATGTTTCTTTAGGAGCAAGAGAATGTAAAAACATGTGCTCATAATCACCATCATCTGGAACTCATTTGCCACCCATATCCAATTAATTTATTCATTTCTCAGGAAGGGGCAAATATGCTGTGTGTGTGTATATATATATATATATATATATATATATATATATATATATATATATATACATATATACACATATACTGTCTTAAGGTCTCCTTCACACCAGGAGGTGTGTCTGAGCACACTGGGTGGGTGAAATGCACAAACAAGGTGCACGATTTTTAAAATCTGCATTACCATGCGTTTTGCTAGATTCACATGGGTGAGGTGAGGAGGTAATACGTTGCTTCCTCAATGTCTGATTTAACCCTTAAAATGTCACACTGCCGAAGTTGAGGTCACGTGCTCAGCGTCATATCCAGAGGTTGTCTTTGGGAAATAGACGTGTGAGTGCTGCCAGCATTACTGCAGAGGATGAAGGGATGGGGGGTCAGCCTGTCAGTGCTCAGACCATACGCCGCACACTGCATCAAATTGGTCTGCATGGCTGTCGTCCCAGAAGGAAGCCTCTTCTAAAGATGATGCACAAGAAATCCTGCAAACAGTTTGCTTAAGACAAGCAGACTAAGGACATGGATTACTGGAACCATGTCCTGTGGTCTGATGAGACCAAGATAAACTTATTTGGTTCAGATGGTGTCAGGCGCATGTGGCGGCAACCAGGTGTATCACGGGAGCACGCTCGCAATCACTCACCACCATGCGAGCTCGCATGAAGGTGTTGAGTTCTTGCGGGGGGGGAGCCGAGACAGCCACCAAGGGACCCCAGAAGACCAGGTTCGGGGCCACTCTGTGCAAAACGAGCCACACAGTGGAGGTAAGTATAACATGTTTGTTATTTAAAAATGAAAAAAAATTAAATAAATTTGTCTTTAGTGATCCCTTAAGACCCCGTACAGATATCACTTTGCAGGAACGAGCGTTCCCGCTTGCAATTCTGAAAAACCCAATTTACACGCGTTTCTGCGCGTCACGCATTGGGCAGCCCATTAACTTCAGTGGGCAGCCCTACGCACGTTTGTTGCCCATTCGAAGATCCTGCTCCTTTTTTTTTTGGGCGACACTCTTATGCCACGTACGAATGGCCGGACTTTTGACCGGGCAAAACTCAGTCGGAATTCCGACAGAAAAATAGAGAACCTGCTCTCTATCTAACTCTCGAAAAAGTCAGATGAAAAGCTCCCATCTGACTTTTTCCATCGGAAATTCTGACCGTGTGTACGCGGCATTAGAGCGGTTTTTAAACATGCATTTTTGCCGCGATTGTGGCAGAATCGCAGTGTGCTTGCGGTGGCATCAAGAATAATAGCAAAACTCGCATTGTGCATTTCGCCGCAATTTGGAAATCGCAGCGTTTCTCCCGGTAATTCCAAAAGTGGCAAGTGTGAATGCAGCCTAAAGCCGGGTACACACGGGGGGTGAATGTCGGGAGACGTTTGCCGGTTCATAAAAAAAAAAAAATGCCCGTGTGTATGTCAGTCGGAGTGTTCTGGAGGAGGGGCCGTCCACCTATCAGAACACAACAGCTCAGCGGGGGGCGGGGGGAGATCGCTGCACTTACTTCGCATAGTAAGCACTAGAATAAATATTTGGACAAATTTTTCAATATGCAGTTTTCTTTTGAGCGTTTATGAAGTGCTTTTTTGCCGTGTTTGTGTGTTTTTTTTTTTTTTACCGTGTTTTTGCCCCGATTTGCGATTTTCACGTTTTTTTTTTTTTTTTACAAATTGGTTGTTGGGCAGATTAAAAAACGCAAAATCGTGGTAAAAACACACTATATGCTTTTCTGCAGCTTCTCCATTAAAGTCTATTTAATCAAAAAAGCAAAAAAAAAAAAAAAAGCAACATTTTGCATTTAAAAAATTCCCAGACCCTTTCCAAAAACGCAGAGGCACAAAAATGCATTGATGTGAACACGCTCCACAGGAACCACCCATGTTAAAAATAATGTCCTGCGTTTCTGAAAAAAAAAAAAAGCATGAAAAAATGCATTGGTGTGAATGGTAGTCATGTGGAATTCGTTTCGTTCCGAATTCGTTCTTTAACGAATTTCAACAAATTTGTTCAATCGGAAATTTCAAAATGATTGAAAACCCAATTTTGAATATTCAAAAATTAGTAAAATGTGAAAATTCGGAAATTCAGAAATTCTAAAATTCGCAAATGCGAAAACCCGAAAATTTGAAAGTCTGAAATAACAACTACCGTATATACTCGAGTATAAGCCGACCCGAATATAAGCCAAGGTACCTAATTTTACCACAAAAAAATGGGAAAACTTATTGACTCGAGTATAAGCCTAGGGTATCCATCTGCATGCCTCACTGTGCCTCACTTTGCCTCACTGTGTCCATGTGCATGCCTCACTGAGTCCATGCCTCACTGTGCCTCATTTTGCCTCACTGTGTCCATGTCCATGCCTCACTACTGTCCATGTCCATGCCTCACTGTGCCCATGCCTCACTGTGTTCATGACTAGACTGACATTTAAAGTGGAAATAAACCCTCCTATCATTTTCAGGCAAGGAAGCTGCCATCTTGGCCTCTGTTTAATCTTCAACTGCCATGATGCTGCACATGTGATCAGTTATGACACCAGCCATTGGATCTTTTGACAGTTTGGTTGAGAGCACAACCAATGTGACAGTTAGCTTTCCCGGCATGCCGGGAATGTAACTGCTTTTTTAAATTGTTAAATCGATGGGTTTACTTCCGCTTTAACATGGGAGTCTATGGAAGGGGTGCCCGGCTTTGAAAAATCGCTGCTCCCCGACCGTAGGTCCCCCAGACAAAAATCGTTTCACACTCATAGAGGAGAAATGGGGCTACACGTGTGCCAAGTTTCGGGTCCTGGGGACCTACGACCGGCCGGTACCGGGTCCCCAAAGTCACTGGAGAAATTTACCATTTAACATGGGAGTCTATGGAAGGGGTGCCCGAGTTTAAAAAATCGGTGCTCCCCAGCTGTAGGTCCCCCAGACAACAAACTTTGTACACTTGTAGAGGAAGAGGGGGCTACATGTGTGCCAAGTTTGGGGTACAGGGGACCTACGGTCGGCCGGTACCGGGTCCCCAAAATCCAGAAGATCAGGCACAAAAAAGGTGACTCGAGTATAAGCCGAGGGGGGCATTTTCAGCACAAAAAAATGTGCTGAAAAACTCGGCTTATACTCGAGTATATACGGTAACTAATAATAACTTAACTATCACTAACTATTAAATTATAGGTATTGTAATTTCCTTTGGCTGTTAGTGAACGTAACGAATACAAATTTTTCCGAAATAACGAATGCCGTATCTAAACGAATGGAACGTAACAAAATCAATAATAATAAATAATAATAATAAAACATTTTTTATATTATTATTATTATTTATTATTAATTCGGTATTCCGTTCCATTTGTTTAGATGTGGCATTCGTTATTTCGGATAAATTCGTATTCATTACGTTCACTAACAGCCAAATTTGAAAGGAAATTTCAATACCTATAATTTAATAGTTAAGTTATTATTAGTTGTATACATAAAGAGAAGATAATTGGGACTTTAACAGTGCTGAAAACATACTCCTGGAATAATTAGTTGTACATCATGTAACGTAAAAAATATTTTTAATAAATTGGTAAAAGGAGTATCTCAACATATGAGACACCACTCTAAAAACATTTCACAGCATCATATCACTAAACCTCATCGCCTCCCCCAAGTCTCCAAAAGGTATTGCCCCCTCTAATAACTGAACAGAATATCAGAAAATACATCAGTGGAGGGAGACAGCCACAACCCAACGCGTTTCGCCTTGTCGGCCTCTTCAGGGATCCTAGTATAGGGGGGATGGGTAAGTAGTGATGCTGTAATAGAAATAGATATAAATAATATACATCCAAATATACAAATGACATAACTCAATAGTCATGATGTACATAGAAACATGAAAACTTACATGTAGAATATTGTTTCTGGGGGACCCAAATGAGGACATAGACACACCTCTACCAGGGCACTAGCGTGTAATACAAGTGATTGTTCAGCATAGCGAAAAAAAATGAAAAAACGAAATTTGAACAAAAAAATTAAAAATGTAAACAAAAAATATTTGAAAAAAAAAAAAATGTAAACAGCAAAAAAAAAAAATGTACTGAAAATTTCAAACTGTAATGCCTTATACACACGATCGTTTTTCATGCCGTTAAAAATGCCATTTTTAAAAATGGCCATTAAAACCGACCGTGTGTATGCTCCAGAGCATTTTTAACGACGTGAAAAACGATAGTTTGTATGCTTTAACGACGTGAAAAAAAACGCGCATGCTCAGAATCAAGTATGAGACGGGAGCGCTCGTTCTGGTAAAACTAGCATTCATAATGGAGATAGCACATTCATCACACAGTAACGGACTGAAAAGCACGAGGCTGAAAAGCACGAATCGTCGCTCAACAAACTTTACTAACATGAAGGGTGGCGCCATTCGAACGGAACTTCCCCTTTATAGTGCCGTCGTACGTGCTGTATGTCACTGCGCTTTGCTCGAGCGTTTTTTTTAATGATCGTGTGTACGCAAGACAGGCTTGAGAGGAAACATGAAAAAAAAACGACAAGAAAAACGTCGGTTTAAAAAATGGCATGAAAAATGATCGTGTGTATGGGGCATTACACAGATATTGCATGACATAAACACTTGGAACTACCACTAAGTTGGTCTCTGCTTTAGATATAATATTTGGGAGTTTTAAGAAATCTTTAGGCCTAAAATAGATTTTTTTTAACCACCTCAGCCCTGGAAGGTTTTACCCCCCTTCATGACCAGGCCATTTTTTTTTGTGATACGGCACTGCGTTACTTTAACTGACAATTGTGCAGTCGTGCGAAGCTGTACACAAATAAAATTTTGTCCTTTTTTCCCCACAAATAGAGCTTTCATTTGGGGGTATTTGATCACCTTTGTGGTTTTTATTTTTTGCTCTTTAAACAAAAAAAAAAGACAGACAATTTAAAAAACAAACAAAAAAAAAACAATATTTTTTACTTTCTACTATAAAATATAACCAATAAAAGAAGTAAAACAAAAATCTAATTTCTTCATCAATTTAGGCCAATATGTATTCTGCTACATATTTTTGGTAAACAAAATCCCAATACAGTGGAACCGTGGATTACGAGCATAATCCATTCCAGGAGAATGCTCATAATCCAAAGCACTCGCATATCAAAGCGAGTTTCCCCATAGAAGTCAATGGAAACTAATATGATTTGTTCCGCATTGACTTCAATGGCATGCAATACCGCATGTGACCAGAGCTAGGGGGCGCCAGAGAGCCTCTGAAACACTCGGAAAGGCCCGGGGACAGTTCGGCTGAACTCGAAAAACCTTAGAAAGGCTCGGGATCGGAGTATTTCCGAGTTTTTCCAACCATTTCCGAAACGGGTACATTCGGCTCCGTCTAGCTCTGGCGCCCCCCCCCCACCTCAGGCCAAACACGGTACTGCACACTGCTGTGGTTTGAATCCTACTCGTATTGCGAGACAACACTCGCAAACCAAGTCAGGATTTAAAAAAAAAACAGCGCTCGTATTGCGAAACGCTCGTTAACCGCGTTACTCGCAATCCGAGGTTTCACTGTAAGTGTATATTGATTGGTTTGCGCAAAAACTATAGCATCTAAAAACTATGGGATATTGTTATTTATTTATTTATTTTCTTTTACTAGTAATGGCGGCGATCATAGCTTATAGTGGGACTGCGACATTGCGGCAGACAATTTGGACACTATCTGACACTTTTTTGGGGACTAGGGACATTATTATAGTGACCAGTGGTAAAAATATGCACTGTCACTGTACTAATGACACTGAAAGGGGTTAACCTAAGGGTCGATCAAAGGGTTAAATGGGTTCAAGTAGTAGTATGGATTTCTGTTAAAGTTGCATAACTTTCTATAGAATGGACACATTTTTATGCACGTACAGTATTCTGGAAAATCAAAACAATTTATAATTCATCATATTTGACATTAGTAAATGGTAAGAATTCTTTCTCATTCTGGGTAATAATGCGAGGTATGAGTCTAGTAAGGTCATTGGCAGTTGATGCTCGGAGCTGTTTACTGAAGATGTGTGAACCGAAGGCAGGACAAAGAATCCGGTCTTCTGAAATAGGTAGCTGGAGCGGCCGGTTTGAGGTCAACCCAACGTTCAATATCTAAGGCCTGAAGGCATCATTACAACGTTTCCTCATAGATATCTTGACAAGAGATATAAATATAACACAAATTGTAAACTTCATATCGGTCTTATGTTAAGCTCTTTCCAATGAGGTGGAACGTCTCGTAGATCGAGTGACTCATTCATGAAGAAGGTATTAGAACGGAGCGGATTTCACACTCTATTCCAACAACCCAACTTGGGTAAACAATGTAAACGACCATAAAAAAAAAAAAAAAAGAAGCAGATAATGGACATCAATCTGTGTTTTATGTGGTTACACCAATACTGTACAAGGGTGAAGCCCAGCGGAATTCCTCTGTGTTGTGTTGGGACTTAAAAGTTATGAATCAAGTTGAAACTTTAACAAAGAATAAAGGAAATGCCTATTTTAAAAATGTTTTTTAAGTCTACTTTTAAAAACATTCTTTAAAGCTCTTGACACTGTAGGAATTCTGAAATATGCTATTTCACCCTGGGCACAGAGAAAGTGCGTCACGATGGGGATTTACTGGTGGGTGGGAATGTTTGACCACAACTTATTCCAACACCCGTTTGAGGGGAGAGTTTCGGTCAAGATAAAAAAAAAAAGAAGAATATATTTGAACTCCCTTAATATCAACACACATTATATATAACACATACATACAACATACTCTATATTGGATGTGTGCAATATTTGCTCTTAATAAAAATGATCAATAATCAGCAATAGTGAGCAAATAGTGGCGCTAATTATATATAAACACACCTAAAGTGATATATACCTAATCCTAAACATATAATGGTGAAATAAATGAACAATTGTAACACCCAGTGACAAGTGAAAAAACAATCAATACAAATCAATAAAAATCAATGTAACGTTATTTAAAGTTATTTAAATATAACAGTCCATATAGAATCCAGTGAGATATTTGCAATGTAGTTTCTTCTTAGTTCTTCCACCACACCAAAGTGCAAGTGACTCAACTCCCCTTAGCAAACGCACTCACCAAATTTATTTGCCTGCCACTCTAGTGTTAGGCTCAAGAGCTTGTACACCAAACTGAATAGGTGAAACGACTGTCCTCAATCCAACCGTTGTGTAGGGCAGTGTTTCTCAACTCCAGTCCTCAAGGCGCCCCAACAGGTCATGTTTTCAGGCTTTCCATTACTTTGCACAGGTGATTGGATCAGTTTCACTGCCTTAGTAATTACCACAGCTGCTTCATCTTACGGAAATCCTGAAAACATTACCTGTTGGGGTGCCTTGAGGACTGGAGTTGAAAAACACTGGTGTAAGGGATCTCTCCACATGTGAAATAAAAAGTGCTCCAATAGTGTGATATTGTACAAACCAGTTTATTAAAAACAGACCAAAAACTTCACCCTATAAACTCACATTCCAAATTTCAAAAGCCAGCAAAAGTATAAAAACCACAGCAACTCTTTGAACAATGGCACAGCGGTACAATGCGGTCACGGCGGACCCGAAGCGAAAACTCGGTTTATCTCTCTCACCCGTTCCCCAGTGTCGGATCAGAAAGCCTGATCACCACTTCCTAGTTTGAGCGTCACACGTCACTGATGATGATTGCAGCACTGTCACGCCCCCGACATGTTTCGTCAGAACGACTTATTCATGGAATTGGCTGTACGGCGTGGCAATCATCCCTTTTATACCTCCTTGTCTATCATCCATATATATTAAAGGGGGATTGGGGAGTTCCATATAGGTCCTCGAACTGCGATTGCGCTCACTTTGTGTCTCCGGCGGCCGCAAAGCCCAGAGCATTACATATAATAATAGAGGAGAAAATACATCCTATCCTGCCATTGAATTTGTCTGCATCATAATAGGTCAGATGAGTCACCTTATGCATCGTGCTTGGCAAAACAACTAGTGTGAATATCTCATCTTACCCACTAGCTGCAATCGTAACACTGCATAGAGGGCTTGCATAACATTTAAAATGCAAACTTATTGATCAAATGCTAGAAAATCACAATAGCTTAGCCAACAAACTAGTTGGTGTATGGGCAACTGGCTAGAAGATCTAAAACATATATATATAAAGCATCTAAAATCAGAATCAGTAGAGGTTAAAATAAATATATAAAATCCATAATCTATTCTACAACAACTAGTACTGACTTAATCACCATTGTTTACAGTGGATAGAGTGAATATAAACTGTAACGTTCCTAGATAACTACTGGCTTTGCGGCCGCCGGAGACACGAAGTGAGCGCAAGCGCAGTTCAAAGTCCTATATGGAGGATAGACAAGGAGGTATAAAAGGGATGATTGCCACGCCGTACAACCAATCCCATGAATAAGTCATTCTGACGAAACATGTCGGGGGCATGGCTGTACGGCAATCATCATCAGTGACGTGTGACGCTTAAACTAGGAAGTGGTGATCCGGCTTTCTGATCCAACACTGGGGAAACGGGTGAGTGTTTTTAATAAACTGGTTGTACAATATCACACTATTGGAGCACTTTTTATTTCACATGTGGAGAGATCCCTTACATAACGGTTGGATTGAGGACAGTTGTTTCACCTATTCAGTTTGGCGTACAAGCTCTTGAGCCTAACACGACAGTGGCAGGCAAATACATTTGGTGAGTGCGTTTGCTAAGGGGAGTTGAGTCACTTGCACTTTGGTGTGGTGGAAGAACTAAGAAGAAACTACATTGCAAATATCTCACTGGATTCTATATGGACTGTTATATTTAAATAACTTTAAATAACGTTACATTGATTTTTATTGATTTGTATTGATTGTTTTTTCACTTGTCACTGGGTGTTACAATTGTTCATTTATTTCACCATTATATGTTTAGGATTAGGTATATATCACTTTAGGTGTGTTTATATATAATTAGCGCCACTAATTGCTCACTATTGCTGATTATTGATCATTTTTATTAAGGGCAAATATTGCACACATCCTTTATCTCTCTTCAAGTGGCAGCTTTAGGTTTATGCTTGGAGCCTAGGTGCAGTGGTGGTAATTCTAGTGAGGGTGGTTCTATTACCAACAATTTTTTGTGAACATACTCTATATTGCCAAAAGTATTGGGACACCTGCCTTTACAAGCACATGAACTTTAATGGCAACCCAGTCTTAAGCCTCGCACACATGACCGGTTTTCTTGGCAAGAACCAGCAAGAAAATTGCTGGCAGAGCTTTCTTGCCGAGTAAATCGGCCGTGTGTACGAGGCTTTCAGGTTTCTCGTCGAGAAAACTGGGCAGAATCTCGACGAGAAAAATAGAGAACCTGCTCTCTCTTTTCCCGACGAGAAACCCGAGAGTGTGTACGCTTACCTGTCGCCGTGGAAACCCGCGCATGCTCGAAATGACTTTGACGCATGTGCGGTAGCTTCCTAGGCATAGGTAGGGTGTAGCAAGATGACGGCGGCGACATCGAATGTGACGAGCGCACAATCGTCATAGTCGATGACGTCATGCGTTCGTTCCATTCAAAAGAACGGCGGTTCTTTTGAATCGAGCGTGTGTACACTCGGTCGGGACAAGATTCTTGTCAAGAATCTCGTCAAGGAAAAACTACAGGTTTTTTCCTGACGAGATTCTCGGTCGTGTGTACGAGGCTTAAGTCCGTAGGGTTCAATATTGAGTTGGCCCACCCATTGCAGCTTTAACATCTTCAACTCTTCTGGGAAGGCTGTCCACAAGGTTTAGGAGTCTGTCTATGGGAATGTTTGACCATTCTTCCAGAAATGCATTTATGAGGTCAGGCACTGATTTTGGACGAGAAGGCCTGGCTCGCAGTCTCCGTTCTAATTCATCTCAAAGGTGTTCTATCGGGTTGAGGTCAGGACTCTGTGCAGGCCAGTCAAGTTCCTCTACCCCAAACTCGCTCATCCATGTCTTTATGGACCTTGCTTTGTGCACTGGTGCGCAGTCATGTTGGAACAGGAAGGGGCCGTCCCCCAAACTGTTCCCACAAAGTTGGGAGCATGAAATTGTCCAAAATGTCTTGGTATGCTGACGCCTTAAGAGTTCCCTTCACTGGAACTAAGGGACCAATCCCAACCCCTGAGAAACAACCCCACACCATAATCCCCCCTCCACCAAATGATTTGGTTAGTTCCAATGAAGGGAACTATTTATCTATTAAATTATTCAACAAGTTTAGTTATATACACAGTTTAACTTGCTCTTTCTTTCTATTTTTCTTTCTTTTCTTTTCTTTTTTTTTCTTTTCTTTTTCTTTCCTTGGCTTCTTTCTTTCTTTCTCTTTCTTTCTTTCTCTTTCTTTCTTTCCTTTTTTCTTTTCTTTCTCTTTCCTTGCCTTCTTTCTTTCTTTATTTCTTTCTTTCTTTCTCTTTCCTTGCATTATTTCTTTCTTTTTTTTCCTTCTTTCTTTCTTTCTCTTTCATTGCCTTCTTTCTTTCTTTCTTTCCGTTTTTTTTTTCTTTTCTTTCTCTTTAATTGCCTTCTTTCTTTCTTTCTTTCTTTCTTTCTTTCTTTCCACCTGTCAACTGCCCCCGAAAATACACTTTTTAGAGGACGCAGCAAGTATTTATGTTTTGTGTGAGAAACTTGATGGTTGTACAAACTTTCACCGGATCATTTATTTCCGGTGTATTCTTCTTCCTTGTTGAATTGGGTAATTTTTAATGGGACCTGGAAACAAAGACCATTATATACATTGTTGTGAATAGAAAAAAACATTCACCCTATTTCCTCGTTCTTTACATTGCGGATCAGCAAATGAAAGATCCTTTTAACCCTCCAATACTGCCTCCCGGGGCTTTTCAAGTGGACTTTAAAGCCCTGGAGGCGTTGCGGCTTTTACATCATGGGGCCGCTATGATTGGCTCTCACATCGATCACATGATCAGGAGCCCATCCCACTGGGTTCCAACCAGAAGCCTTGACCGAAAAGTTGTTGGCGACAGCTTGGTCTGTGTGCTTGGAGAACGCAGCGGGCACGCTTGTGCCACTGTGGACGTGGACATTAATTACCAGCCTTATAGGGCATTTGTTTTTTTTTAAAAAAGTTTTTTATTGATTTTGATAATACAGTACAAACAACAAACAACATTACCCGACCCAGCACAACACCGGGACGCAATAGGTCAACATGGCCAACGATTAGGTACATTTACAGAAAATGCCCTGTCTAACTAACATTTGTGTAACTGACTAACAGACAGTACTCAAACTCGCACCCCCCCCCCCCGCTCAGTTCCCTCTCCCCCCCATCCCCCATGAGTCACCCGGATACAGAAATCCTGCCCCACTGCTGTCATGGATATGCACTAATGTCTGTCTGCCATCTTACCTTTTCCTCTTCATGTGTTCATCTTATGCCGCGTACACACGATAATTTTCCCGTCGGGAAAAATTTAATTTTTTCCTTCGGACGAGAAAAACGATCGTCTGTGGGCTTTTTGTCATTTTTCCTGACGGGAAAAACGGCATTAATCACGACGAGAAAGATTAGAACATGTTCTAATTTTTCTCGCCGTGATTCCCGTCATTTTTTTCCCGTGCAGTTTCCCCATAGGGAAACACTGCCAGGGAGCCCCCACACGGTCAAATAAAAAAATGTAATTTAAAACGGCCGTGTGTGGGGGGAACAAGCTGTTCCTCGTTTTTCACGTCGATTTTCTCGACGGTGTTTTCACCGTGGAAAAAATCGATCGTGTGTACGCAGCATAAGAGGCTGGACTCCTTCACCTGGCTTCCTTTATAATCTCCTCCCAGCCTGACTCCACCCAAGGCCCTATCACAGAACACTATATTAACCTGTGCACTGCAAGCCTGCCTTGCTGATCAACGTGTTTGTTAAGCATTGTGTGTTTGGGTTCCTGCCTGCCGTGTGCTACGTCTGTCTCTCTGTTACGATATTGGCTTGTTCCTGAATATCCCTGTCTGCTTGTGACCCTTGACCTTCGGCTTGTCCTTCGTTTATCCTTGCCTGCTTGTGACCCCGACCTTGGCCTTTCCCCTCACTATTCTTGAATCCTGTGCTGCTGCTCCCCCTCTTTCCTCCTTACCCTACGAGGCGTGAGCTAGGAGACTCTGGGGGTCGCGACCTGGACCCAGCCTGCAGCGTAACATCCTCACCACTAGAGGCTCTGGAGAAGACCTGCTGGGTCTTAGACTCCGCGCCCTGGTGTATCTCGGCTCTAGCTTCCTGTGGATCCTGGTTGTGCTCCTCTGGTCCCGCTTTCCACAACCACTCAGTATCCTATCCGCAGCAGTCAGTCATAGGGTTCACTACCTTGTGGTGCACTCCTAACCCCCTACCGTGTGCATCTGTCACCTGGCCACAGGTGACCTGACAGTTTGATCAGCCATGAACCCGGCTGACATGCCGCTCCCTGCGGATGATCCATTGCAGGGCATAGTTCGCAGACTTGAGACCCAGGAATCAAATCAAACTCAGGTGATGCGATTCCTCCAGGATCTGGCTCCTCGCTTCGAGCAGCTTCAGGCCTCCTTGGGAACCCTGAATCCGCAACCTCAAGTACAACCAGCGGCTGCACCTATCGCACCAGTCGCAGCCACACACTCACTAAAACTGCCAGCTCCGTTCCGTTTCTCTGGGGACTCCAAGGCCTGCAGGGGGTTTCTCAGCCAATGTACGATTCATTTTGAGCTTCAGCCTCAAAGCTTCCTGTCTGATCGGGCTAAGGTAGCCTATATTATTTCCCTTCTCTCCGGTGAAGCTTTAGCCTGGGCTTCCCCCCTGTGGGAGAAGAATGATCCAGTGGTTTCCAGCCTGCCCGACTTTTTGAAGCTCTTTCGTAATATCTTCGAGGAGCCGGCTCGGGCTTCTTCAGCGGCTAGTGCTCTCTTACGTCTTCACCAAGAGTCTAGTCCAGTGGGACAATATGCTCTTCAGTTCCATATCCACACAGCTGAATTGAGCTGGAACAATGAGGCCCTGGTCGCTACCTTTTTACATGGCCTCTCTGACCGAGTGAAAGACGAATTAGCGGGCAGAGCGATCCCCGTCGGTCTGGACGATGTAATTTCTTTGTGCAATCAGATCGACATTCGTTTTCAGGAGAAGTCCCTAGAAAAGAGACGCCAGCACTCCCTGGGCCCTAGCCAGTCTAAACTCCCCTCCCTTCGTCCCCCGTGGAGCATCTTCTGCCTGCTGAGGAACCTATGCAGCTGGGCCGGACCAGACTAACCCCCGAAGAACGTGCTAGGCGCAGAACCCTGGGCTTGTGCTTCTATTGTGGGGGCAAGGGTCATTTTCGTGACTCCTGCTCGCTTCGTCCGGGAAACGCTCGGGTCTAATACATTTGGAAGGTGGAGTATTGGACCCAGAAACATCACCTTCTCGCCTTCTCCTGCCACTGTTCCTTCATGTAGGCCATTCTCCTCAATCAACCCTTGCATATCTGGATTCCGGGGCTGCCAGCAATTTTATGGATTGGAAAACTGCTTCTTCTATGAAGCTTACCCTTTCACCTCTCACTACCCCATTGGTAGTCTCGGCAATCGATGGCACCGTTCTCCCAGGGGGCCCTATTCGCTTCCAGACGCTACCCATTAGGATGTCGGTAGGGATTCTCCACCAGGAGTGGATATCCTTTCTCATTCTACCCAAGGCCTCTACCCCCGTTGTATTGGGCCTTCCTTGGCTACAGCTTCACTCTCCACATGTGGACTGGGTCTCTGGGCAGGTCCTGGCCTGGGGCCCCTCATGTTTCTCATCGTGTCTTCTCAAGGTGGCCCCCAAGGAGAGACTTCCGGTTGCTACCACTTCTGTTTCTTCTGATCTTCCCGCTGCATACAGCGATTACCGGGATGTGTTCTGTAAGAAATCAGCTGAGGTGCTTCCTCCCCACAGGTCTTTTGATTGTGCTATTGACCTTGTCCCCGGAGCAACTCTGCCCAGGGGTCGTACCTACCCTCTGTCCATCCCAGAGACCCAGGCCATGTCTGAGTATGTCGCAGAGAATCTGGAGAGAGGTTTCATCTGGAAATCCTCATCGCCTGCAGGGGCAGGGTTCTTTTTCGTTGCCAAAAAAGATGGTACCTTAAGACCCTGCATCGATTATCGAGGTCTAAACGCGGTTACTATTAAAAATCGATACCCCTTACCCTTAATATCTGCGCTATTCGACAGGTTGAAGGGTGCCTCCATTTTCACCAAGTTGGATCTCAGAGGCTCGTACAATCTCATTCGAATACGGGAGGGTGACGAATGGAAAACCGCGTTTAACACTAGAGACGGGCATTACGAATACCTGGTGATGCCTTTTGGTTTGTGTAATGCCCCAGCCGTGTTTTAGAACTTCATCAATGAAATCTTCAGGGATCTGCTGTACCAGTTTGTTGTCATCTATCTGGATGACATTCTGATCTTTTCGGAAAATCTGCCCGTCCACAGAAACCATGTCCGCACTGTACTTCAGCGTCTTAGAGAGAACAATCTCTATGCCAAGCTGGAGAAATGTTCCTTTGAATGTTCTGAGGTCCTGTTTCTGAGGTGCTTTGTCTCATGTTTGGGTCCTCGTATGGATCCTGGGAAGGTCTTGGCTATTACCAACTGGCCTCTTCCTGCTAGCCTCAAGGCCACACAGCGCTTTCTTGGCTTTACAAATTATTATAGGCAGTTCATAAGGAATTACTCTTCCATTGCCGCGCCTATTATCGCTTTGACCAAGAAGGGTGCGAATGCCAAAGATTGGCCTCCCGAAGCTGTCTCTGCATTCCACGACCTGAAACAGGCCTTTGTTTCTGGACCTCTCTTGAGGAGACCTAATCCTGGGGATGCATTTTTTATTGAAGTGGACGCTTCCTCAATGGGAGTGGGAGCTGTGCTTCTTCAATTCTTTGAGAAGAAACGTCAACCATGTGCGTTCTTCTCCAAAAAAAATCTCAGGCAGAGAGGAATTATGACATCGGTGATCGGGAACTTCTCGCAATTAAATTGGCGTTAGAGGAGTGGCATCATCTCTTGGAGGGTTCCCCTCACTCCATAACAATCTTTACTGATCATAAGAATTTACAGTATCTACAGAATGCTAAACATCTGAATCCCAGACAGGCCAGGTGGAGTCTCTTCTTTGCCCGTTTTAATTTCACGATGGTTCCTGCAACGGTTGGGCGGATGCGCTCTCTAGGTCATTTGACACTTTGGACAAGGAGTCCGCCCCTGAACCTGAGCCGATCATTCCAACTTCGTGCATTGTTGCCCATTCTACCACCCTGGAGTCTAAAATTTCTCCTGGTAAGACCTTTGTCCCCACTGAGCTAAGAGCTAAGATCCTTTGTTGGGGACATGATTCCAAGGTGGCAGGTCATTCTGGATTCCTCCCATCCTTCTTACTCCTTAGTCGTCACTACTGGTGGCCTAATCTCCGCTCAGACGTCAAAGACTACGTTAAGGCTTGTCATGTCTGTGCTCAGTCCAAATCCTCCACACAAGCTCCTGCTGGTCTCCTCATGCCCTTGCACATTCCTAAGGAGCCCTGGGCTCATATTGCCATGGATTTTATCACCGACCTACCACTGTCTGAGAATAATATGGTCATTTGGGTGGTAATCGATCGGTTCTCCAAGATGGCTCATTTTGTTCCTCTTCCTGGTCTTCCTTCTGCTCCTGCCTTGGTTCCCATTTTTATTCGAGAGATTTTCTGCCTCCATGGGGTTCCTTCTCATATTGTTTCTGACAGGGGTGTTCAATTTACGTCTCGTTTTTGGAGAGCCTTTTGCAAATCCCTCAATATTGTCTTGGATTTTTCCTCTTCCTACCACCCTCAATCCAATGGACAGACGGAGAGGGTTAATCAGGAGTTAGAGGTCTTTCTTCGCACCTTTGTGTCTTCTCATCATGACGATTGGTCCTCTCTACTCCTGTGGGCAGAATTCTCCCATAACAATCATGTGAATACCAGTTCGCAGAAGACACCCTTTTTCACAGTTTATGGAAAACACCCTCAACTTCCTCTTCCCATGACCTGTTCTCCAGATATTCCAGCTTTGGCTTCTGTTCAGGAGTCTCTCAATTCTGTTTGGGGTGACGTTCATGATTCCCTCCGGGCAGCTGCTGAAAAATTCAAAGGCTTTGCCGACCGCCGCAGGCGTAAACCGCCTTCTCTTCAGCCAGGGGACAAAGTCTGGCTCTCCACCAGGAACATCAAGCTCCGAGTCCTTCTCTGAAGTTTGCTCCACGATTCATTGGTCCATACACTGTAACTGCTAAACTGAATCCAGTTAGTTTCAAACTCCAGATTCCTAAGAGCCTTAAAATCACTAACTCCTTCCATGTTGCCCTTCTGAAACCTTTTGTGCTCAATAAATTCTCTCGTCCTCTCCCTACCGTGGCGCCTGTCTCTGAGGATAATCAGGAGTACGAGGTCAGTCAAATTCTGGACTCCCGACTCTGCAAAGGCGTTCTTCAGTACCTCGTTCATTGGAAGGGGTTTGGTCCTGAGGAGAGGACTTGGATCGCTGCATCTGAGGTCTTTGCACCTCGTCTGTTAATGAAGTTTCATCTGAAGTTTCCCTCTAAACCCGGTCCCAGGCGGGGAAGGGGGAGGCCTCGTAAGAGGGAGGGTACTGTCATGGATATGCACTAATGTCTGTCTGCCATCTTACCTTTTCCTCTTCATGTGTTCATCTTAGAGGCTGGACTCCTTCACCTGGCTTCCTTTATAATCCTTTATAATCTCCTCCCAGCCTGACTCCACCCAAGGCCCTATCACAGAACACTATATTAACCTGTGCACTGCAAGCCTGCCTTGCTGATCAACGTGTTTGTTAAGCATTGTGTGTTTGGGTTCCTGCCTGCCGTGTGCTACGTCTGTCTCTCTGTTACGATATTGGCTTGTTCCTGATTATCCCTGTCTGCTTGTGACCCTAAACATTCGGCTTGTCCTTCGTTTATCCTTGGCCTTTCCCCTCACTATTCTTGTATCCTGTGCTGCTGCTCCCCCTCTTTCCTCCTTACCCTACGAGGCGTGAGTTAGGAGACTCTGGGGGTCGCGACCTGGACCCAGCCTGCAGCGTAACATCCTCACCACTAGAGGCTCTGGAGAAGACCTGCTGGTTCTTAGACTCCGCGCCCTGGGGTATCTCGGCTCTAGCTTCCTGTGGATCCCGGTTGTGCTCCTCTGGTCCCGCTTTCCACAACCACTCAGTATCCTATCCACAGCAGTCAGTCATAGGGTTCACTACCTTGTGGTGCACTCCTAACCCCCTACGGTGTGCTTCTGTCACCTGGCCACAGGTGACCTGACAACTGCACACTGCGACCCAAATCTAAAGGCAGAGCCCCAAACCTTTCAACAAGACCACTGGATTCAGAGAGAAATAACTCAGTCTTCCCCCAGTTGCAGGTGCTAATCTACCGTCAAATCAGAGTTATACCATGCCTGCCACACTCTGTCAAATTTCTTTCCGCAGCCCCTAGCTAGGTACGTCTCCTTGTAATATGGCATCATAGAGTTGAGTTGACCAGTCCTTTCCAGAAGCGCAAATCAGGAGCCCCGGGCCTGCGCCACCACAATTGGGGGCCTATTATACCCCCAATTTATTCACAATCTCTCCTATGCAACTATTCGAGCAAAGATCATGCTTGAAAAGTTGTACCATTGGCTACATTAGCTGAAGAATGACAACTGTAACCCCGGAAGTGACATAATACACGCCACTTCCTGGGTCAGCAGGGGTGCCGCCCCCCTAATCTCCATGCTCACCACCTAATCTTCATGCAGGGTGCCGGATGCATAGATTTCTACGATATATATTTTTTGAAGCACATGATTAGAGCCTGAGGCTCTAATTGTCTTAAAAAATGTTGGGCTCGGGGCGCAGAGCACTGCGCCCCGAGCCCACCCACTTGTGACATTAGCGAATCAATTTTCACTATTGTCTTCTGGCTGCACATCCCGCCGCAGGGGTGCCGCCCTCCAAATCTCCATGCTCACCCCCTTATCTTCATGCGGGGCGCCGGAAGCATAGATTTCTACGATACATATTTTTTGAAGCACATGATTAAAGCCTGAGGCTCTAATCGGCTTAAAAATTTTTGGGCTCGGGGCGCAGAGCACTTGTGACATTAGCGAATCAATTTTTGATATTGTCTTCTGGCTGCACATCCCGGCCAATCAGGACAGGAAGCGTGTTTTAAGACTGGATTGGTTGGGAGGAGAAGCTGGGGAAGCTGCAACCTGGATGGGGTATGTGCGGACCTGGCAGGGGGGTTTGTTTGCTGCCCACCCCCCCCCACCAAAATAGAGCACCAGCCGCCACTGTCTGGGGTCAAAAGTTGCAGGAGGGATTCTCCCTGGCAATCTGTTTTCTAGGGTCCCGGACTCCCTGGAAGAATAAGAGATCCTAGGAACCACTGTGGGTCAGGTGCCGTCACCGGGGGCTGGTGCACTTAGAGAGACCCATATGGTCACCTTTGAAAAAAGACACAAGACCATGTAATTCAACCAATTATAAATGATGAATGGACTCTAGAGCCACCCGGGTCAGTTTTAACGAAAGCCTTTTCGGGTCTTACAGCCAACACCAAGCTTAGGACTGCAGCAGCATGTGCAGGTGACAGGTCCTCTATTAGACCCCCCAATGTCTCCCCAGCCCTCCAATGCAACTATTTAAGCAACGGTCATGATTGAATAGTTGTACCCTTAAGTTGCACTAATATTCCTCAATCAATAAACAACATAAATAAATATATGAATAGAGGTATCAAAAATCATGAACAAGCATGTAATTATTCCCACCAATCACTATGTGTATACTCAAGAAGTATTTTATGACGAAACGCATAAGTAGGAGCCTCTTGCTAAGCCACATTTAAGTGACGGAGAAGCTCTAGAGCCACCTAGATCACTTTTTATAGAAAAGCCCTTCCTTGCCGCCACATATATGCATTACATATTTGGCAAGAGGTTAATGTAAAGAGCAAAAACGCATCATACACGGAACTGCGAGAAGATAAAATGCAAAATAAGATACCATGGGGAATATTTTGTGTGTTTTTGTATTATTGTAGATGTTGGTGGTTATTTCCTTTCTTCTGCATATAATGTTCAGCTTTACTATTCAGAAAACTTTTGTCTCGGAGAAGTATTCACATTTCGTGTGGGAAATCTGATGATTGTACAAACGTTTTCTGGATCAATCATTTCAGCTGTTTTATTCTTCCTTGTTAAATTGAGAAATGTTTGTTGAAAAAAATAAATAGACAATTGTATATATTGTTATATAAAAACCCTGGCTGCATTTCCTCGTTCTTTACATTGTGTACCGGCAAATAATTTCCAAAACAGCAAACGTCTATTTAATGTAAAGAACATAAACCCGCCGTGCATGGAACTCTGAAAAGATAAAAATGCAAATTTTGAAAACGGGTTCGGGAAGCTTCTGAGAATGTGAAGAAATAATTAGATGGGGGTTCAAAGCTCATGTTCTGGTGACTTTGGGCCTCTGCAGAGAGACCACTGCTTCCACACAGAGACAAGGAGTTCTTTCCAGCAGCATGCTGGCAGGGGACAGGCTTTTCTACTCAAGCTGTGGCTGCTTACTTAAGAAATTGATCAGTAAGACTTTGTATGTCTTTTATTTTGATGCAAGTGGAGAGTATTTATCTAATTTAAACTATAAATGTAATAATTTCCAGATAAATTTGGTAACATATTCTTTTTTTTTACACTTCTTTTTCAGTGATGGGGTCTCCTAACATTTTGACCTGCCTGTTCCTACTATGTCTTGGATTTAGTGAGTATATTATTATTGTAATACATTTTATTTAGCTCTTACAATGCTGCTTATCTAGAGTTCTCAAAATTTTCTAAACAAGGGGCCAATTTACTGTCCTTCAGACTTTAGGCGGGCAAGACTGTGGTCAGTAGGAGTAGAAAATTACTCAGCACTGATGCCCCATCATTGGTGTCAGTGGGGGGAATAGTGTACTATCATTGGTATTAATGGAAGGAATAGTGCCCCATCATTGGTGTCAGTGGAAAGAGTAGTGTCCCGTCATTGGTATCAGTAGAAGAAATAGTGTCCTATCTTTGGTATCAATGGAAGGAATAGTGCCCCATCATTGGTGTCAGTGGAAGGAATAGTGCCCCATCATTGGTATCAGTGGAAGGAATAGTGTCCCATCATTGGTATCAATAGAATGAATAGTGCCCCATCATTGGTATCAGTGGGAGGAATAGTGCCCCATCATTGGTATCAGTGGGAGGAATAGTGCCACATCATTGGTATCAGTGGGAGGAATAGTGCCCCATCATTGGTATCGGTTGGAGGAATAATGCCCCATCATTGGTATCAATGGGAGGAATAGTGTCCCATCATTGATGTCAGTGGGAGGAATAGTGCCCCATCTTTGATGTCAGTGGGAGAAATAGTGCCCCATCATTGGTATCAGTGGGAGGAATAATGACCCATCATTAGTATCAGTGGGAGGAATAGTGCCCCATCATTGGTATCAGTGTGAGGAATAATGCCCCATCATTGGTATCAGTGGGAGGAATAAAGCCCCAGCATTGATGTCAGTGGGAGGAATAGTGCCCCATCATTGGTATCAGTGGGAGGAATAGTGCCCCATCATTGGTATCAGTGGGAGGAATAGTGCCCCATCATTGGTGTCACTGGGAGGAAAAGTGTCCCATCATTGGTATCAGTGGGAGGAATAGTGTCCCATCATTGGTGTCAGTGTAAGAAATAGTGCCCATTCATTGGTATCAGTGGGAGGAATAGTGCCCCATCATTGGTGTCAGTGGGAGGAATAGTGCCCCATCATTGGTATCAGTGGGGGGAATAGTGCCCCATCATTGGTATCAGTGTAAGGAATAGTGCCCCATCATTGGTATCAGTGGGAGGGCCTGTCTCCTGCCAGGCCCTTCACCAGTCCTTAACTTAGTCCAGGTCGCGGCTTTGGCAGTTTCCCCTCTTCGTCTCCTCCAGAGTCCTGGCACTCGCTTTTCCTCCCGCCCAATCAGGACTTGGGACTCACGGCCAATCGGGTCTTAGGACTCCTGGGATTGGCCGGGAGGAGCAAACAGGAAGACATTAGCGAATATTAATTCACTTATGTCACAATGGGCAGGGCTCACTGCGCCCCGAGCCCACCCTTTGTGAAGCCAATTAGAGCCTCAGACTCGAATCATGTGCTTAAAAAAACCCCCATTGAAATCCATGCGTCCGGCATGTAGACTAGGGGCCAGGTGCATGTATTAGGGGGGGCGGTGCCCCTGCACCCCCCCCCCCGTTTGAGCGTCCGCCACTGAATTCCTCACATACAAACAGCCAATGGAGGGGCCACCTAGAACTCGGATACATCACATTTCACCCAGATTTCACTGAAAGAAGTTTGCAATGGCAACAAATACAAAGTAACCAGTGTGACAGCAGGAAGGTAAAGTCACCTGGTTGCATCCAGGGGGGTAGATATATTTCGCCCAGATTCAGGCTTTACGCCGATTTATACAGCTAGGTGGAGAGTTGTATAAGCCCAGCTGAGACTAGTGGGCTCATTGATGACTCATACCTCTAGGGAGAGGGCTGGGCGTCGTGCAGACAGGGAGTTGATGAGGCCAGCTGAAGCTTGTCAGCTCATTTAGGCCTCTATAAAAAACTCCCAGATTCATTAGATGTTAGCTCATGCCTGGAAGCAGACCTGTGTGGACTGTCTAGGGAGAGTGAACCCCTGTGCGGTGAGAGAAAGCCTGTGTGGCTATATTTTGCTTGGACATTTAAAACCAGGGACTAGGACAGCACTAGGCTGATCCCAGTTGTTAGTTAGGAAACCTGTATGTTTAGTCAGAGGTCAAGTTGACCAGGATTTATTTTGTTTGTTTTTTTTGCTTTGCTGTGTTTTTGTCACTGTAAATAGAAAATAAACGGCACCTTTTTGATTTTGAAAACCACAACCTCCGTCTGCTGGGCCTGTTTTTGTGTGGGGAGCCCATCCCGGGGGTCACACACACCCGCTGCCGAGCTAACCCCCTCACAGTTGGTGGAGAATGCGGGCAGTTTTTTTTTAAGCCAGCATGGAGGAGATACTGAAGCAGCTGGCTCTAGCAAATGCCAATCAACAGCAGACAAATGCAGGTTTGCAAAAGAGCCTTGCAGCTCATCAACAGAGCCTTGCAGCTCAACAACAGAACTTCGCAGCCCAGCAGCAAGCTCATCAACAGAGCCTTGCAGCCCAGCAGCAAGCTCACCAACAGAGTCTGGAAGCTCAGCAACAAGCCCAGCAGCAATCTGAGGCCCGCTTCATAGACCTGTTACAGAAGCAAGAGCAGAGACTACAACAAATGGAAGCAGTAATGCAGCAACGTCCGCAGACCAGTGAGGAAAGCCGTCCCACTAATACCGCGTCCTTTGGGGTGAGTCGTTTATTGACAAAAATGACTGGAGAGGATGATCCAGAGGTATTTTTGACCACGTTTGAAAGGACTGCTGAAAGAGAAAAGTGGCCTGAGGAGCAGTGGGCTGGACTGGTGGCTCCTCTGTTAACGGGTGAATCGCAGAAAGCTTACTATGACCTAGAGCCTGACCAAGCAAAAGACTATGTGATGCTAAAAGCTGAAATATTGGCAAGGCTGGGTGTCACCCTGGCTGTCCGGGCTCAGCGTGTGCATAACTGGACTTTCCAGCTTGGAAAACCCCCCAGGTCTCAAATGTATGATCTCATTCACCTGAGCAGAAAGTGGCTACAGCCAGAGACTTTGTCCGCACCAAAGATTGTGGAACGTGTTGTAATGGATCGGTTTTTGAGAGCTCTTCCTACTGCCATCCAAAAGTGGGTAAGCCATGGAGACCCAGAGACGGCCGATGGTCTTGTGGATCGTGTGGAGAAATACTTGGCTACAGAGAACCTGACGGCCTCTTCCAGAGACACTCGGACTTTCCACCCTAAGACCAGACCATCCCCAGGGGCGGATAAGATGATTCCAAGGGGTAAGGGTGGAGAGAGTGAGAGGGTGGGAGCTCTACCCCAAGTTTGGCGAGAACAGCCTGGGAAATCAGCGGCTCAAGAGGCGGCAAGAAGGATCATTTGCTACCGCTGCCGGCAAGCGGGACATATTGCAGCAAATTGCCCGGTTTTGGAGGAACCCATGCAGTGTGACTTTCTGACGGGCAGACGTCAGTCGCTGTGTGCGACAGTCGCATGCACTGCCATTCGGGGAACTGAGAAACATTTATGCAAAATGTGTATTAATGGTAGAAATGTTGTGGTATTGCTGGATTCAGGTAGCCTTGTGACCCTGATAAAGGCTGAATTAGTTAAAACAGAGGTCTCTGGGAATAGCAAGGTAGCTGTTATTTGTGTGCATGGGGACACCCGAGAGTATCCAGTGACTACAGTGTGTTTCGAGACCCCCAAAGGTACCCTTTCTCATCCAGTGGGCTTAGTGTCTCAGTTACCGCATGACGCCATTGTGGGAAGGGATTTTCCGAAGTTCTGGGAACTGTGGGATGATCCTGAGCCCCCCACTGGTGCCCCTATGTACCAGGAATATGATAGCCAGAACTCCTCTGAGAGTGGTGAGGACTCTCCCGAATTTCCCTTGTCAGTATTGGCAGGGGAGACTCAAGAAACTGGAGAGGAGCCCACCTCCTCAGACGAAAACCTACCGTCTGTGGAGTTTTCTGATCTTGAGGTTCACAGGGAAAACTTTGCCACAGAACAGTTGAAAGACCCCGCCCTAATAAAGGCACGGGAAAACGTAGTGAAAATAGATGGCGAGTTAGTGAACCCAGATAATACCTGCACTTACCCATACTTCAGCGTAGAGAAGGACCTACTGTATCGGGTGGCAAAAAGGGCAGAAGAAACCGTTGAGCAGCTTGTGGTGCCCAAACCTTACAGGAAGTTGGTGTTGGAGTTGGCCCATGGGCACATTCTTGGAGGTCATCTGGGGACAGAGAAAACCCGAGAGAGGGTATTACAGAGATTCTATTGGCCTGGGGTGATGAAGGACATAGAAAATTATTGTTCCTCCTGCCCTGTGTGTCAGAGGTCGGCCCCGATGCCACACTTCCGTAGCCCGCTGGTCCCTCTACCCATCATTGAGGTCCCGTTTGAGAGAATCGCAATGGATTTGGTAGGTCCTATAATCAAGTCCGCTAGGGGGCACCAGTACATATTGGTTATAATGGACTATGCCACCCGTTATCCAGAAGCGATCCCTCTCAGAAATACCTCGGCCAAAACCATAGCCAAAGAGCTATCTCTTGTTTTTAGCCGGGTGGGTATTTGTAAAGAACTGCTTACGGACCAAGGTACACCCTTTATGTCCCGGGTTATGAAGGAGCTGTGTAAATTGTTCAAAGTGACGCAATTATGTACATCTGTGTATCACCCCCAAACCGATGGGCTGGTTGAAAGATTCAACAAAACCCTAAAACAAATGTTGAAGAAAGTGGTGGATAGGGATGGAAAGGATTGGGACTGTCTACTTCCTTATTTGATGTTTGCTATTAGGGAGGTGCCCCAATCCTCTACGGGATTCTCCCCCTTTGAGTTACTGTATGGGAGACACCCAAGAGGGCTGTTGGATATTGCCAAGGAAACTTGGGAAAGTGAGAGTTCTCCCCACAGGAGTGTGATTGAGCATGTCGCCCTGATGCAAGATCGAATTGCACAGGTAATGCCCATCGTGAAGGAACATTTGGCCCAAGCGCAGTTGGCACAGCAGAGAGTGTACAACCGTGGAGCCAAGACCCGTACCTTTTCCCCGGGGGATAGGATATTGGTACTTGTCCCTACGGTTGAAAGTAAATTCCTTGCCAAATGGCAAGGCCCCTACGAGATAATGGAAAAAGTGAGCGAAGTGAATTACAAGGTCAGACAACCAGGAAGGCGAAAGCCCGAACAGATCTATCACGTTAATCTGTTGAAAGCCTGGAGGGATAGAGAGTCCCTAGTCGCAGACACTTGGTCACCAGCTCAAACTGGTTGCGTGATTCCTGAGGTTGGAATCGCAGCCACCTTGTCACAACCCCAACAACAGGAGGTTAAGGAGTTTGTGCTTCGCAACAAGGAGGTATTCTCTGAGCTGCCGGGACAAACATCTGGGGTAGAGCATGACATTATTACCCCGCCCGGTGAAAGGGTGAAGTTAAAACCCTATCGGATCCCAGAGGCCCGACGGGAGGCAATACGGGAGGAAGTACAGAAAATGCTGAACTTAGGGGTGATAGAGGAGTCCCAAAGTGATTGGTCTAGTCCCATTGTGTTGGTGCCTAAACCGGATGGGAGCTGGCGATTTTGTAACGATTTTCGTCAGTTGAACAAAGTTACAAAATTTGACACCTACCCCATGCCACGTATAGATGAGTTGATCGACCGGCTGGGAACAGCCCGATACATGACGACTCTTGACCTCACAAAAGGGTATTGGCAAATCCCCCTGGCCAAGTCAGCCAAAGAGAAAACCGCATTTGTAACCCCAGACGGGGCGTTCCAATATAAAAGAATGCCGTTCGGGTTACAGAATGCGCCGGCCACATTCCAGCGGAAAATGGACCAGATGCTGAGGCCCCATCGGAAGTATGCTGCGGCTTACCTGGATGACGTAATTGTCCATAGCACAGATTGGGCCTCACATCTGCCAAAAGTGCAAGCAGTCCTGGACTCTGTTCGGGAAGCAGGGTTTACGGCTAACCCCAAGAAGTGTACCATTGGGCAGGAGGAGGCCAAATATCTTGGGTACACCATTGGGAGGGGAGTAATAAAACCCCAACTCAACAAAGTCGAGGCCATCCAGAGTTGGCCACGTCCCAACAGCAAGAAGCAGGTACGAGCCTTTCTGGGAATCGCTGGGTATTATCGGCGATTCATTCCCCACTTTGCTTCTAAGGCTGTGCCCCTAACCAACCTGACGAAGGGGAAAGGGTCGGTCATGATTAAATGGACCCCCGAGGCTGAGGCAGCATTCCAATTCTTGAAACAAGCCTTATGTAGCCAGCCAGTGTTGTACTCACCCGACTTCTCTAGAGACTTTGTCGTACAAAGTGATGCGTCAGATGTGGGGTTAGGAGCAGTATTGTCCCAGGTCTGGAACGGGGAAGAGCACCCAGTCATTTACCTCAGCAGGAAGTTGAAGTCCCATGAGGTAAATTACGCCACCGTTGAAAAGGAGTGTTTAGCGGTGAAGTGGGCTCTAGATTCCCTTCGGTACTACCTGCTAGGTAGGCACTTTGACATGGTTACGGATCACGCTCCGTTAAAGTGGATGGCTCAAAACAAGGAAACAAATAGAAGAGTGAATAGGTGGTTCCTGGCCCTCCAGGAATTCAACTTCACAGTAAAGCATCGCCCTGGCGTTCAAATGGGGAATGTGGATGCTTTGTCTCGAGTACATGAATGCCTGATTGCTGGTGTTCCAACCCCGAGGTTAAAACAAGAGGGGGGGGTATGTGACAGCAGGAAGGTAAAGTCACCTGGTTGCATCCAGGGGGGTAGATATATTTCGCCCAGATTCAGGCTTTACGCCGATTTATACAGCTAGGTGGAGAGTTGTATAAGCCCAGCTGAGACTAGTGGGCTCATTGATGACTCATACCTCTAGGGAGAGGGCTGGGCGTCGTGCAGACAGGGAGTTGATGAGGCCAGCTGAAGCTTGTCAGCTCATTTAGGCCTCTATAAAAAACTCCCAGATTCATTAGATGTTAGCTCATGCCTGGAAGCAGACCTGTGTGGACTGTCTAGGGAGAGTGAACCCCTGTGCGGTGAGAGAAAGCCTGTGTGGCTATATTTTGCTTGGACATTTAAAACCAGGGACTAGGACAGCACTAGGCTGATCCCAGTTGTTAGTTAGGAAACCTGTATGTTTAGTCAGAGGTCAAGTTGACCAGGATTTATTTTGTTTGTTTTTTTTGCTTTGCTGTGTTTTTGTCACTGTAAATAGAAAATAAACGGCACCTTTTTGATTTTGAAAACCACAACCTCCGTCTGCTGGGCCTGTTTTTGTGTGGGGAGCCCATCCCGGGGGTCACACACACCCGCTGCCGAGCTAACCCCCTCACACCAGATTTACAAGTCTTTTTCTCATGAATGCCTTTGGTGCTATTCATACCTTTATTGGGTATTTTCCACCGCACTTTGTTAGCAGAGGGGGTGTTGCTGGAACTTTATTTATTGTAACTAAGCATTTTGAAATACTTTAAGAGACGTCAATTCAGCCAGCTTTGACAGGTTTACAACAAAAGTTTTGACAAACAGTAATATTCACTGAGAAATTCCTGGAGTGCCGTGCAAACTGAGGAGCCAATACAACACCGTTGCCAAGCAGTTGAAACATCCAAAACCCACAGCACCGCTCCAAACCTGCTCCTCCCCCTTATCTACGACAGGGGGCCTGCTCATTGTTTTTTTTTTTTATCCAAAGAAAACTTGTATTAAGTAAAATGCATACAGCCCATAACAACATTGCCAATCACAGACTTTGTATGATATACAAAAACAGTCAAGGTTGAGAACACCTAACTACAGAGCATGCGCCATAGAAAAGGTCTAACAAACATAGGAACATTACATGACCATGTTACCATTACAACCATTGGCAGCTGGTTCTCAATTTTTTTTTGGAGGGGGGCACAAACAAACTAAAAAAAAAACCATCAAGCGCAGCCACTGTACCCATAAATTGCCGCCACTGTGCCATCAAATGCAGCTGCTGTACCCATAAATTGCCGCCACTGTACCATCAAACGCAGCTACTGTACCCATCAATTTCTGCCAGTGTGCCCATCAATTGCCGCCACTGTGCCCATCAATTGCCACCACTCTGCCCCATCAATTGCTGCTAGTGTGCCCCATAAATTGCTGCCAGTGTGCCCCATCAATTGCTGCCAGTGTGCCCCATCAATTGCCACCACTGTGCCCCATAAATTGCTGCCAGTGTGCCCATCAATTGCCGCCACTGTGCCCATCAATTGCCACCACTCTGCCCCATCAATTGCTGCCAGCGTGCCCCATAAATTGCTGCCAGTGTGCCCATCAATTGCCGCCACTGTGCCCATCAATTGCCACCACTCTGCCCCATCAATTGCTGCCAGCGTGCCCCATCAATTGCCAACACTGTGCCCCATCAATTGCCGCCAGTGTGCCCCATCAATTGCCAACACTGTGCCCAATCAATTTCCACCACTGTGCCCCATCAATTGCTGCCAGTGTGCCCCATCATTTGCCACCACTGTGCCCATCAATTGCCACCACTCTGCCCCATCAATTGCCACCACTCTGCCCCATCAATTGCTGCCAGTGTGCCCCATCAATTGCCAACACTGTGCCCCATCAATTGCCACCACTGTGCCCCATCAATTGCCACCACTGTGCCCCATCAATTGCCACCGCTGTGGCCCATCAATTGCCGCCAGTGTGCCCCATCAATTGCCGCCAGTGTGCCCCATCAATTGCCGCCAGTGTACCCCATCAATTGCCGCCAGTGTGCCCAATCAATTGCCGCTACTGTGCCCCATCAAATTCTGCCATTGTGCCCCCCCCGCCCGGCACTTACCTGTCTCGGCGCTGTCCTCCATGCTCCGACTCCTCCATGTCTTCTCCCGTCCTCTTCCCATCTCTGCTATGATTGGATAGGTGTCCAATCACAGCGCCTGTCGCTTCAGCCAATCAGGTGACAGGGTAACCAGACCCGAGCACCTGATTGGCCGAGAGGTGGGTCAGTGTTGGAGAAGCGATTTATTCACATGAAATGGGGCATGTTGTACATGTGTGCCAAGTTTAGGGTCCAGGAGACCTACGACAGGCCGGTACCCGGGTCCACAAAATCACAGGAGAAATTACCGTTTAACATGGGAGTCTATGGAAGGGGTGCCCATCTTTGAAAAATCGGTGCTCCCCGGCCGTAGGTCCCCCGGACAAAGAAATTTGCACACTTATAGAAAAAGAGTGGGGCTACATGAGTGCCAAGATTGGAGTCCAGGGGACCTACGGCCGGCCAGTACCGGGTCCCCAAATTCCGGGAGATCAGGTGCAAAAAGGTGACTCGAGTATAAGCCGAGGGGGGCATTTTCAGCACAAAAAAATGTGCTCAATAACTCGGCTTATACTCGAGTATATATGGTAATTGATTTGTCCAAATTTTGATTCAATATGGCTTGGCAAGCAATCAAATATCTACTAAAAATTGTATCGTTCACTCAGGATGAAACCTAGCTCAGATATGTCCTACCAAAAAAGGATCATGTAAAGAGATACATTGGACATAAATAATATGGCTGAAGGTTTTTAGCCACTTGAATGTTGCAACTATATACACTTTTTGGATATCTCATTCCTAAAACATGGACAGTAATAAGGTTGAGGTCAAGGGCAGGTCAGTCAAGTTCCTCCACATCAGACTGGTCAAACCATGTCTTTATGGAGCTGGCTTTGTAGACAGGGGCAGTGGCGGTGCATCCATAAAGGGCGCAGGAGTACCGCCCCCCCCTCTCCTGTCACCGCTCTAATTACAATAGATAGATTCATGTAATGCAATGCCGCTGTAATTCAGGTGCAATGCATGAATCTATCTATGGTCGCTGCTGACACCCCCTATTCAGGTGCCCGACCCCTTTTCGAGCGCCAGGCACCTGAATTACAGCAGCGGGGGTGGTTTTTGGAAGCACCTAATTAGAGCAATTGGCTCTAATAGGCGTCCAAAAATGTGAATAGCGGGCGCAACGCTGTGCGTTCGCTATTCACTCAGCTGTGTGTTAGCAAAGGAAAGGAATTCCGCTTTGCTAACACTGACCCACCTCTCAGCCAATCAGGTGCACCGGGTCTGTGTTACCTGTCACCTGATTGGCTGAAAGGACAGGCGCTGTGATTGGACGCCTGTTAGGTGTCCAATCATAGGAGAGGAGAGAGGAGGAGCGAGCTGGAGAAGAGTCTTCCTCATCGAAGAAGAAATGGAGGACACTGCTCGCCGCCTGCCACCTGAACCAGCTGCCCACCTGAGACAAGGTAAGGGCTGGGCAGACGGCGGGCGGGGGGCACAGTGGCAACGTTTGGGGCACAGTGGCAGCACTTGAGGCACAGTGGCAGCATTTGGGGCATAGTGGCTGCGTTTGATGAGCAAAGTGGCTGCGTTTGATGGGCACAGTGGCAACATTTGGAGCACAGTGGCAGTGTTTGATGGGCACAGTGGCTGCGTTTGATGGGCACAGTGGCAGCGTTTGATGGGCACAGTGGCAACATTTGGAGCACAGTGGCAGCGTTTGATGGGCACAGTGGCAGCGTTTGATGGGCACAGTGGCTGCGCTTGATGGGCACAGTGGCTGCGCTTGATGGGCACAGTGGCAGCGTTTGATGGGCACAGTGGCTGCGTTTGATGGGCACATTGGCTGCGTTTGATGGGCACAGTGGCAGCATTTGATGGGCACAGAGGCAGCATTTGATGGGCACAGGAGAAAAAGAAACCCTGGACTGCCGCACTCTGTATAGACAGTTATTTATTCCAAAATTTCAAGTAAAAAATCCAAATTCAAAATAAATCCATAAATCCAAAACAACAGATGCAGATAGTATGCATTCAGGGAAGGGTGGCTAACGCGTTTCACGTCACGAATTGATGCTTACTCATAGCTAGGGCACAGTGGCTGCATTTGATGAGCACAGTGGCTGCGTTTGATGATCACAGTGGCTGCGTTTGATGGGCACAGTGGCAGCATTTGATGGGCACAGTGGCTGCGTTTGATGAGCACAGTGGCTGCGTTTGATGAGCACAGTGGCTGCGTTTGATGAGCACAGTGGCTGCGTTTGGTACAGTGGCTGAATTTGGTACAGTGGCTGCATTTGATGTTTTTTTTTTCAGAATTTTTCAGTTTGTTTGCGCCCCCCCAAAAAATTTGGAGCACCAGCCGCTACAGGACAGGGGCACAGTCATGCTGAAACAGTAAAGGGTCTTCGCCAAAATCTTACCACAAGGTTGGAAGTCCACTATTGTCTAGATTCAGAATATCTTTATATGTTGGAGTATAAACAGTATGAACAGTATCTTTCACTGGAAACACTTGAACCCAATCATTTTAAGGGGGTTCCACATCCCGTTGACCATATAATGTAATGTACCCTATATAAAACTAAACAGTTTCCTTATTTGGTTCATTATAACAAAATAATAGAATTTCCTTCAATCAATCGATTAATAGGGAATACCAACAGTTTGTTCTTACTTCCTGGCCTGTGGTCATAGAGTAAAGCCCTGTACACACGATCGGATTTCCTATGGATTCTAATCCGATGGATTTTTCCATCGAAATTCCGATGAAGCTGACTTCCATCAGTCTTGCCTACACACCATCAGTCAAAAATCCGACCGTCCCAAATGCCGTGACGTAAAACACGCCGACAAGCCAAGAAAAATTAAGTTCAATGCTTCTGAGCATGCGTCGACTTGATTCTGAGCATACGTGTTTTTTTTTTTCACAGACGATCAGAATTTGCTATCGTTTTTTTTCTCATCGGATAAATTTAGAACATGTTCTATTTTTTCTCACCGATGGAAAAAGACTTTTTTCATCGGTAAAACCGATCGTGTGTACACGGCATAAGGAGGCTACAGGAGAATAAACGGATAAGGATATCTTTTAACAATGGCCAGAAACTTTCAAGCCAAGGAAGATAATATGATCTGAAAATTCTGTATATTGCATGTCTGATCTTGAAAAAAATAATAACTGATTAATGAATTTAAAAACTCCACAGCTCTCTGCTCAGCCGGCGTTCCGGGAACTGAGTTCATAACGGCTTTCATGCAGAACCACGACAAAAACACCGGCGACCCTGACCTCCGACTCTTTATTACGGCTTTATCTGATGCCACCAACGTCGTGATTAAGATCAACAAGTTAAACTTCCGGAAGTCTATAAGCCTAAACAAGTTTGAAGACGCCACCATTGAGCTTCCAAAAACCATCCAAATCTCTGGCTCTGGAGAGTCCTCCTATTCGGTGATTGTGACTTCTAACAACCCGGTATCGGTTGTTTCTCAAAATTTCAAGGAGCAAAGCTCAGACACTGCATCGCTTTACCCAACATCGGTAAGAAACGTAATGATATCTAAACAGGAGCGAGAGAAATCTAGATGTTCCAATGAATTTAAGAGGTCCTTCAATTTAATTTCTGCTATCGGTTCTCTGAAAAGACCAAAACTGTTTCATTCATGTGGAAAAGAGGGGTGAAATTGGGGGGCAGTGGGACTTTACATGAAACGCAAACTTAGGGTAGGAAGAGTCGATCAATAGAGGATAAAAAATATTTATTAATGACACAATAGAGCATAGTGCATAAGATGATATACATATTGAATTAATATACATGATACAAAATAAATAGTACATGATTGGTATATCACATAATAGTAAAATTGGTTGCATGTAATTCATAGTTGCACATGATTAAAGATGATCACAGCAGGATGCCCAAAATATGTACAGGCATGATATGTAATATAATAAATACATTGATGACTCCTATATTCCAAACCCATGGTAAAATCATGATAACTGTGATATAACATCAAATAAAAAGCTTGACGCGTTTCGTGGAGTAGTATCCACTCATCAGGAGCAGTTAATTGGGAATGCCTGTGATGAAAAATAAAAAATAGTAATGAATTTCTTAATTATTGGTAAATAATTAAGGCAGGAAGAGAGGGCACAAAAAATGTAGCCCTATCACTCTTACCTGGAGGGTATGTAGTAAAATAATTGTTTGAGGGAGTAGATAGTAGTGTTGAAGATTGAGGGCAAACGGGGGTTGGTAAACAGAGCTGAGGCGGTGGCAATGTGGCGATGGAGCGGGACAATACGATTGCCAGGGATGGCAAGAAAAACATGAAAACCCTTACATCCAGACGCTATGGTACTGTGTAGGAGCCCATAAGGGCATCTGTAACAATAATAATGAAAAACAATGACATAATGAGCGTGAGAATGATAAGGTGAGGCTAAGGAAGATGGAAAGGGGAAAAAGTGAAATAGGTTTCATTCATGTATCTTAGCACTACATCTATATTCTCTGGCATATATTTTCTTATTACTTTTACTAGGCCATGCACTAAGTTTTTCTTAAAAAGAATGACAGCAGAGTTTAGAGATGGGATTGAGTGGATATGGTAATGAAGATAATAATGTCATTGCGTAACACCCGCTTTCACATTATACGAAAAAATTGGGCAAACTTTACCGTCTTTTTTTGTTTTGTTAATTTTTTTCAAAAAAGTGTATTTTTACCCCATAAATTGCATTTGAAGACCACTGTGCAAATATGGTGTGACATAAAATATTGCAACTATCGCCATTTTTTTTTCTGGGGTCTCTGCTAAAAAAATATATATAATGTTTGAGGGTTCTAAGTAATTTTCTAGCAAAAAATACTAATTTAAACTTTTTAGGGCCAGTTCACACCATAGAAATGCAGTCCGGATGCGTTCCAGATGCTTTTCTGCATGCGCGTTTTTGAGGCATTCCAGTGCATTTTTGATGCAGTCCAGTGCATTCCCCCCCCCCTTTTTTCTTAAAGCGGAGCTCCACCCTAAAGTGGAACTTCCGCTCATCGGAACCCTCCCCCCCTCTGGTGTCACATTTGGCACCTTTCAGGGGGGAGGGGGTGAAGATAACTGTCTAAGACAGGTATTTGCACCCACTTCCTGGAGTCCTCTCTGCGGGTATTCTGCGGGTAGTGCGTCACTTCCCTCAGAACGCCCGTTGTGTTCTGGGAAACACACGGCTCTCAGAACACAATGGTGACCAGTGAGGACGGCGCTGCGCGACTCGCGCATGCGCCGTAGGGAACCGGGCAGTGAAGCCGGAACGCTTCACTTCCTGATTCCCTCACCGAGGATGGTGGTGGGGGCAGCTCGTCTTCTGCTGCAGACGTCGCTGGACTCCAGGACAGGTAAGTGATATTAAAAGTCAGCAGCTGCAGTATGTGTAGCTGCTGGCTTTTAATATTTTTTAAAGACGGAGCTCCGCTTTAACCTTCAATAAGGGCATGTGTGTTCCAGTGCATTTTTTGTGCATTTAGGTGCGTTCCAGTGCATTTTTGATGCGTTTGACAGCGTTCCAGTACAGTCCAGTGCAGGAAAAATGCAGCATGTTCTACTCTTTTTTTTCTGGAACTGGAACTGCAAGCACTGTGAACTATCATAAGTAGTAGATGTGCGCTGCCACCTAGTGGTGTGTGAATATAAAAGTTCAAATACACACAGAAACTATATATGACATAAACCATGTGCAATAAATCTAGCTGCTGCTATCACCAGGATGTTATCACAAAACAACAATGAATGAATATCTAAAAAATGTGATAGCGCTGCTGCAATCTTGACAAATAATACATAGATCCAATTAATTATTATTGCTTATTATTGGATTTATGTATTATTGGTCAGATTGCAGCAGCGCTATCACATGTTTTAGATATTCATTTACTGGTGTGAACTATGCCATCTGAAAAACATATAACCTAGTTTCCATGCATTTTTGATCCTGTCTTCTCTGATCCGCCCCTAATTCCACAGTCCCCATCTCCTGATAGAACAGAGCCTTTAAGGCACTCTGCACATGCTCAGTTTGGTGTGTATTGCTAGAGAGTTTTTTTTTTGGGACAGTGCGTGTGATCAGCACAGGGCCAATCAGCACTGTCCAGGCAGAGGGTCAGGGGCCCTGCAGCCTCATAGGACAATCAGGGGAGAATAAAAACTCCTCCTTCAAGCTTTAACCAGACACTGATAGAAGTGACAAGACTGCTATATACTGCTGATGAGAAAAGCTGTGTATTTAGCAGTTTATATTTACTAAAATAATTGCATTTCCATGTTCTGTGTACTGTGGGAGATCAGATATAGAGAATGCAGAGTCCTGGGTTTAGTAACACTTTAGTAATGACAACCATATCGCCAAATTAACAGGTCTATAGCAGAATTGTAAAAATTGCTCTGGCCCATAGGGTGTTTACAGGTGTGAGCAGGGCTGCTGATAAGGCAGTATAGCCAGAACCCTGTACTTGGCCCGGGCCCCATCAGTTCAAAAGGGGGGGCCCAGGCCCCTGCTGAGCAGTAGGGCTGGCTGTACTGTTTTTTTGCAGACACCGATCCTCTTCTGCTTCCTCCTGCAGCTTCTCCTCCTCATTCTCCCTCCAGCTTAACTGCAGGGGGATTGGTTCTGGCACATGTGCCCCTTACAGCTGCTGTCCGGGCCCCCCCTGTATGCCTTTTTCGCCCAAAGAGCTTTCCTCCTGTTCTCTTCTGTTAGCAGCTGCTGCCGGCGCACAGGGGGATGTTTCAGGATGGAGAGCGGGGGAGAGAGGCTGGTAAATATATCATTTATTGGTCCCTTCCTTTTCTGAATGAACACAGTGAGTGATCAGTACCGATCACTCCTGTGTCCATTCATATCTGAAGCATAGTAAACTTTGTTTACAATGCTTCAGTTTGTGAATGCGCATGAAGCCTCAGAGTGCTTCCAATTCATTCATATGTGCAGCCGAGGCTGCAGAGAAAGGAACTGATAAATCTATGTCCACAGTCCTTTCCGGCCGGGGGCGGGGGGGCCTCGTCAGGTAGGCTGTATGGGGCCCGTGATTTCTAACAGCAGCCATGGGTGTGAGAGGTGAAGGGGTTAAAGCTATTTTTTTTAAGTCAGCAGCTACAAATACTGCAGCTGCCGACCGCGATGTAGGCTTCGGGTGCTGACATCGCAGGCGCCCTGGACAGGTGTCCAGGGCGCCCGCGATGTCGGCACCCGAAGCCGATCTGTCCCTCGGCTCTCGGGTGGAGGCGCCGCCATCTCCGGTAAGGGAATCAGGAAACAAAGCCTTGCAGCTTCACTTCCTGGTTCCCTACTGCACATGCGCGACTCGCGCTGCGCGACCCCACTGGTCCCTGCTGTCTTCTGGGACCTGTGTGTCTCCCAGAAGACAGCAGGGGGGGCGGAGGAGGCGCCGGAAGTGGCTTAGATAGCCGCGGGTGGCTCGGCTATCTATGCCCGGGAATGGGAGCAAAATACCTGTATTAGAAGTTCCATTTTTGGGTGGAACTCCGCTTTAAGTTGACCTACCAGCAACTTCATGGAAGGCCAGATAATGTTTGCTCATATACAATGTATTGACAGTGTTTATCTTTTTATTCCTTAAATCCTGCAGGAATTAGGAAACGACTATTATATTTTTACTCCTCCGGATGGCCACTTCAAAGAGTTTGCCATCATTGCCAAAGAGCCTACAAAATTAACCATTTACCCCACCGGATCACTGACCTACCAAGGGAAGACATATGGTAAAAACAGCAAGCTGTCCTTTGCCCTCGACCCGTATGACGTGTTCCAGTTCCAAAGTGAAGATGACCTCAGTGGGTCAAAGGTTGTAGCCAATAAAGCCGTGGTGGTTCTCAGCGGTCACACGTGCTCTTTGAAGCTAACCAAATGTAACCATGTTTACGAACAGCTGCAGCCTGTTTTTATTTGGGGGACAACCTTTTTCATACCCCCGGTTTCTTTCCAGAAACAGTACGACCTCGTTTATGTCATGGCAGGTACCCCCGATACAAAAGTAACCTATCAGGCCGGGTCGCAGATAAGCAACCTTGATATGAAAGCTGGAGATGTCGTATCAATCGAACTAGACCCAGGAGCCCCACTTTCCATCAACTCAACCGAAGGGATCCAAGTCATGTACTATGGTACTGGGGGGAAAACAAAAGATGTAGACTTTGACACCAATCTGATGACTGTCCAAGATGTGTTGTCCTTCTGTACCTCGTTCAAGGCCACCGCTTTGCCCAATTTTAGCAACAGAGCCGTTTTGGTTGCGAAAACATCAGATGTGGCAAAACTGACTGTTGATAAAGCCCCCCTAAATGCAATCGACTGGCAAGCAATTCCAGGAACAGAGTACTCATATGGGGAGTACCTTCTGTCCAGCTCCAAGTCCTATTTTTTTGAAAGCAGCAAAAGTTCCTTCAGCTTAAGCATTCTGGGCATTTCAGATCTGAATAACTTCGGAGAATCAGCGGTCTGTCTTGGTGGTAAGTGCCTTCGGGTCATCTTCAAAGCAATTTACATGCATGCAGCTAGAACAGGTCTGAGATCAGGTCAGGGGTTAATCTGGAGGTTGGTGTGAATTACTCCAGCAGGAGAAATGCTGGTTTTCAAAAGAATAATTATAGCCTTGTGTAAACAGAAACAAAAGCCTCGCCCTATCAATAATTATAGCCTTGTGTAAACAGAAACAAAAGCCTCGCCCTATCAATAATTATAGCCTTGTGTAAACAGAAACAAAAGCCTCGCCCTATCAGATATATCATCTGGTCGAGTGACGCACCTAGAGGAGGGGGGGGGGGATTCCTCTTATCTGTTATCTTTGAAAATGAATGAGTAGTAGACATGTGCAATTCGTTACGTCCGAAATTAATTTTCAAACAAATTTTGACAAATTTGTTGATTCGGAAACATCTGAGTTAACGAAAACCCATTTAGAAAATATTTTGCGAATATTCGTAATTTTGAAATTTCGAAAACTCGTAAATTCTAAAATCCGTAAATTCGGAAATTCGGAAATCCGTAAATTCGGAAATTCGGAAATCCGTAATATCGGAAATTTGGAAATTCGAAATTCGAAAATCCAAAAACCCGAAAATCTGAAATCATAACTAACTATTAAATTATAGGTATTGGAATTTCCTTTCAAATTTGGCTGTTTTTTGTTTGTTTTTCGGGTCGTTCGTTGTGATTGCAATTCGCAAATTCGTAAATTTGAAAATTCTTAATTTTGGAAAGTTCTTAAATGAGAAAATTCGTAAATTCATAAATTAGAAAATCCGAAAATAAGAAAGAAAATCCGAAAGTTCTAAAGAATAACTAACTAACTAACTAATAATAATTAACTATTAAATTATAGGTATTGGAATTTCCTTTCAAATTTGTCTGTTAGTGAACGTAACGAATACAAATTTATCCAAAGTTACAAATTATCCAAAATAACGAATGCCATATCTAAACGAATGAACGTAATGAATTAATAATTATAGATAACAATAATAATAATAATAAAAACTTTTTATTAATATTATTATTTATTATTATTTTGTTCCGTTCCATTTGCTTAAATGCGGCATTCGTTATTTCAGATAATTCGTAACTTCTGATAAATTCGTATTTGTTACATTCACTAACAGCCAAATTTGAAAGGAAATTCCAATACCTATAGTTTAATAGTTAATTATTATTAGTTAGTTATTCTTTAGAATTTTCAGATTTTCGTTCCTTTGAATTTTTGTATTTTCTTTCTTATTTTCGGATTTTCAAATTTACGAATATTACGAATTATCGAATTTATGAATTTTCGAATTTACAAATTTACGAATTTTCAAATTTATGAATTTGCAAATTGCAATCATAATGAATGACCTGAAAAATGAAAAAAAAAAACAAAAAAAAAACAAATGAAACGAAAATGAACAAATTTTTCGCCAGTGCACATGTCTTATGAGTAGCGAGCACAATGGAAAAATTTGTTTTGTTTCGTATTCGTTCGTTGAGTTAATAATTTCCTTTCGTTGTATTTGTTATGTTAGAATGGTTCGTTTCTGGAATTCGTTTCATATATTCTGAATTGTTTTGTATATTCGATATTTTCAAACTGGAAGATGGCTATCGATTCTATTTTTTCTATACTATTATTTTCTTTTCTATTCTATTCTATTTTATTCTTCTATAATTTATTATTTTCTATTCTATAAGACAGCCTACAGTAAGTAGAAATCATCATCGCCTTTCACTTTTATACTTTATTGTATTTATTGCAATATGTTTCCATTTCAAATTCAAATTTATATTCGAATTCGGATCATTCATTTCAATATAAATAATAAATATAATACAAATAATAAATATTACTGCCAGCTCCTCTGTTCTACAAAGTGATCCTACACTGTGTACATGTTTTTTTATAAAATTGTCCCTGTAAATAACTTATTTCAGATAGTTTCTGGCCGGTCATGTGACCTCCAGCCACTCTTTTCCCCAGATTCAAGGGCAACAGTGGGAGGGGGCCAAGATTCCCCCCTGACCTAAGCCGGGAGGTCATGTGACCCCCCTCCTGCTGTAGCCCTTAGATCGGGGGGAAGAGAGCAGCCAGAGGTCACGTGACCGGCCAGAAACGAAAAAAAAAAAAGGAGAGCAGCCAGAGGTCAGGTGCCCGGCCAGAAACAAAAAAAAAGGAGAGCGGCCAGAGGTCACGTGACCGGCCAGAAATAAAAAATAGGTAAATAACAGAAATAAGGTATTTACAGAGACAATTAAAAAAAAAAAAAACATTTACACAGTGTAGGATCGCTTTTTTAAAACAGAGGGACTGGCAGTAATATTCATTTAACTTTACTGCCAGCTGCTTATAGCAGCGTGGGGCGGAGGCTCACACACACAGGGCTGACAGGCAGGGGGAGAGAAGGAAAGAGGAGAGCACCGGGAGGACGGAGGCATGCTGTAACCTGACCACGGTAATCATGGATCAGCAGCCGTGATTGCCGTGGTCAGATTACCGTGGTCAGCACAGTAAGGGGGACACAGGAACAGGCAGGATCAACCAGGTTTTTTACATCATAGAGAGGGACAGATTGGACAGCACAAGTGCTGTGCTATTTAACCTGCTATAACTGAACAGAATCTGTCTATTCTTTTTTTTTTTTTAGGGTCACAACCTCTCTAATGCATTCCCTGCATTAAGATACCAATGTCCCAATATCTGCATCACCCTCTCACCTCCCTGAACACTTACCTGAGTCCTGTATCGATCCAGAGCTGTGCCAGTCGGCAGTTCTTCTCCCCTGTCTTTCTCTGATCTCAGGAGAATTGTGCAGCAGCGAGAACCATTGGCTCCTGCTGCTGTCAGTCAAATCCTGAGATCAGAAAGCCGAGCGGTGTGTGTCTATGGATGCACACAGCCAGGCTCAGGAGCGAGCCCACACATCTGCCCCTATAGCAAGCGACTTGCTATGGGGGGGCAGGCACAGAAGAGGAGGAGTGAAAATAGTGGGCGGGGGACCCCAGAAGAGGAGGTTTGTGGTCGTAATGCGCAATACTATTGCACAGAACAGGTAAGTATAAGGCCTCTCACACACTATGCTCTTCTGAACACTTTATGCTGACGCATTTTTCAAATGCATCTAGGCGCGTTTAGATGTGCTCAGGCGCGTCAAGCATTTTGGTGTTCTGTCATTTCATTGGCTAGAATAGTAAGTTATTCTCTGGAGTCACCCATTACTTTTATGGGGCTCTGAAGATGTGCATCACTGACAATGCCCATTCACCTGCTAGTGTAGCCAAGGATGCAGCTAATAAAGCACAGTCTGCGATTGATTAGCTGCAGTGGAGGGCAGGAGAGACATTGGGGGTCTAATAGACCCCCAATGTTTCCATAAAGAGGATCCGTCACCTGCTCAACTCTCTGTCACTCTACTCTCTCCACCTATCAACATGTTCCTTGAAATGCAGCAAAACTGATTGGCATATGTGCTGCTTCTCCCTTTCCCAGTCTAAGCTCCGCTTTTCAAGGGCTGCAAGAGGCTGATACCAGGCCATGCTCAGGTACTTACACTATTCGCATTTAGAAAATACCTTTAACGGATATTTATTGGGCTGCATTAATTTGTGTCTTTTGTATCTGCCTGGAGTTCAGCATTAAATACCTGAAGGCAGTGGCCTGTGTTTTCACCAGCATGTTACAGCCTGTGGGGTTTAGTCTTTAGTAGATTCCACCATTATCCACGACTGATTCCTTGTACACCTTTCTCCAGGCTCCTCACGACCATCATGCAGCCAAGTCCAATGCCGAAAGAAGGAGGTTTGCCAAATCAGTCATGGTAAAGCCACATGCCAAGGGAACTCTGAGGCCACCTGCTGGGCGTGGGGAGACCCCCATTACCACACCTTCGATGGGAAGAACTACGACTTCCAGGGCACCTGCTCCTACACGATGTCCAAGACCTGTGGCAATGACATCAGCCTCCCTTCCTTCAATATCGAAACCCTAAATGAAAATCGAGGTTCCTCTCTGGTGTCGTACCTGAAGTCAGTGAACATCCAGGTTTACGGCTTTAATATCACATTTGTCCGGTCTGAAATTGGTATTGTGAGGGTAAGTGTCTTACAGCATATATACAGATATACTGGTGGCAAAGGGAAACATATTATATTACATATAATATATATATATATATATATATATATACACACACACTATATTACTAAAAGTATTGGGACGGCTGCCTTTACACACACATGAACTTGAATGGCACCCCAGTCTTAGTCCGTAGGGTTCAATATTGAGTTGGCCCACCCTTTGCAGCTATAACAGCTTCGACTCTTCTGGGAAGGCCGTCCACAAGGTTTTAGGAGTGTGTCTATGGGAATGTTTGACCATTCTTCCAGAAGAGCATTTGTGAGGTCAGGCACTGATGTTGGACGGGAAGGCCTGGCTCACAGTCTCCACTCTAATTCATCCCAAAGGTGTTCTATTGGGTTGAGTTCAGGACTCTGTGCAGGCCAGTCAAGTTCCTCCACCCCAAACTTGCTCACCCATTTTTTTGTAGACCTTGCTTTGTGCACTGGTCCAAATCATTTGGTGGAGGGGGGATTATGGTGTGGGGGTGTTTTTCAGGGGTTGGGTTTGGCCCCTTAGTTCTAGAGAAGGGAACTCTTAAGGCGTAGGCATACCAAGACATTTTTTCGACAATTTCATGTTCCCAACTTTGTAGGAACTTTGGGGATGGCCCCTTCCTGTTCCAACATGACTGCACACTTAGGGACCTCAGTCAAGTAATTGCCAGACCATTGTTTCTAATTTTTACTGACAGTCTATTGACTAGAATGGTACCAGCTGATTGGAGAAAAGCCAATGTAGCACCAATATTTAAAAAGGGCCCAAAATACATCCATGGGAAATACAGACCAGTTAGCCTAACATCAATAGTATGTAAGCTCTTGGAGGGGATGATAAGAGACTGTATAAATTATTTTAGTAATGAGAACAGTATAATTAGCAGTAATCAGCATGGATTCATGAAGAATCCTTCTTGCCAAACCAATCTATTAACCTCCTATGAGGAGGTGAGTTGCCATCTAGATAAAGGAAGGCCTGTAGACATGGTGTATCTGGATTTTGCAAAAGCATTTGACACATTTTCCCATAAACGTTTACTGTACATAGTAAGGTCCGTTGGCATGGACCATAGGGTGAGTACATTGATTGAAAACTGGCTACAAGGGCGAGTTCAGAGGGTAGTGATAAATGGTGAGTACTCGGAATGCCAGTTTACCGCCATATAGTTCTGTGTGCGTTACTGCCAGTTTAACGCCATATAGTTTTGTGTGTTACTGCCAGTTTAACGCCATATAGTTTTGTGCGTTACTGCCAGTTTAAAACCATCCACTTCTGTGTGCGTTACTGCCAGTTTAATCCCCATTTACTTCTGTGTGCATTACTGCAAGTTTAACCCCATATAGTTCTGTGTGCATTACTGCCAGTTTAACGCCATATAGTTTTGTGCGTTACTGCCAGTTTATCGCCATATAGTTCTGTGTGCGTTACTGCCAGTTTAACGCCATATAGTTCTGTGTGCATTACTGCCAGTTTAACGCCATATAGTTCTGTGTGCATTACTGCCAGTTTAACGCCATATAGTTCTGTGTGTGTTACTGCCAGTTTAACGCCATATAGTTTTGTGCGCTACTGCCAGTTTAACACCATTTACTTTTGTGTGCGTTACTGCCAGTTTAACGCCATATAGTTCTGTGTGTCACTGTACGTTTGGCGCATTATATTGCAGTATATTACAGTGTATCCGTGGAGTGTGTCTGTGTAGTGTGAGTACTCAAATTAAAGTGCACCAAACACCTCTTTACATTAATTAAAGTGAGTATCAATTTACTCAGCATAACATTTTCTTTCACAATATAAAAAAAGTGTTCTAACTTTACTGTTGTTTTATTTTTTTATGAAAAAAAAGTGTATTTTTTCCCAAAAAAGTGCGCTTGTAAGACAGTTGCGCAAATACGGTGTGACAGAAAGTATTGAAACGGCCACCATTTTATTCTCTAGGGTATTTGAAAAAAAAAATACATATAATGTTTGGGAGTTCTAAGTAATTTTCTAGCAAAGAAAACTTTTTAACTTGTAAACACCAAATCTCAGAAAGAGGCTCGGTCCTTAATGCCCTGTACACACGATTGGATTTCCGATGGAATAAAATCCGATGGAACTTTCCGTCGGAATTCCGATGAAGCTGACTTCCATCAGTCTTGCATACACACCATCAGACAAAATTCCAACCGTCCAAAACGCGGTGACGTAAAACACTCAGACGAGCCGAGAAAAATTAAGTTCAATGCTTCTGAGCATGCGTCGACTTGATTCTGAGCATGCATCGACTTGATTCTGAGCATGTGTGGGTTTTTTCTCCGTTGGAGTTCCACACAGACGATCGGAATTTCCTATCGTTTTTTTTTTCCATCGGAAAAGTTTAAAACATGTTCTATTTTTTTACACCGATGGAAAAAAGTCCGATGGGGCCCACACACGATCGTTTTTTCCGATGGACTTTTTGTCCATTGGACTTTTTTCATCAGAAAAAACGATCGTGTGTACAGGGCATAAGTGGTTAAAGGTGGGAGAAGGAACACGAGTAGCCAATAAGTTGCGCTGATAGGAGGAGAGAGCAGACTGACAGAGAGATGGGCTCATCAGCCTGCTGCTTCTCTTTTTACTGTCCAAACACAGGCTGAGGAGGGACAATAACTGTAATGCCCCGTACACATGATCGGATTTTCCGTTGGGAAAACCTTGGATGGTTTTTCCAACGGAATTCCGCTCAAGCTTGGCTTGCATGCACACGGTCACACAAAAGTTCTCTGAACTTTCGACCGTCTAGAACGCAGTGATGTACAACACTATGACGAGCCGAAAAAATGAAGTTCAATGCTTCCGAGCATGCGTCGAATTGTTTCCGAGCATGTGTCGGAATTTTGCGCGTCGGAATTTCCGATTGGAATTTTTCCTGTCGGAAAAATTGAGAACCTGCTCTCTCAAGCTCACATCGGACATTTGCTGGTTTAATTTCCGACCGTGTTTACTCGGCATAAGTGTTTCTGTACTGTAGCAGAAAAAAAAACTTGTCTTCTCTACTGCAATAAAAGGCTATGCTATGTGGCAAAGCTGTGTAAATCTTAGGGTTGGATGTGCAGCTCCCTTATTGCACCTGTTCATTTAGCTGTTTTCCTAGATGTCAGCTTTAGGTTAGAAAAAACAAAAACTGAATTTATTGATCATAAGCGATACAATCTGATACATTTTTTTTTTCTCCATAGATAAATCATCAAATAACTCAGCTACCCGTCAGCCTGCAGAATGGTCAAGTGGAGATAAACCAGAGTGGCACCTCACTCATCCTGGTAACCGATTTTAAACTCAAGGTCATCTACGACTGGAACATTCTGCTTAAGATCGCCGTCCCCGGCTCCTACTATGAAAACGTTTGTGGCTTGTGCGGCAATTATAATGACAACCCAAGAGACGACCTATCTAACAACGGGAAGGAGTTGAAGCCTATAGACTACGGTAAACTTTGGAAAGTGAATTCCAACAGTGACTCAAGCTGCTGGGATGACTGCAACGGGCCATGTAAAAGTTGTAGCGTGAAAGATACCATCCGGTATGGAAATGAGCAGAACTGTGGCATCCTCACCAAAAAGGACGGACCCTTCAGAATATGCTTCGATACAATTGACCCCAAGATATACAAAGACAACTGTGTTTATGATCTGTGCCTAAATGACGGTTACAATCAGATCCTGTGCCAGACCTTGAAAGCCTACAGCGACGTTTGTGCTAGAGCAGGGATACAAGTCAAGGACTGGAGAGAGGCAACGGACTGCCGTAAGTAGGAAAATTTGATTCTTGTCTTCTGGTTGTTTCTTCTTTCTCATTCAACTCAAACCAGTTTACAGCTCTGGGGGGTAATTAGGAGCAATCAACTTATGTATGCAATGTATACCTTCTATCTGCAACCATTCAAAAGAATGAGGGTAAACTATAGAATACGCCCCCAAACTGAAAACTCACCCTGGTGGCTTAACCTTGAAGAGTTATCCAAACAGCTTGCAGAACAGAATTGTCTCCTAGGACCTGAGGTTTGACCCACATTGGTGGCTCAATGTTCAAAAGTTGTCCACACAACGTGCAGAACAGCATTGTTTATGAGGGCTTAAGGTTTGACCCACCAAACCGCATTCAGTTTTGGAGAACACTGCCCAAAACTGAACACCCAACTTAGTGGCTTAAGAGTTGTTCACACAACAGCAATGTCTACTAGTGATGAGCCGAACACCCCCGGGTTCGGTTCGCACCAGAACCCGTGAACGGACCGAAAGTTCGCACGAACATTAGAACCCTATTAAATACAATGAATGCGAACGTTCGGATTCTAAAGTGCTAACTATAACGACTATTATCCATGTTATTGTCCGAAACAGAGTTTGGGAACCCGGCTTCTGCACCAGGGGACATGTATCAATGCAAAAAGAAGTTTTAAAAACGGACGTTTTCCGGGAGCAGTCATTTTAATGATGCATAAAGTGAAAAAAAAAAAGTCAAATATTCCTTTAAATATTGTACCTGGGGGGTGTCTAAAGTATGCCTGTGAAGTGCCACGTGTTTCCCGTGTTTAGAACTGTCCCTGCACAAAATAACATTTCTAAAGGGAAAAAAGTCATTTAAAACTGCTTGCGGCTTTAATGCAATGTCTGGTCCCGGTAATATGGATGAAAATCTTTAGGAAAAATGGCATAGCTACCTCATCAACCCCCCCCCCCCCACCCCAGCCCATTAATAGCCCCTTTGGGTCTTGTATGGATATTAAGGGGAACCCCGCACACAAAATAAAAAAGGACCTATATACTCTAAACAGCCGTATACAGGCGGTGCATACAAGACAGGGACTGTAGGTTTGTTCTTATGTAGAATCTGTTTATAATTTTGAACAGCTGCATTGTTTAAGTGGAGCTCCATGGCAAATTCCTTTTTTTTAGTTTTTTGTAAAACATAGGGAACGGTTATCACCCCTGTCACATTTTTTTTGCTGTCTGTGCCCCTGTTCAGAACATTTCACCTCACTTTGCATCCCAATGACAACTGTTTTTGAAATGTGGTGTTTTTATTGAAACAAGGATTGGTGATAAAGCATCAGTAGAGAGGAGACACCTTTCTCCCATATTAATTCTTACAGGAGAGAATTTTCCTTCCAAGGGGTAGATTTCCTCTCACTTCCTGTTGTCTTCTTCCGTTTGCAAGTAGTAGTCGTTTGTAAGTTGGATGTTTGAAAGTAGGGACCTGCCGTATATACTCTGCAGAAATTGGCCCCTTAGGTGTTGGTGTTGGCACAACACTGTAAGCACTCACAGTTACTCTTGGTGGGTGCTGGAACGCCCTGCTGTCAACTATTATATCAGGAATTGTAATAACATATAATTGTTGATCAGTGGTAGTAAAAATTGGGCCTTTGATGGTGGTGCTGGTGCCCCAACACTGTAAGGCCTGACAGTTACTCTTGGTGGGGGCAGCAATGGGCCCTGCTGTGAATTATTAGATCAAGAATTGTAATTGCACGCCCCTGTTGAACAGGGGCTGAAAAATTAGGCCTTTGGTGGTGGTGGTGGTGGTGATGGTGGTGCTGGTGCCACAACACTGTAAGGCCTGACAGTTACTCTTGGTGGGCGCAGCAATGGGCCCTGCTGTGAATTATTAGATCAAGAATTGTAATTGCATGCCCCTGTTGAACAGGGGCTGAAAAATTAGGCCTTTGGTGGTGGTGGTGGTGGTGGTGATGGCGGTGCTGGTGCCACAACACTGTAAGGCCTGACAGTTACTCTTGGTGGGCGCAGCAATGGTCCCTGCTGTGAATTATTAGATCAATAATTATAATTGCATGCCCCTGTTGAACAGGGGCTTAAAAATTGGGCCTTTGGTGGTGGTGGTGGTGGTGATGGTGGTGCTGGTGCCACAACACTGTAAGGCCTGACAGTTACTCTTGGTGGGCGCAGCAATGGGCCCTGCTGTGAATTATTAGATCAATAATTATAATTGCATGCCCCTGTTGAACAGGGGCTGAAAAATTGGGCCTTAGGCACTGGTGGCACAACACTGCAACCCCTCACAGATACTGTACTTGGAGCACAGCAATGAGGCCTGTTGCAAAGTATTGCATCAAAAATTTTAATTACACGCCCCTGTTAAACAGGGGCTGAAAAATTGGGCCTTAGCCACTGGTGGCGTCACCCATAAACCAAAATGATCTTCCAAGCTATCATCGTTAATCGTATCATTGAGGAGGAGGAGGAGGATAGCCAGTCAACATAACAGCACAGGCACTCAGCATCAGCATCAGTCTTGAAGGGATGTGACATTTTAAAATCAATTAGTCTGTTATATCAGCATCTGGTGTGTGGTAGCTGGTGGTGATCCAAGACTGGTTCATCTTGATGAAAGTCAGTCGATCAACCGAGTCGGTGGACAGGCGCACCCTGTGATCCGTGACAAATCCTCCAGCAGCACTGAATGTGCGTTCTGAAAGAACGCTGGATGCAAGACAGGCCAGTAGCTCAATTGCATACTGTGCAAGCTCTGGCCAGTGATCCATCCTCAAGACCCAGTAAGCCAGAGGATTTTCGGTGGGGAAGGTGTCCAAGTCTGACCTTGCCCCTAGGTATTCCTGCACCATGTATATCAGACGCTGGCGATGGTTGCTGGAACCGATCATACTTTGGGGCTGCGGACTAAAGAATTGTCTGAACGCATCGGTCAGACGGCCACCTTCCCCACCGCTCCTTCTTTGACTGCCCGAAGCCTCAGCAACTCGTTGTCCAGGACCAGGAGTTTGTAACCTCCCAGTCTCTGGGAACGCGTTGCACAGACCTTTCTGCAAGGCCTCCCGGAGTTGTCTCATCCTCTGCTCCCTCTGCGACGGTACGATAAGGTCCGCAACCTTACCCTTGTACCGTGGATCAAAGAGAGTGGCCAGCCAGTAATGGTCCCTCTCCTTGATCCGAAGAATACGAGGATCCTTCCGCAGACTTTGCAGGATCAGGGAGGCCATGCAGCGTAGGTTAGCTGAGGCATTCAGTCCGGAGTCCTCTAGGTCACTAAGGACGACATGATCCGCAGCCACCTCCTCCCAGCCACGTACAAGTCCACTGGTTTCTTGGGACTGTAAATCATCCCTAAAAGACTGCTGCTGATGATGCTGAGTGCCAGCCTCCACCTCCATGCTGACACAATCCTCCTCCTCCTCCTCCTCCTCCTCCTCCTCCTCTTCCTGTGCGATGGGTGGGACAGAAGGAACACTGTTTGGGTAAAGGGGGCCTTGAGAGGCAAGGAAGTCCTCCTCTTCCTGCCTCTGTTCTGCCTCAAGTGCCCTGTCCATTATTCCACGCAGCGTGTGCTCCAACAGGTGGACAAGAGGTACAGTGTCACTGATGCATGCACTGTCACTGCTCACCATCCTCGTGGCCTCCTCAAATGGTGCCAGGACAGTGCATGCATCCCTGATCATGCCCCACTGGCGTGGTGAAAAAAAACCGAGCTCCCCTGACCCTGTCCTGGTGCCATAGTCGCACAGGTAGTCATTGATGGCCCTCTGCTGCGTGTGCAGCCGCTGCAGCATGGCCAACGTTGAGTTCCACCTGGTGGGCATGTCACATATAAGGCGGTTCTTGGGCAGGTTCAACTCCTTTTGAAGCTCAGCCAGGCGAGCACTGGCATTATAAGATCTGCGGAAATGCACACAGACTTTCCTGGCCTGCCTCAGGACATCCTGTAAGCCCGGGTACCTGCCCAAGAACCGCTGCACCACCAGGTTAAGGACGTGAGCCATACAGGGCACATGGGTCAGTTGTCCCTGTCGGAGGGCGGAGAGGAGGTTGGTGCCATTGTCGCAAACCACCATTCCTGGCTTAAGCTGGCGTGGCGTCAACCACCTCTCGGCCTGCCCCTGCAGAGCAGACAGGACCTCTGCCCCAGTGTGGCTCCTGTCCCCCAAACACACCAGCGCAAGCACGGCATGGCATCTTTTTGCCTGCGTACTTGTGTAGCCCCTTGAACGCCTACGGAGCACCACTGGTTCCAAGGACAAACCACAGGAAGAGGCCATGGAGGAAGAAGAAGAGGAGGGGGTGGAGGAGAGAGGTGTGTCACAACCAGTAGTAGCATTTTGGAGGCGTGGCGGTGGAACAACCTCCAACACTACTGCACCTTGTCCTGCATCCTTCCCAGCTGCCAAAAGAGTGACCCAATGGGCCGTGAAAGAAAGGTAACGTCCCTGTCCATGCCTGCTGGACCATGAGTCAGCGGTAATATGCACCTTACCGCTGACCGCCCTGTCCAGCGAGGCCAAGACATTGCCTTCCACATGCCTGTAGAGAGCCGGAATAGCCTTCCGTGCGAAAAAGTGTCGTTTGGGAACCTGCCACTGAGAAACCGCACATTGCACAAACTCATGGAAGGGGGCCGAGTCTACCAACTGAAAAGGCAGCAGTTGAACGCTAGCAATTTAGCCAAGCTAGCATTCAACCGCTGGGCATGTGGATGGCTGGGAGTGAACTTCTTTTGACGGTCCAGCAGCTGGGGCAGGGAAATTTGCCTGCTAGAATCGGACGTTGGTGTACTGCTAGCAGAGTGCCCGCAAGTACTTGCCTGTGACACACCTAATTCTACACCTTCATTCCTCTCAGAGCAGGTTTCAGAGAGGAGTGAAGGTATAGTGGGGTTGGAGATCCCAGCTGATGCGGTGCAAGAAGAGGTCCGCTTTGTTCTTTGGTGTGGGTCTTTAAGGTAGGCTTGCCAACGAGCTGCATGGCAGGTCAACATATGTGTGATCAAGCATGTGGTGCCCAAGCGGCTGATGTTTTGGCCACGCGATATACGCTTGAGACATATGTTGCAAACAGCAGCTGTGCGATCTGATGCACTCGCCTCAAAAAAGGCCCACACCAAAGAACTTTTTGCATGACGGGCAGAGGCAGCGCCCTGCACAGGCGGAGCTCTGCGGTGTGATTCCGTCGGTGTGCTGCCCATACGCTGGCCACTCAAGGGCATCCTGCCTCGTTGGAGATGTGCCTCCTCCTCATCCTCCTCCTCCTCCTCTCTCCTATTAGGCACCCACGTGGAGTCAGTGACCTCATCATCCCCTCCCTCCTCATCACTGGAGCCAATCTGGCAATATGCTGCAGCTGCTGGAGCATGACTGCCAGATTGGTGTCCTTCTTGAGCATCCCCTCTCTCTGCTCTCACGCTGCTGCCTTCCTCTAGCTGGGTATCATCATCAGATCCTTCCAAACGCTGGGCATCCTCCTGGAGCATGTACCCAACACTGTGCTCAAACAGTTCGGGGGACTCCTCAGGAGGAGGGCATGGTGGGTCTAGGGAAGGATTGACTAATGAAGATAATGATACCAGAGAAGAGGACGCTTTGGCAGCTGCTTTGCCAGTACCCTGAGCCTGGGTGAGAGAGGATGAGGAGGATGAGGTGGGCTTGGTCATCCACTCTACCAAGTCTTCGGCATGATGTGGCTGAACATGTCCAGCTGCCGAAAACAAGGACAAGCATGTCCCATGGCCATGTGCTGATGACAATGCACCGCGTACACGACCAGCACTGTTGCCCCCAGACACAGAGCCTGCTTGCCCTCTTTTTTTGCCTCCTGACTGTCTGCCTCTCCTTGGTTGCCTTACAGACATTTTAATGGATGGCCTGCAGGGAGATGGGAAAAACAGCAATAAGGGCTACCTTCAGGTGTATACTGTGCAGGAGGCTTAGCAACAATGACACTGACACTGTCCCCTGCCTATCCTTCTCTGTCCCTAAACACAAAGATTGAAAATATGGTTTAGCAAAATAGTTTTAGAACAGAATAGCACACTGAAACTTTCCCTCACTGTCCTACTCTGTCCCTCCCTACAAACAAGATTTAGCACAGAATAGCACACTGATAATTTCTACGAGTGTCCTTCTCTGTCCCTAAACTCAAGGATTGAAAATATGGAACAGCAAATTTGGTTTAGAACAGAACAGCACACTGTCAGTTTCACTCACTGTACCTCTCTGTCCCTCAACTCAAGGATTGAAAATATGGTTCAGCAAAATAATTTTAGAACAGAATAGCACACTGACACTTTCCCTCACTGTACCTCTCTGTCCCTCAACTCAAGGATTGAAAATATGGAACAGCAAATTTGGTTTAGAACAGAACAACACACTATCAGTTTCACTCACTGTACCTCTCTGTCCCTCAACTCAAGGATTGAAAATATGGTTCAGCAAAATAATTTTAGAACAGAATAGCACACTGACACTTTCCCTCACTGTACCTCTCTGTCCCTCAACTCAAGGATTGAAAATATGGAACAGCAAATTTGGTTTAGAACAGAACAGCACACTGTCAGTTTCACTCACTGTACCTCTCTGTCCCTCAACTCAAGGATTGAAAATATGGTTCAGCAAAATAGTTTTAGAACAGAATAGCACACTGACACTTTCCCTCACTGTACCTCTCTGTCCCTCAACTCAAGGATTGAAAATATGGAACAGCAAAATTTGGTTTAGAACAGAACAGCACACTGTCAGTTTCACTCACTGTACCTCTCTGTCCCTCAACTCAAGGATTGAAAATGTGGAACAGCAAATTTGGTTTAGAACAGAACAGCACACTGTCAGTTTCACTCACTGTACCTCTCTGTCCCTCAACTCAAGGATTGAAAATATGGTTCAGCAAAATAGTTTTAGAATAGAATAGCACACTGACACTTTCCCTCACTGTACCTCTCTGTCCCTCAACTCAAGGATTGAAAATATGGAACAGCAAATTTGGTTTAGAACAGAACAGCACACTGTCAGTTTCACTCACTGTACCTCTCTGTCCCTCAACTCAAGGATTGAAAATATGGTTCAGCAAAATAGTTTTAGAACAGAATAGCACACTGACACTTTCCCTCACTGTACCTCTCTGTCCCTCAACTCAAGGATTGAAAATATGGAACAGCAAATTTGGTTTAGAACAGAACAACACACTATCAGTTTCACTCACTGTACCTCTCTGTCCCTCAACTCAAGGATTGAAAATATGGTTCAGCAAAATAATTTTAGAACAGAATAGCACACTGACACTTTCCCTCACTGTACCTCTCTGTCCCTCAACTCAAGGATTGAAAATATGGAACAGCTAATTTGGTTTAGAACAGAACAGCACACTGTCAGTTTCACTCACTGTACCTCTCTGTCCCTCAACTCAAGGATTGAAAATATGGTTCAGCAAAATAATTTTAGAACAGAATAGCACACTGACACTTTCCCTCACTGTACCTCTCTGTCCCTCAACTCAAGGATTGAAAATATGGAACAGCAAATTTGGTTTAGAACAGAACAGCACACTGTCAGTTTCACTCACTGTACCTCTCTGTCCCTCAACTCAAGGATTGAAAATATGGTTCAGCAAAATAATTTTAGAACAGAATAGCACACTGACACTTTCCCTCACTGTACCTCTCTGTCCCTCAACTCAAGGATTGAAAATATGGAACAGCTAATTTGGTTTAGAACAGAACAGCACACTGTCAGTTTCACTCACTGTACCTCTCTGTCCCTCAACTCAAGGATTGAAAATATGGTTCAGCAAAATAGTTTTAGAACAGAATAGCACACTGACACTTTCCCTCACTGTACCTCTCTGTCCCTCAACTCAAGGATTGAAAATATGGAACAGCAAATTTGGTTTAGAACAGAACAGCACACTGTCAGTTTCACTCACTGTACCTCTCTGTCCCTCAACTCAAGGATTGAAAATATGGTTCAGCAAAATAGTTTTAGAACAGAATAGCACACTGACACTTTCCCTCACTGTCCTACTCTGTCCCTCCCTACAAACAAGATTTAGCACAGAATAGCACACTGATAATTTCTACGAGTGTCCTTCCCTGTCCCTAAACTCAAGGATTGAAAATATGGAACAGCAAAATTGGTTTCGAACAGAATAGCACACTGACACTTTCCCTCACTGTACCTCTCTGTCCCTCAACTCAAGGATTGAAAATATGGAACAGCAAATTTGGTTTAGAACAGAACAGCACACTGTCAGTTTCACTCACTGTACCTCTCTGTCCCTCAACTCAAGGATTGAAAATATGGTTCAGCAAAATAGTTTTAGAACAGAATAGCACACTGACACTTTCCCTCACTGTCCTACTCTGTCCCTCCCTACAAACAAGATTTAGCACAGAATAGCACACTGATAATTTCTACGAGTGTCCTTCCCTGTCCCTAAACTCAAGGATTGAAAATATGGAACAGCAAAATTGGTTTCGAACAGAATAGCACACTGACACTTTCCCTCACTGTACCTCTCTGTCCCTACAAACAAGATTTAGCACAAAATAGCACACTGACACTTTCCCTCACTGTACCTCTCTGTCCCTAAACTCAAGGATTGAAAATATGGTTCAGCAAGATTGGTTTAGAACAGAATAGCACACTGACACTTTCCCTCACTGTACCTCTCTGTCCCTACAAACAAGGATTAGCACAGAATAGCTCACTGTCACTGACACTCTCCCTACCTATCCTTATCTGTCCCTAAACACAAGGAATCCAGGATTATGTAAAGGAAAAATAATGACACTGTCCCTGCCTATGCTTCTCTTTCCCTACTCCGGTCCGGAACACACTACACAAGGCCGCCGCGCTGGCGGCCTTTTATAGTGTGGGGCGTGTACTAAACCCCCTCAGCAATAATTGGCCACAGGCATCCTGCCTGTGGCCAATCATTGCTCTCCTCGCTGCCGGCGCTGTGATTGGCCAAGCATGCGGGGTCACAGTGCATGCTTGGCCAATCACAGCGCCTGGATGACACTGCGATGGCGTAGTGCATTGTGGGCCGTTCGCGTCACTCGAATTTGGCGCGAACGGCCCAAATCGTTCGATCTTCGTCGAACGATCGAACAGCCGATGTTCGAGTCGAACGTATGTTCGACTCGAACACGAAGCTCATCCCTAATGTCTACTAGGCCTTGAGGTTTGACCTACTTTGGTGGCTCAACCTATATTAAAAACTGCCCACACAATGTGCAGAACAACATTTTCTACTAGGCCTTGAGATTTGACACACCTTGGTGGCTCAAGCTTCGAAAATTGCCCGCAGAACAGCATTTTCTTCAGATTGGGAGAATAATTAGGAGTAGCAATACCCAAAGCATAACTAAATTCAATACTTTTTTCACCATTTGGTTTGAGCCCTAATGTTCCTTGAGGTCCTTACAGCCCTTTGTGATCCCATCAGCTGCACCTGTGATCAAGACATTGCAGTTCTGGCTCTTCTTGGTTTACATGATTCATCATATGTTTAGGAGGAGAGCACTAGCGATCAGTGGGACCAAACTTTTACTGAAACTTTGCCAAAAAAAGCCTTACATTTTGCCACATGGACTGCCTTTGCATGAATGTGCTTGAGATGAAAAAATCACAATGAAATGGTATTTTCCCTGAATACAATAGATGTACAGCTATTAAAGTGCTGGTAGTCATTCTGTAGTATTCTGCTGAATTCTGCACTCAGCTTACAGAAAAGTATGCTCCAGGGTAGAACTAAACTGAGGGGCGAGGAGGGGGGGGCAGCTATCCCTTGGGGCATTCCTAATAAAATAAGAGCTGATGGCCCTTAGTTGAGATATTTCACCATTTAGACATTGATTTGTTTGATCAGAACAGGAGACGCATGGGCAGGGGCCGCTGATAAGATTGTAGCACCAGACCTCCTGTACGGGTCCCAGGCCAGCGGCGGGGGGGGCCATGCATCAGGGGAATCGGATATGGGCAGTAAAGGTGGTGACCGCCGCCGGTAAAGGGAGGGGGAAATTAGAGGAACTGATCCCCTGAGTGTTTTTCTTCTTGCAGCGGCTAAAAGCTGGCTTCTCCTTCTCTCCCTCCTATCAGCTTTCAGCTGCTGCAGGGAGAGACACACAAGGGATCGGTTCTTGTATTTGCCCACCCCTACCCACACCTCACCGATCCCCTTCCCTGTTCAGGATCCAATTCCCCCTGCTGCCCGCTAATAATAATCTTAGTGTTTTAAATTTTTATTTGGATGGGGGGGTGGCAGTCAGATAGGCTGTACGGGACACCGTGATTTCTAACAGCAGCCCTGCACATGGGTATTGGGTATCAGTGACATATGGGTGGGAGAAAGAATTATATAGCTATTAGATCCCTAAGTTCCTTGGATTGGACCTGTTGGGGTCGGCAACAGCCTTGGCAGAGCGCCGAGAAAACAATCAAACTTAACTATCTAGAGGAAGTTACAAGGTTTCCATAGGTGAACCTGTGGAAGGATCATTAACTGAGGAAGGGCCGTGGTTCCTACGTGAGCAGACCACTACCAGACCGGAAAGTGAAAAAAGAGGCTGGCGGTGGGAGGAGGGAGAAGCAGCTCTGAGATGTCCTGTAACCACCTACAGAGAGCCATAAAGGAAGCTAATGCTGGAAATGATGGATCTGTACTTATCATGAAACAGACCACCTGGTTGTATTTGCTCCTCAGACCAAAGGTTCTAGCCCTTCCTTGGTATGTTCTATAGGCATGGTTATAAAAATACAAATCTGCATTTGTCCCTTTTTCTGAACCCCAATTAATATGTTCTCTTTTTTGTTGTCTTTTAGCTATGGAATGTCCTGGTAATAGTACTTATAATCAGTGTGGAAGCTCTTGCCCTCCGACGTGCCAAGACCATAAAGCCCCATCCAGTTGCCGTGACCCATGTATTGAGACCTGTGAGTGCAATCCAGGCTTTGTTATGATTGAGGGAAAATGCCAACCTGTGGAAAACTGTGGCTGCTTCTACAAAGGGCGTTCTTTGGGGCAAGGTGCCACTTTCTGGGATGACCCTTCCTGTAAGAAAAAGTGCATATGCGATCCGGTGACTCAAGAGGTTAAATGTAGCAATACCAAATGCGGCAATGGACAACAGTGTTTAGTTAAAGATGGCATTCAGGATTGTTATCCCATCAAATACAGCACATGTACAGGTTCTGGAGATCCCCACTACGTGACTTTCGATAACTTTCATTACGACTTTCAGGGAGCATGCGATTATCAGCTCGCTGCACTTTGTGAACAGAAAAACAGCTTAGCTGATTTCCAAGTCATTATCCGCAATGACCATCTAGGAAGTCTCCTTGTCTCTTACACTACCGCCGTCACATTTAAGATTTTTGAAAATGAAATCCAGATCCGCAGAGAATTCCCGGCTGCTGTCTTGGTAAGTTATACATTGGGTCAAATCTAGGTCACTCATTTTCCAAGGACTCTTCTGACTTATTTAGTTGGGTGTAAATTCAAATTTGAATTTGAGCTAAGCAACAGTTCTTATTTCAACAGAGCAGCTAATAGAAGACAAGTAAACAAGTGAAAAGGAAAAGGACATTTTAACTATTCATACTGTATATAGTATTTAATTTTTGCCTATCTAAAAAAAATATATATATATATATATATATATATATATATATATATATATATATATAGTGGAACCTCGGATTGCGAGTAACGTGGTTAACGAGCGTTTCGCAATACGAGCACTGTATTTTAAAAAATCGTAACTCGGTTTGCGAGTGTTGTCTCTCAAAACAAGCACGATTCAGGCCAAAGCGGTGTGCAGTACCGCGTTTGGCCTGAGGTGGGGGGGGCGCCGGAGCCGAGCAGAGCCGAACGTCACCGATCGCAGCTGATCGGCAACGTTCGGAAATGCACGGAAAGGCCCGAGGATAGCACGGCTGACCTTGGCAAATCTCGGAAACAAAGTCTTTCCAAGGTTTGCCGAGGTCAGCCGAGGCTTCTAACTTTAGCTGGTTCGGTAAAGCTTTAACAAAAAAACATGGAAGCTGATTGGCTTCTATATAGAGCTACACAGATTTTTCATGCTTCAGTTTTACAAAATCAACCCCTATGTGTCATGTACTATGATATATACTGTATAGTCTACAGCTAGTCTGTTGGCAGGCTGTCTCATGAGTGGCCTAAGCTAGCAGTCGAGCCAACCTACAGCATAACACTGACCTTCTGGGCAATTCAGGACCTTGCCCAACGATTCTCCCCGATGTGTGGGTGGCAGGCGGAGACTGACCCCCGATCCACCCTCCTTCACTCTCGGGGTACCAGACACTGGGCACCTTCTCCAGGCTCAACAGCCAGGGGACACCAGTAGAACTCTCTCACACTTTTCAGTGCATCATCCTTACCGAATAAAGGCACCATGAGGTTGGATGTGGTCAGTGTTATTTTACTGAAAGCCTCAATCGATACATGGCTTTAATAGATCCACTCAGTTTCAGAGTCTTGGTCCCATGCCCTTTCAGTGGCTGCTCGTGCTCCTGCAGATGCATGGGCCTAATGTTCTTCCTGGCTCAGGATGGGAGGGACAGGGGGGTAAACTAGCTTTCAAGGTCCTCCCTTCTTTCTCTTTGGGTTAGGATGGGGAACCCCAGGGCGAGGGGGGGGGGCGAGGGAGAGCAGGAGCTTAGCAGACAGATGTTGCCTATTTCTCTTCCTCTCTAGTCTGACCCACCTCCCTCCCTGCTCCTGCCAAATCCTTCAGCTTTCTCCTAAGAGGTGGAGACACCTTAAAGGAGATCCTCTGCCTACAATTCAACGCACAAAAGCAGTTTCAACATCTTAGATTTTCTTAAATTAAACATTTTCATTAAATACAACAGTTTATAATTTTGTTTAAAAAAAATAATATGTTAAACAACGCGTTCCCCATCATGGCACCTTTGTAAAATGTGGCCCCTAACTCAGAATTTCTAACTGGTTCCTTTGAAGTAAATTCAGCAGTTATATTTAACTTTTAGGTTAAGAAGGTGCACACACCAATAGCCGAGAGTCCAAATATGTTTATTTTTAATCACTGAAAAGCCAACATATTTTGGGGAGGGCTTGAGTCAATAGGTGGTTGCTTCACCTGCTGCAGCCTATTTGAAAAGGATAGTAATAATTTTATTTCACTCAGCACTTCGATCCCCAATGAAAGTAACCGGCTGACGTTTTTTTTCCTCAAATTTTTGAGTTGAGGAACACATATTTGGATGCTCTATATATTTTAAATCCCTAGGGTTTCATCCAAAGCCACCTTTATGCTGCGTACACACGATTGGAAATTCCGACAAGAAAACCGTGGATTTTTTCTGACGGAATGTTGGCTTAAACTTGTGTTGCATACACACGGTCACACAAATCTTGTCGGAAATTCCGACCGTCAAGAACGCGGTGATGTACAAGACGTACGATGAGCCGAGATCAATGAAGTTCAATAGGCAGTTCGGCTCTTCTGCTTGATTCTGAGCATGCGTGTTTTTTTGCACGTCGAAATTGCATACAGACGAGCGTATTTTCCAATAGAAACTTTTTCTGTCAGGAAAATAGAGAACCTGCTCTCAATCTTTTGTTGGCTGAAATTCCGACAGAAAAAGTCAGATGGAGCATACACACGGTCGGAAGTTCCGTCGAAAAGCTCACATCTGACTTTACTTGTCGGAATTTCCGATCGTGTGTACGCGGCATAAGAATACGCTTTGTGTAAGAAAGCTGCCCAACCATTGCACTCCACTTGATACCGTACATCCCACTCAGAATCATGAGATTAAATTGTCTTTGGATCAAGACCCCCCCCCCACCTACTTCAAACTCATTTGCAAATATCTATCTTCCCAACAGGTGAATGGTATAAAATCCAACCTGCCATTGTCATTGAGACCACAACTTGGCAACATCGAAATTTATCAGTCTGGGAGGCAGTGCATAGTTCAGACCAGCATTGGAATTCGGGTCACGTTCGACTGGGAGGCAAGAGTGGGGGTGATGCTGCCATCCACTTACTCCGGACATGTTTGCGGTCTTTGTGGTAACTTCAACGATAAACCAGATGATGATTTGACCGATCGAAATGGCACATTACAACTTAACGTCCCGTTGTTTGGTCATAGCTATCGGGAAGGCGAACGTGCTGATCAGTGCCCGATTGTGAAAGGCAACAACTGCACAAATCTCCTGGCCCTGGAAGGGGAGCAGAAGAAAAAGCTGCAGGAGTGTGGCATGTTGCTGGACAAAAAAGGTCCTTTTCGAGATTGCTTTTCCACAGTTGACTCGAGCACTTACTTCGAGGACTGCGTTTACGATATGTGTGCCTATGGCAAAAGGCAAGACCTCATATGCCGACTGTTGACGGGCTACACCGAATCATGCCAGGCAGCTGGTGCTGTTGTGTATAACTGGAGAACGGACATCACCTGTCGTAAGTACTTGGAGGAAAACTGCTAGGGGAGGGGAAGCAATTGGCCAATTGCATGCTTGCAGTCGGATGTAAAGTGTATGTCCAGCCAAAAGTTCCTTACTATTTTAGGATAGCGTGGGAAAGAATTAAAACCCCTATCAAGTTCTTAGGATTCTCTTTTAAAGATTTTATCTCACTTCCTGTCTTGGTAACAACATTTTAATCTGACAGGAACTAAAAAAAAAAAATGGGGAGATAGGGAGATCAATGAGGGCCTTCTACATTTTTGCATGATGGCCACTAGGGTTGTAATATCGAGACACTGGACATCTTCTGATCCCCCTGGAATGGTAGAGTGGGTCGATGAAATGCAATATTTATGGAGAATGGAGGAACTGACAGCAATGGCAAGCGATAATTACGAGAAATTTCCTATAGTATGTTCCTCATGGAAATCATTCTATGCATCCCAGAAGATGTTAGAGGTGAGTCATGTTGTATAATAGCTTTATTGGGATGGAGAGGTTCGGGTGGAGGTGTCGGGAGGGAGAGAGGAGAGAGTTATATTTTTTTCTTTTGGGTTTATTTCTTTTTTTTTCTCTCTAGTGATGGGTTGGGGGCTTGTTTTAAGTTGGGTGAGTTGTCACAAGCAATTTCTTTATTTGAGATTTTAAGCATATAGGCAGGCCTCTTTATAATAATTGTTCTGTCTCAACTACAAAGCGATAAAGTTCATCTCCAGGTTTAAGTAGGCCTTACTCAAGCTGGTTTGATATTCATCCCTTGCATCGATACAGGCAGTTTAACTCAATGAATAAACTCACAGTTAGGACGACAGACGATGAATCCTTTCGAATGTTCCGTTTAATGATGGATATTCATAGGTAGAAAAACGTTGCAGTTGTAAGCCACATGTAAGATGTTTAGCATGGAAGATATACAGGAGTAATGACCAGAATCAGGAAGTGGAGGAGATATATAAAGAACTACGGTGAGAGAGAGAGTTCAGCTAGAAAGAAGGGAACAGATCTTAAAGACACAAAGCAAGAATAATCACATAGTGTAACACAACAATAATGCTGATTGTGGTTGGGGTACTCAGGAATAGGAACTCGCTATTTTTAAGATTATGTGAAGATTGTGCTCATTTTGATGTAAACTTTGATTAAAAATAATACTTAAAATAAATAAAAGTTTTTTTTAGTAGAGTAGGGGAAGGTTAGAACCCTTATCAACTTCAACTACCTTAACGGGATTTCAAAGCCGCACATCAGTGTGATTTGCATTGCCTAGACCCCTTACTTGTGTTTTGGCTCCCCCCCCTCCACCCCCGATGGTGGCCCTACTGGTGAAGAACCAGCCTGGGTAAGTGCAGAGCTGAATCCCTGGACCAGTAAGTGTCTTATTATTAAAAGTTAGCAGCTGCAGTATTTGTAGCTGCTTACTTATATATATATTTTTTAAAGTGACTGGAAAACCGCTTTAAAGAGGAAGTTCATGGGAGGAGCAAAGAGTTTGAGGTTCACCAAAAACAAGATACGAAGTAAGGTTGTCCAAGGATCTAGGTAGGGAGCTGTACAGCATCTCAAGTGGCACAGTGATAAGAGCCACAGCCAGCCACTGCAGAGGTCCCAGGTTTTGATCTGGATGCTGACAGACCATATGCACCATGAAGTGCATACTAGATGGTGTAGTAATTTCTGAATCCATAAAAGATCAAGACCTTCTCTTTAAATAGGTGATATGAAAAAGGAATAATCCTTCTTTGGGTGCTTCTGGGAATTTTTTCTTACACCTAATTTTAAATCATATTTAAACCTTGATTCTGTCCTGTTAAAATATATTTAGTTGTTAACCTCATAATTTATTTTCTCAATTTTTTTCAGCAATCCCCTGTTCACCCAACAGCTTGTACAACATATCTACGAGTCCTTGCCCATCTACTTGTCTCTCCGTTTCCATGGCCTCGAAATGTGAAGCTAAATCCCGTGAAGGTTGTGAGTGCAATCCGGGCTATGTTCTCAGTGGTCCTGAATGTGTTCCTTTGTCCCAGTGTGGCTGTCTGTACAACGGGCAATACTACAAGCCGGGGGACCTCTTCTATCCCGATAACACCTGCGAGAAGAAGTGCACCTGCTATGGGGGAGGCTCAGTGTATTGCGAGTCTGCTTCTTGCAGACCCTATGAAGTGTGTAGCGTGGTGAAAGGCATCCAGAGCTGTAATCCCAATGGAAGCGCCGTCTGCTCAACCATTGGAAAGACAAGCTATAATTCTTTTGATAACTTTGGGTATGACTTCAGCGGAAACTGCTCCTACATCCTGTCCCAGACCTGTCTCATTGAAGGATCAAAGTTGACCCCATACCTTATCCAGATAAGAAACATAGAAAGCTCTGTCTCGTTAACCAAGAAAATAATTTTGGAGGTCTACAATTACACCGTAACCATTTATCAAGGACCTGAGAACAAAGTTCTGGTGAGTATCGTTTATTAATTTTGAATTCTTTTTTCGCTTTTAATTTAGAATGCTAAATCAAAAAATTGGCAGTGGTAGAGAAGGAGAATTAAAGTAGAACTAAAGGAAAACACTTTTTTCTCTTTTTTTTCGATAGAGCAGTTATTTTTTTGCCATCTGTGTCCCATTGGGGAGATTTCCCTTCACTTCCTGTCCCATAGCCTAAACAGGAAGTGAGAGGAAATCCCTCCAAAGTGAGAGATTCTCTTGTTGTCACCAGAACAAGTGGAAGATATCTTCTCTATTACTTTTCTGGGGACAACTCAAAAATGTCTTTACTTTCACCTTCGATTATAACAGTAAACATGACAACAGCAACTCCTCCGTCCATACCTACTGCACTTTGTGTGATGTTAAAGGGAACTTCACTCTCCCAATCAACATTGATTATTTGTAATCCTTATGATGGTAGCATTAGTAAATAGGAAAGTATATCATGTCTACTTGTTTAAACTTTTTTTTTACATTTCTTCAGCTACTTCCTGGTTTCATAGTTGGTAAGGTTGAATAAAAACATCAGCAGTTGTGGCCTGTCCATAGAAGGTGCATGGGCGCCGACCCCCTATCCATGCGTCTGGCCCCCTGATTTACATACAGGGCGTTGGACCATGAATTCCAATGGGGGGGGAGTGTTTTTTTTGAAGCACGTGATTAGAGCCAGAGGCTCTAATAGGCTTCAAAAAAGGGTGGGCTTCGGGCGCAGAGCACTGCGCCCAAAGCCCACCCAGTTGTGTGAGATAGCGAATGAATATTCGCTATTTTCACACTAAATCTCCTCCCCGCCAATCAGGAAGCGGGTCATGAGACCTGTTTCCAGATTGGCAGAACGTCAGGGGATCCTATTGGACGCCTAGCACTATGGTGGAACAGAGTGGAGATGCACAGCGGAAGCCGCTGGAGGAGCAGACACCAGTGCCGCTGCTCGCACCTCCCCACCCTTCGTGTTGGAAGGGACACCAGAGACGCTGCTCACACCTTGCCACCCGCTGAGCTGGAGGGGACACCAGAGCCGCTGCTCGCACCTCCCCACCCGCTGTGTTGGAGTGGACACCAGAGCCGCTGCTCGCACCTCCCCACCTGCCGTGTTGGAGGAGAAACCAGAGCCGCTGCTTGCAACTCGCGACCTAGATGTGGCCCGCCCACCATGCCGGAGGGGACACCGGAGCAGCTGCCTGCACCCCCCACCTAGATGGGGTAAGGACTGACCGGCAGACATTGGGGGGGTGGGGGATGGGTTCGCTAGTGTCAAGCCGCCGGGGGGGTTGCAGTGCCGCGCCACCGGCCACCTGTGGGGGTGTTTGTTTAAAGCCCCCCCCAAAAAAAAACACCAGCTGCCACTGGACATCAGTCTATCCAGTTCAACCTATGTGGGTATGTCTCTACCACTTCCCATATTGTATATTGCGTTCGCTAAGATGCATATCCATATATATCTTTTAAAACTATCAATACTTCCTGCTGACACCACCAATTGTGGAAGAGTGTTCCACATCCTTATCGCACTGACAGTGAAAAACCCTCTACGCAGCTTAGGGTTAAACTGCTTCTTCTCCAATCTCATTGTGTGGCCCTGTGTCTTCTTACACTTCCTGAGACTGAATAGTTTCCCATTGAGATATTTGTATATTGCTATCCTATCTCCTTGCACGCTCCTCTTCTTCAGAGAATGATAAGTTTAGTGCTTGTAGTCGTTCCTCGTAATTGAGGTCCTCCAATTCCCTTATTAGTTTTGTTGCCCTTCCCTGGTCTATTTCCAGTTCCAGCACATCCTTCCTGAGGATTGGTGACCAGAACTTGACAGAATACTCCAGATGTGGCTGAACCAGAGTTTTATAAAGTGGCAGGATTATCGTTTTATCTCTGGAGTAAATCCCCCTTTTAATGCATGCTAATAGTCTGCTGGCTTTGCTTCCTGTGGCTTGGCATTGAATGCTATGGCTCAGTCTGTCTTCTACTAGGACCCTCAGATCTTTCTCCATCCTGAAGGATTCCCCCAGAGGTTCTACCTCTAGTGAATAACTTGCATTTTTATTTTTAACCCCCAAGTGCATTACTTTACATTTTTAAATATTAAACCTCATTTGCCATCTAGTTGCCCACGCCATGAATTTATTCAAGTCCTCTTGTAAGGTTTCTATATCTTGCTGTGATGTTATTGCCCTATTTATTTTTGTGTCATCAGCAAACACTGAGATTGAGCTATTTTTTCCAACCTCTATATCATTTATGAATAAATTAAACAGAATTGGTCCCAGAACAGAGCCTTGAGGTACCTCACTTACCACTCCAGACCAATCTCAGTACACATTAATTATTACCACCCTTTGGATTCACCCATGTAGCCAGTTTTCTATCCAAGAACAGACCCTATAATCTATGCCTACAGACCTCAGTTTGTAGATTAAATGTCAGTGGGGGACTGTATCAAATGCTTTTGCAAAATCCAGATGCACCACATCCACAGGCCTACCTTTATCTAGATGGCAGCTCACTTCCTTGTAGAATGTTAACATATTTTTTGGCAAGAACGACCCTTCGTAAACCCATTCTGATTACTACGAATTATACTGGTTTCATCAGCAAATTTTTGAATATGGTCCCTTATCATTCCCTCAAATAGTTTACATACTATCGATGTTAGACTGACAGGCCTGTAGTTTCCAGGAATATACGTCTGCCCCTTTTTTTAATATTGGTACCACATGGGCTTTTCTCCAATCATCTAATACCATTCCTGTCAGTATGCTGTCCATGAAGATTAGGAATAGCGGTCTGGCTATAACCTTATTGAGTTCTTTAAGGACTCTTGGGTGCAAGCCATCCGGTCCTGGAGATTTATTTGTGTTAAGCTTTTCTAGTTTTCTCTGGACTCCGGCTTCTGTTAGCCACAATAGTACATCCTGTGACGTGTTACTAACAATACAGTCATGGTTGGTATACCCCTCCTTTTCCTGTGTAAAAACTGAGGAGAAAAAAGCATTTAGCACAGTTGCCTTCATGTCATCTGTGACCAACTCCCCTTCATCAACCTTTATGGGATTATGGGACCAATATGCTCTGAGTTCGCTTTTTTGCTGTTAATATATTTAAAAAAAAAATGGATTTTTTTTATTCTCATAGTCTTTTTAAGCCACCCTGATTGTGTTCTTACACTTCTTATTGCATTCCTTGTAGTGTTGGAATGCTGTCAATGACCTCTCATTTTTTTGTTTTTTTTAAGGCCATTTTTTTAATATGTTATAGTTTAGCCACCCGGTGTAACCTTTGTTCTTCTTTATTTATTGCCCATTGGAATGCACTTGGTGATACCTCTATTTAATATGTTCTTAAAGCTCTCCCATTTTTTTTTTCAGTGTTCAATGTTTGTAGGATTTGGTCCCACTTAATATCCTGCAGCATTGAGCGCAGTTTAGAAGAGTTGGGTGTTTTGAAATTCAGTGTTCTCATGCCTCCTTTTCCTATGATTTATGCTGAATGTAATCATCCTGCGATCACTAGTTCCCAAGTTGTCCCGTATTTCTACATCTGCGACCAGATCTGAGTCATTTGTAATTAATAGATCTAGAAATGCATTTTTTCTTGTCGGGGGATCCACCAATTGGGACATTAAGTTGTCCTGTAAGACATTTAAGAAATGAACTGGCCTAGGCAAATTATGTCATACATTCCAGGAGTCTTTAGTAGGGGAGATGGGCCTTTCTCAGCTAATCACACCCTCCTGCCTGCATGCCAGATGGATTCCAGGAAGTAAATGCTACATGAATTATCTGCCCTTACTCAAGATGGCCGTGGGGAAGAAATGATAGGGGGGTGGTTTTCAAAGTGATTTCTTAGCAAAATAATGCATGGAGACATGAATGGATGGATGGATGAATGGGTTTGCCTTAAATATTAAAAATTAATTATACAGCATTTTCGGTTTATGGTGCTCAGGTGCAATGTAGTTCCACTTTAAGCTCAAAAGACTGTAATATACCCAACTGTTTGGCCATCAAACCTAGTGAACCTGTGAAATCATCTCCGGTTCCTGTGTTCCTCTAGTTCAGCCATTTTTCCTGATCCTATACCATCATTGCAGTTGTTAAGATCCTGTGGCTCCCCTGTGTGGATTTGATGGCCACAAAGTCAGGTATAGTCCAGTCCTTTAAGGTTAACATCACACCAAGTACAGTGGGTACAGATGGGGGAGTTGTTGGCTTTGGACCTGTTCATCTACTCATGCATCTGAATAAAGTGGATCACCTTTGTCTCTCACATTTTATGGTGACTATTGTTTCCTTATACACTATATTGTCAAAAGTATTGGGACGCTTGCCTTTACATGCACATGAACTTTAATGGCATCCCAGTCTTAGTCCATAGGTCCATGCGAGCCAGGCCTTATTGTCCAACATCAGTGCCTGACCTCACAAATGTGCTTCTGGAAGAATGGTCAAACATTTCCATAGAAACACTCCTAAACCTTGTGGACAGCCTTCCCAGAAGAGTTGAAGCTGTTTTAGCTGCAAAGTACGGGCCAACTCAATATTAAACCCTACGGACTAAGACTGGGATGCCTTTAAAGTTCATGTGTGTGTAAATACTTTTGACAATATAGTGTATGTGCTTTTCAGTTTTACTTCCAGTTTTTCCATCTACCTTAGTGTACTATATTTTTCTTTCTCTTTTGAAAACCATTTTCTCCAATAGATTGTGAGCGGCGCAGGTTCTTGGACTGTTTCCTGAGCAGCTGGGTTGTTTAGCACCATAATGCAGAGACTGTGATAATCTGGTTTTTGCATAACCTGAGAATTATCCATGAATTCTTAACCAAACTTGAGTCAATCTCTTCATACAGGTGAATGATATCCTTCGGACTCTCCCATTTGAATTAGGAGCTGGACAGCTGCGAGCTGATTACCAGGGTGGTGGTTCCGTCCTTAAGACTAACTTTGGTTTAATCCTAACCTCGGACAATGCCATTCATGTCACCGTGCCTGCAACTTATCACAACCAGATCTGCGGTCTGTGTGGAAACTACAACGATGACGACAAAGACGAGTTCAGTCCATACGATAATGATGTTGTTTCATTTGCTGAATCCTGGATAGATTCTCCTGAAACCTGTGTTACCGTTGAGGTCTGTGATGCTCGGAACAAGACTTGCTCTGATTGCCCCAAAAAAGTGCAGAAACAGTTGGCAGGAGCGAGCTTCTGTGGCATTCTGGTCCAAGCAGATGGGCCCTTTGCACCCTGCCACCAGATCTATGATCCCACACCCTACCTGAAAAGCTGTGTGAATATTCTTTGTGCAAAAACTGGAGAGCTCTGTCCAATACTTCAAGGCTATGTCAAGATTTGCCAAGATGCCGGAGCAATTATGAAACCATGGAGATCACCAAGTTTTTGCCGTAAGTTCTACTATATTCTCTTGGTTTTCTTGTCTACCGACTAACTTGAAACAAGTCTCAAATGTGTGAAATATTCATTGTATAGTTTGAGCAAGAGACTTTAATTCTTACTATGATATGGCCTAAAATATCCCTGAGCTTTAAACCTAAGGAATATGAGAGCTAGACTAAAAAAGGCACAACTTAAAGTGAAATTAAAAACCCGGGGTCTCCAAACTTGCCCCAACGTCAGTGAGAGTAAACAATGCCCCATCATTGGTACTAATGGCAGGAATAAACCCCCGTTTCAGTATATCAGTTGGAGAAATAGTGCCCCATCATTGGTGTCAGTGAGAGGAATAGTGCCCCATCATTCTTGTCAGTGGAAGGAATAATTCCACATTGTTACAGTATATCAGTGGGAGGAATAGTGCCCCATAATTTGTGTCAAGGAATAGAGACTAATCATTGGTGTCAGTGGAAGGAACAAAGCCCCATCGCTGGTGTCAGTGGGAGGAATAGTACCCCATCTCTGGTGTCAGTGGGAGGAATAGTGCCCCATCGTTGGTGTCACTTTGGAGGAATAGTGCCCCATTGTTGGTGTCAGTCAAAGGAATTATGCCCCATTGTTGGTGTCAGCGGAAGGAATAGTTATTCAAGAGCTGGAGGGCCAGATATAAGCAAGCAAAGGGCCACATCTGGAGACCACTGTTCTAAACCTACATTTTATTTTCTTTAAAATAATAATCATGTTATACTTGCCTACTCTGTAATGGTTTTGCACAGAACAGCCCCAATCCTCCTCTTCTCAGGTCCCCTGCCGGAACCCCTGGCCCCTCCCACCCTCCAAGTGCCCTCATAGCAAGTAACTTCTTATGGGGCACTTGTGCATGTTGGCTCCCGAGCATGCACAAGCGCTGGCTCCTTGACACACAAAGTACATCTTAGCCCTGCATCCTGCTCCCATCTCATTGGCTGTGATTGACAGCAGCCAATGGCTTCTGCTGCTGTCTCTGAGCCAATGAGGAGGGAGAGAGCAGAGAGAGCCTGGATCAAGATTGGACTTAGAGAGCTGCATGCAGAAGTTGTTTTTTACCTTAAAGCAGAGAATGTATTAAGGTAAAAACCTTCAGCCTTTAGAACCACTTTAAGAAAGCACTTAGTTGAGGGTAAGGAGGAATGGGGAGCAGCTGACCGACTACACAGGACAGAAAGTAATGGAAAATAAAAAATTGTACAGTTGTCAGGAGATGAGGGGAAATGTTCTGATGTGGGCACTCATCCCAGTACCAACTGTCTAATGCCTCATACACACGACCGGGTTTTCCAATGGGAAAACTGCGATGAGAGCTTTTGGCCGGGAATCCCGGCCATGTGTATGCTCCATCGCAGTTTTTCTGATGGGAAAACTGCCGGAAACGGCCGGCAAAAAAAAGAGAACCAGCTCTCTTTTTTCCCGTCGGGATTCCCAACGTAATTTTTCCCGTCGGAAAACCTGGCCGTGTGTACGAGGCATAAGACAGGGCTCTTTAAACTTTGGCCTGTGGGCCACATCCGGTCCACTACAAGCTTTTATCCAGCCCACAGCTAGGGTCTCCTTAATACACCAAGCTTAAGGTCAGCAAGGGCTGCCTAAGGTCGCTATTTCAAACACCCCCCATGTAATGGTGGACTCTGATGGGGATTTTTTTCGGCAGCGAATATCTGTAAAATTTTCGTAATGGCTCTTGTACTGAAAATGTTGAAGACCCCTGGTCTAAGAGGGGGGCTTAACTCATTTTGTAGAGAATTCCATTTACTTCCTGTTGTGTCTCTAGGACAGGAACTATGAGAAAATATCCGTAACTGGACACAAGCAGTAAAAAAGGTGGAGAACATTCAACATTAAATTAAAATACACACATTTGAACATTTTATGTGTCAAAATTGAACAATAAGCCTATATTTTGCCTACCTTTGAATATTGATACATACAATAGGATTTATTTGTGGTCATAAATACAAAATATAGCAATAACTTTTTTCTAACCTTTATGTTTCAGCATACACTTGCTCTGAGGAGAACAGCCATTATGAGTTTTTCGCTGACATCTGCTCTACCAGTTGTTCCTCCCTCTATGACATTGTCAGCTGCCCAACCACCTACTCTGAGGGCTGCCAGTGTGATACTGGATACCTTTTCCAAAACGGTCGTTGTGTGACCCCTACCGTCTGTGACAGATGTATCTTAAATGGCACATTCTATCAGGTGTGAATTCTCAAAAATACATGCTTTGAACAAACTGAAACCCAATTATTATCCAACTGTAGCGATACCCCCAAACTAAGGGAGCCGCTGGTTCTCTTTTTGGGCCCTGTACACAGCACAGCCAACCCCCGGCAATCTACTCAGCCCTTCTCTGGCACAGTTAGTCTAGGGGTGGTATTTCTATATAGCTCTATACCAATTTATGCACAATCCCACAATACCTTTCTTCTAGTGACAAGATATATGTATATATATATATATATATATATATATATATATATATATATATAGACTCCAATACCAGATTGATAAAATGTAAAAGGTTTACTTGTAGATAAAAAGGGATTAACAATCAATATCACATATAACACATGCATGCAGAGCCCTGCAGTAGTACTAACATTAGTTAACTATAGTGCGCAATTAGTTCTAACACACACTAACACATATCTTGAATCCCCGTTAGCAAAATGGCGCCCAACAGTACTATCAACTCCCAGTCAGGCCTGACTCAGTTAAAGCTCAGTCTCTAGAGAAGGAATCTTCGCATGCCTGATGATCGGTGGTGCACATACAGGAACAATATTTATAATCCAACAAGGTCTAAGGTAATGAAACAACTCCCCGGAGACTATGTAACTCAGTCCTCCAACTAGTCTCCTGACAGGAGAAAAGGGAAAGTGTAACCCGACGGCCAAGGCAGTCAATAGGCCTAATAAAGTACTCGGTTATGGTTGTGAGCAGGTGCGCTCTCACCTCTCCGGACTCGATCCCAGTCCGGGACTCCCACCGCTGTGTCCACACACACAGGATCTGCCATCGCCTGATCTCCGGTCCACTGACGTCCGCAAAGCAGGTAGATGTCTGTAGCCGCACAGGCTCCGCAGCGAGGTGGAAGGCTCTCTGGAAGTGTGCAAGGCCCAGGCCTCAGGCCTTACACTCCCAGCCGGTATGCACAGGAAGTCCTCTTGCCAGCCGCACAGTGTCCAAAGAAGCCGGGCTAAGCCTCGCCCTCCCCTTTTATACCCCACCCATGAGTCTCTGCAGCAGCCCAATGCACCCTGGGTGCCCAATGGGATTCTGGGTAACATAGTCCATGGGGCCTCGACGGAGACCCCGCTACACAACTAAAAGCACTTTCTGGTCAAGTATGAAAATGTCATATTTATGTGGACACCGGGAACATTATTGTATAGCATATTTCCTCAAATTTTCATATCAGCAATGATTTCGGACTCCAGGCAAGACCACTTTGCAGATCACTTTAGCTGCAAGTAGCCCAAGCTCTTGGAACTCCCTTTTCCAAATCCTACAATTTTGCAGACCAAGAATTCCCCAAATCTCAACTTCTTACAATGGAAAACCCAGGAATAGGGATGAGCTCGGTGTTCGAGTTGAACATACGTTCGAATCGAACATACGTTCGACTCGAACATCGGCTGTTCGATCGTTCGGCAAACATCGAAAGATTTGGGCCGTTCGCGCCAAATTCGAGTGACGCGAACGGCCCACAATACACTGCGCCATCGCAGTGCAATCCCGGCGCTGTGATTGGCCAAGCATGCACTGTGACCCCGCATGCTTGGCCAATCACAACGCCGGCAGCTAGGAGAGCCATAATTGGCCACAGGCAGGTTGCCTGTGGCCAATTATAGCTCAGGGGGTTTAGCACACGCCCCACACTATAAAAGGCTGCCAGCGCGGCGGCCTTGTGTAGTGTGTTCCGGCGCAGGGAAAGAGAAGGATAGGCAGGGACAGTGTGATATTCTTTGTGCTATTCTTGTGTGCAGGGAGAGAGAAGGATAGGCAGGGAGAGTGTCAGTGTCATATTCTTTGCTAAACCTTGTGTGCAGGGAGAGAGAAGGATAGGCAGGGGACAGTGTCAGTGTCATATTCTTTGCTAAACCTTGTGTGCAGGGAGAGAGAAGGATAGGCAGGGAGAGTGTCAGTGTCATATTCTTTGATAAACCTTGTGTGCAGGGAGAGAGAAGGATAGGCAGGGGACAGTGTCAGTGTCATTGTTGCTAAGCCTCCTGCACAGTATACACCTGAAGCTAGCCCTTATTGCTGTGTTTTCCTGGTATGTTACACTAACAGGCATTTGCAGCACTTACAGCGGATGGAGTGTGCCTCCTGCACATTATACACCTGAAGCTAGCCCGTATTGCTGTGTTTTCCTGGTGTGTTACACCAACAGGCATTTGCAGCACTTACAGCAGGCGTAGTGTGATTCCTGCAAAATTTACTCCTGAAGCTAGCCCGTATTGCTGTGTTTTCCTGGTGTGTTACACCACAGGCATTTGCAGCACTTACAGCAGGCGTAGTGTGATTCCTGCAAAATATACTCCTGAAGCTATGCCTTATTGCTGTGTTTTCCTAGTGTGTTACACCAACAGGCATTTGCAGCACTTACAGCAGGCGTAGTGTGATTACTGCAAAATATACACCTGAAGCTAGCCCGTATTACTGTGTTTTCCTGGTGTTACACCAACAGGCATTTGCAGCACTTACAGCAGGCGTAGTGTGATTCCTGCAAAATATACTCCTGAAGCTACGCCTTATTGCTGTGTTTTCCTAGTGTGTTACACCAACAGGCATTTGCAGCACTTACAGCAGGCGTAGTGTGATTACAGCAAAATATACATCTGAAGCTAGCCCGTATTATTGTGTTTTCCTGGTGTGTTACACCAACAGGCATTTGCAGCACTTACAGCAGGCGTAGTGTGATTCCTGCAAAATATACACCCGAAGCTAGCCCGTATTACTGTGTTTTCCTGGTGTGTTGCACCAACAGGCATTTGCAGCACTTACAGCAGGCGTAGTGTGATTCCTGCAAAATATACTCCTGAAGCTACACCTTATTGTTGTGTTTTCCTAGTGTGTTACACCAACAGGCATTTGCAGCACTTACAGCAGGCGTAGTGTGATTACTGCAAAATATACACCTGAAGCTAGCCCGTATTACTGTGTTTTCCTGGTGTGTTACACCAACAGGCATTTGCAGCACTTACAGCAGGCGTAGTGTGATTCCTGCAAAATATACTCCTGAAGCTAGCCCGTATTGCTGTGTTTTCCTGGTGTGTTACACCAACAGGCATTTGCAGCACTTACAGCAGGCGTAGTGTGATTCCTGCAAAATATACTCCTGAAGCTAGCCCGTATTTCTGTGTTTTCCTGGTGTGTTACACCAACAGGCATTTGCAGCACTTACAGCAGGCGTAGTGTGCTTCCTGCAAAATATACTCCTGAAGCTAGGCCTTATTGCTGGTTTTCCCATCTCCCTGCAGGCCATTAGAATTTCTGGAAGGCAAACAAGGAGAGGCAGACAGTCAGGAGCCAATAAAAGAGGGCAAGCAGGCTCTGTGTCTAGAGACAACAGTGCTGGTCGTGGACGCGGTGCATCGCCATCAGCACGTGGCCATGGGACACGCTTGTCCTTCTTTTCGGCAGCTGGACGTGTTGATCCGCATCATGCCGAAGACTTGGTAGAGTGGATGACCAAGCCCATCTCATACTCCTCATCCTCTCTCACCCAGGCTCAGGGTACTGGCAAAGCAGCTGCCAAAGCGTCCTCTTCCCTGGTATCAATGTCATCATCAGTCACTCCTTCTCTAGACCCACCATGTCCTCCTGAGGAGTCCCCCGAACTGTTTGAGCACAGTGTTGGGTACATGCTCCAGGAGGATGCCCAGCGTTTCGAAGGGTCTGATGTAGATACCCAGCTAGAGGAAGGCAGTAGCGTGAGAGCAGAGAGAGGGGATGCTCAAGAAGGACACCAATCTGGCAGTCATGTTCCAGCAGCTGCAGCATACTGCCAGATTGGCTCCAGTGATGAGGAGGGAGGGGATGATGAGGTCACTGACTCCACATGGGTGCTTAATAGGAGAGAGGAGGAGGATGAGGAGGAGACACATCTCCAACGAGGCAGGATGCCCTCGGGGGGCCAGCGTAAGGGCAGCACACCGACGGAATCACACCGCAGAGCTCCGCCTGTGCAGGGCGCTGCCTCTGCCCGTTATTCAAAAAGTTCTTTGGTGTTGGCCTTTTTTGAGTCAAGTGCATCAGATCGCACAGCTGCTGTTTGCAACATATGTCTCAAGCGTATATCGCGTGACCAAAACATCAGCCGCTTGGGCACCACATGCTTGACCAGACATATGTTGACCTGCCATGCAGCTCGTTGGCAAGCCTACCTTAAAGACCCACACCAAAGAACAAAGCGGACCTCTCCTTGCACCGCATCAGCTGGGATCTCCAACCCCACTATACCTTCAGTCCTCTCTGAAACCTGCACTGAGAGGAATGAAGGTGTAGAATTAGGTGTGTCACAGCCAAGTACTTGCGAGCACTCTGCTAGCAGTACACCGACGTCCGATTCTAGCAGGCAAATTTCCCTGCCCCAGCTGCTGGACCGTCGAAAGAAGTTCACTCCCAGCCATCCACATGCCCAGCGGTTGAATGCTAGCTTGGCTAAATTGCTAGCGCTTCAACTGCTGCCTTTTTAGTTGGTAGACTCGGCCCCCTTCCGTGAGTTTGTGCAATGTGCGGTTCCTTAGTGGCAGTTTCCCAAACGCCACTTTTTCTCACGGAAGGCGATTCCGGCTCTCTACCGGCATGTGGAAGGCAATGTCTTGGCCTCGCTGGACAGGGCGGTCAGCGGTAAGGTGCATATTACCGCTGACTCATGGTCCAGCAGGCATGGACAGGGACGTTACCTTTCTTTCACGGCCCATTGGGTCACTCTTTTGGCAGCTGGAAAGGATGCAGGACAAGGTGCAGTAGTGTTGGAGGTTGTTCCGCCGCTACGCTTCCAAAATGCTACTACTGGTTGTGACACACCTCTCTCCTCCACCCCCTCCTCTTCTTCTTCCTCCATGGCCTCTTCTTGTGCTTTGTCCTCAGAACCAGCGGTGCTCCGTAGGCGTTCAAGGGGCTACGCAAGTACGCAGGCAAAAAGATGCCATGCCGTGCTTGCGCTGGTGTGTTTGGGGGACAGGAGCCACACTGGGGCAGAGGTTCTGTCTGCTCTGCAGGGGCAGGCCGAGAGGTGGTTGACGCCACACCAGCTTAAGCCAGGAATAGTGGTTTGCGACAATGGCACCAACCTCCTCTCCGCCCTCCGACAGGGACAACTGACCCATGTGCCCTGTGTGGCTCACGTCCTTAACCTGGTGGTGCAGCGGTTCTTGGGCAGGTACCCGGGCTTACAGGATGTCCTGAGGCAGGCCAGGAAAGTCTGTGTGAATTTCTGCAGATCTTATAATGCCAGTGCTCACCTGGCTGAGCTGCAAAAGGAGTTGAACCTGCCCAAGAACCGCCTTATATGTGACATGCCCACCAGGTGGAACTCAACGTTGGCCATGCTGCAGCGGCTGCACACGCAGCAGAGGGCCATCAATGAGTACCTGTGCGACTACAGCACCAGGACAGGGTCAGGGGAGCTTGGTTTTTTTTCACCACGCCAGTGGGGCATGATCAGGGATGCATGCACTGTCCTGGCACCATTTGAGGAGGCCACGAGGATGGTGAGCAGTGACAGTGCATGCATCAGTGACACTGTACCTCTTGTCCACCTGTTGGAACATACGCTGCGTGGAATAATGGACAGGGCACTTGAGGCAGAACAAAGGCAGGAAGAGGAGGACTTCCTTGCCTCTCACGGCCCCCTTTACCCAGACAGTGTTCCTTCTGTCCCACCCATCGCACAGGAAGAGGAGGAGGAGGATTGTGTCAGCATGGAGGTGGAGCCTGGCACTCAGCATCATCAGCAGCAGTCTTTTAGGGATGATTTACAGTCCCAAGAAACCCGTGGACTTGTACGTGGCTGGGAGGAGGTGGCTGCGGATCATGTCGTCCTTAGTGACCCAGAGGACTCCGGACTGAATGCCTCAGCTAACCTACGCTGCATGGCCTCCCTGATCCTGCAAAGTCTGCGGAAGGATCCTCGTATTCTTCGGATCAAGGAGAGGGACCATTACTGGCTGGCCACTCTCCTTGATCCACGGTACAAGGGTAAGGTTGCGGACCTTATCTTACCGTCGCAGAGGGAGCAGAGGATGAGACAACTCCGGGAGGCCTTGTAGAAAGGTCTGTGCAACGCGTTCCCAGAGACTGAGAGGTTACAAACTCCTGGTCCTGGACAACGAGTTGCTGAGGCTTCGGCCAGTCAAAGAAGGAGCGGTGGGGAAGGTGGCCGTCTGACCGATGCGTTCAGACAATTTTTTAGTCCGCAGCCCCAAGGTATGATCGGTTCCAGCAACCATGGCCAGCGTCTTATATACATGGTGCAGGAATACCTAGGGGCAAGGTCAGACTTGGACACCTTCCCCACCGAAAATCCTCTGGCTTACTGGGTCTTGAGGATGGATCACTGGCCAGAGCTTGCACAGTATGCAATTGAGCTACTGGCCTGTCCTGCATCCAGTGTTCTTTCAGAACGCACATTCAGTGCTGCTGGAGGATTTGTCACGGATCACAGGGTGCGCCTGTCCACCGACTCGGTTGATCGACTGACTTTCATAAAGATGAACCAGTCTTGGATCACCACCAGCTACCAAACACCTGAAGCTGATATAACAGACTAATTTATTTTCAAATGTCACATCCCTTCAAGACTGATGCTGATGCTGAGTGACTGTCCTGTTATGTTGACTGACTATCCTCCTCCTCCTCAATGATCCGATTGATGATGATAGCTTGGAAGAACATTTTTGTTTCTGGGTGCCGCCACCAGTGCCTAAGGCCCAATTTTTCAGCCCCTGTTTAACAGGGGCATGTAATTACAATTTTTTATGCAATGCTTTGCAGAAGGGCTCATTCCTGCACTCCAACTAGAGTATCTGGGAGAGGTTGCAGTGTCGTGGCACCAGCACCAGTGCCTAAGGCCCAATTTTTCAGCCCCTGTTTAACAGGGGCGTGTAATTACAATTTTGATGCAATACTTTGCAACAGGGCTCATTGCTGTGCTCCAAGTACAGTATCTGTGAGGGGTTGCAGTGTTGTGGCACCAGTGCCTAAGGCCCAATTTTTCTGCCCCTGTTTAACAGGGGCATGTAATTACAATTCTTGATCTAATAATTCACAACAGGGCCCATTCCTGCGCCCACCAAGAGTAACTGTGAGGGCTTACAGTGTTGTGTCAACACCACCACCACCACCACCAAAGGCCCAATTTTTCAGCCCCTGTTCAACAGGGGCATGCAATTACAATTCTTGATCTAATAATTCACAGCAGGGCCCATTCATGCGCCCACCAAGAGTAACTGTGAGGGCTTACAGTGTTGTGGCAACACCAACATGTAAGTGGCAAATTTCAGCAGAGTATATACGGCAGGCCCCTACTTTCAAACATCCAACTTACAAACGACTCCTACTTGCAAACGAAAGGAGACAACAGGAAGTGAGAGGAAATCTACCCCTAGGAAGGGAAATTCTCTCCTGTATGAGTTAATATGGGGAAAAGGTGTCTCCTCTCTACTGATGCTTTATCACCAATCCTTGTTTCAATAGCTATGCCATTTTTCTTAAAGATTTTCTTCCATATTACCGGGACCAGACATGACATTAAAGCCGCAAGCAGTTTTAAATGGCTTTTTTTCCTTTAGAAATGTCATTTTGTGCAGGGACAGTTCTAAACACGGGAAACACGTGCCACTTCACAGGCATACTTTAGACACCCCCCAGGTTAGAGCTGCACAATTCTGGGCAAAATGAGAATCACGATTCTTTTGCTTAGAATGAAGATCGCGATTCTCTCACGATTCTCGCGGAGTAAAATTTTTCACCTTATACAAAAAAAAATTGGGCTAACTTTACTGGTTAGTTTAAAAAAAAATAAAAAAAGTAAATTTTCCCCACAAAATTGCATTTGAAAGACTGCTGCGCAAGTACAGTGTGACATAAAAGATTGCAACAACCACCATTTTATCATCTAGGCAGGTGGGATGTTCTTCATGTATGAGGAGGAAGGTGTGAGGACACAGGTGGGGGTGTTCTTCGTGTATGAGGAGGAAGGTGTGAGGACAGGTGGGGGTGTTCATGTATGAGGAGGAAGGTGGGATCTTCTCCATGCATGAGGAGTAAAGGTGGGATTCCTCCTCATGTGTGGAGTCTGGAGAAGTCCGGAGAGGCTGGCAATGAATGGGGCCCTGTGTGACTCACCGTAGTCCAGGAACTGCTTCATAGAGAGGGGTGAGGGGGAGAACTTGGAGTAGTAGTCCACCAGTCCCTGGGTGCTGCTGCTGGTGAGGGAGGCACTTCTCATGAGGGCCCTGAGCAGCCTCATGGTGTGAGCGGATGGGGCTCTTCACCTTTCCAGCTACCACATAGGCACCCTGCCATAGGCCGCAAGTCCCGGGCACCCTCCGTGTCCTCTCTCCGTTACAAGGATGCAGCTTCTCCACTCGCACACTTTTCTCCCGCGCTATCCAATCACATCCACAGGAACACAGCCAGGGGGTGTGGCTATACGAATAAACAACCATCGCCATGTTCCTCCCCCTGGCCAATCACATTATCCAAAGAGCTTTCTTAAAACCAATGGAGGACCGTGTCTCACGTCTCTGCCAATCGCAGATTCAGAGAAAAGCAGGAGGTAGCTGCTGCCGACCAATCAACAGTAAAGGTGTGTTTAACTATCCCTGTTCCACGCTGGTTCCGACGGCTTCTCCTCCGGTCCAGGCTACATTCCGGGTGACCCGAAAAATCGCGGTAATCCAGAATCGAGATCGCGGGGGGGGGGGGGGTGAATCGAGATTGCGATTCTCATACGATTAATCGTGCAGCTCTACCCCAGGTACGATATTTAAAGGAATATTTGACTTTTTTTTTTCACTTTATGCATCATTAAAATGACTGCTCCCGAAAAACGGCCGTTTTTAAAACTTATTTTTGCATTGATACATGTCCCCTGGTGCAGAACCCGGGTTCCCAAACCATTTTTAGGACAATAACATGCATAATAGTCGTTATAATTAGCACTTTAGATTTCGAACGTTTGCATCAATTGTATTTAATAGGGTTCTAACGTTCGTGCGAACTTTCGGTCCGTTCGCGAGTTCTGTTGCGAACCGAACCCGGGGGTGTTCGGCTCATCCCTACCCAGGAACATACATTTTAGTTAAGAATGCCTTGTCAATGCCTAATGCCCTGTACACACGAGCGGAAATTCCGTCAGAAAAACCTTGGATGGTTTTTCTACGGAATTCCGCTCAAGCTTGGCTTGCATACACACGGTCACACAAAAGTTCTCGGATCTTTCAACCGTCAAGAATGCGGTGATGTACAACACTACGACAAGCCGAGAAAATGAAGTTCAATGCTTCCGAGCATGCGTCAAATTGTTTCTGAGAATGCGTCGGAATTTTGCACGTCGGAATTGCTAGAAAACCGTGGATTTTTTTCCGATGGAATGTTGGCTCAAACTTGTGTTGCAGGTCACACACGGTCACACAAATCTTGTCTGAAATTCAGATCGTGAAGAACGCGGTGACGTACAAGACGTACGACGAGCCGAGATCAATGAAGTTCAATAGGCAGTTTGGCTCTTCTGCTTGATTCTGAGCATGCGTATTTTTTTGCGTGTCGGAATTGCATACTGTGACAGGGGTCACTTTGGGCACAGGGTGAATGAGAAACCCACTATGATCGGTGCTAGTCAGATTCAATGCTGTATATACATTGTATATATTGTGTGTATATTGTGTGTTGGCTGCTGTGTACTAATTGATGTGATGGGGTAGGGTGTGATTGCATTCTATGGTCTATTGTGGCTTGTGGGAATTAAGTCTGTAATTATAGGTATTATAAACTAGCAGACAGACAGTCTGAGGAACATAAAGGTTATGCATAGTCATTTAAGATGTAAAGGGATTAGCTAATAAACCCACCTGTTGTCTGCTAAGAACTGTCAGATGTGTATTGGGAGCTCGTTATGTAACTATTGTGTGAAGTCTTTTGATACTGAGTACTGTAGTTTAAAAGACAGTGAGGCTAGCCTAAAGGTCATGTGTCTGAGTCATCAGCTGTAGTTAATTAGCTCATGTATATTAGGTCTGGTCAAAGGTGTATTGTCAGAGGAAAACGAGGAATGTAAGAACCTCCTCTCTGTGTGTATAAAACTTGAAGTTTGTCAATAAAGAATGTCAGACCAGCTGGAAAGCACACGGAGCGTTGTCTCGTATGTCTGGAAGGATTATTCCTTTGGGAAGCAGTCGCCTGACTGTGGAGTGTCTGGTAGCTGCTGTGTGTTCGGAAATGGAATATATCTAAACGACATTAACCTCTGTTGTTACATTGGTGGCAAGCAGCGGATTGATTCCCACAGCCGGAAGGACAGCTACAGGAGGACACTCCAAACCACCACAGTGAATGACCAGCTATGCAGCCTGCAGGAAAACCACGCTAAAAGACTTACTTGAGAGCCGTGGAGGGACCGGTGGGACAAAGAACAAGGCCACCCTGATCAGTGAGCTAGCCAAGATGGATCAGAGGGATGCTGATGCAGGACCCCGGTCAGTTGAAGACTTGTTTCAGCAACGAGTTCGAGAGCGGTTGGCATTATATGGGGCTAACCCATCAGAGACCGCCATACAGAAAGCCATTAGAGACATCCAGCTGCAGGATGAGCGACAAGAGAGAGAACTAGAGCGGCAACATGAGCGGAGAATGGCGGAAATACGGAAATCGGAGACAACACCTAAAGATGCAGCGCCTTTCCGTAAGTTGCCCTTTCGGGCGTTCAAACTATTTAAGGAAGGAGAGGAGAAAATTGAAGCGTTCCTGCAGGACTTTGAGAGACTATGCCAGATACATGAAGTACGGCCCCAAGATCGGGTCGCCCTACTGGCGAGTAATTTAACTGGCAGAGCGGTGGATGCGTATCTGGCCCTGGAAAATGAGGACGCTAAAGACTATGACCGGGTAAAAGAAGCTCTGCTAGCCCGATTTGCCATTACACCCGAAGCCAGCTGGATTAAGTTTCGAGAATCCCGGAAACAAACCCACATAACATACGTGGAGTGGGCACATCGTCTGCAGCGAGACCTTAAGGGCTGGTTCCAGGGAAGCCACGCTCATACCATAGAGGACATCACCCAACTAGTACTCTTAGAACAGTTCTTTAACCACACCCATTCGGTATTACGGGATTGGGTGCGAGACAAGCGACCACGGACTATACAGCAAGCGGCTACTTTGGCCGATTAATATCTGAACTCTCGAAGGTCAGGCGAAAGCGAGCGCTATCCACTATCTCGGCCCAGTTTACCAGCCTCTAACCCAACTTCAGCACCACCTCCAGCGGCCACTTATCCTCAGAAGCCCAGGTTCAACTCCCAGGACTACACACAACCCATCAGGTGTTTCAGGTGTAAACAGCTAGGGCACAAAAAGCCAGACTGTCCATTGAATGCAGCCAGGCAGTCCCAGTCGTGGAGACAGCCAGCAAGGGGGAACCCCCACACATCCATGCCTGCGGCCCACTGCGTTGAGGAGGAAGAACATTGGGGGGTCCTGCACGAGGCTGACCCAATACAAGCAGCTAACCGGGACAACAGGCAACAACACAGGCAGACTGTCTGGGTTAATGGAACGGTAGCCAATGGCCTACGTGATAGTGGCGCTACCATGACCCTACTACAGAAGAACCTCATCCCAGAGAGCCAACACACCGGAGACACTGTAGCCGTAAGAGTAGCGGGAGGTACCATCTTGCCCGTGTTCACCTGGATTGGGGGGTTGGTTTGGGACACGTGAATGTGGGGGTGATGAAGGATTTGCCAGTGGATGTACTACTGGGGAATGATTTGGCCCCCCTCGTTTCTGCTTACGCCCCGATGGGCCCCGCTGAAGCCAACCCAGTGACTACCTGTGCCCAGACCCATGCTGCTGGAACAGGCCCACTTACGGCTGAGAACTGGGTAAGACTATCTTCCCCGACATGTACCTTAGATCAGGCAAAATATCACAGTCTAGAATTGAAATGTGACAAGTTGGCCAGGGAGAAATCGGAGATGCAACGACACTACGTCATGTTCTATGAAATGTTCCATGGCTTGAACATTGAAATGTACAAACAGGCTGAAATTATCAAAAGGTTAAATGGGATTTGCACCCAGGTTTTGCCTTACCTTTCCCAAGAGCATCAGCAACAAGTTTTGGGAGCCATTGAGAGAGCAAAGCAAGTGACTGTTCCAGAACTGAATTCCATTATTTGCCCTGCAACCTTACAACTTCCCCATCAGCTACTGACCCGGTAAGCAAAATGGCAATGCTGATGGGTTGTCCAGGCATTAGAGGAATGGAACTATGGACTAACTTCGGAATCAACCCGTCTGGGGTCTCCTCATGTGTTAGTCTCCTGCCGAAAGGGGAGATGTGTGACAGGGGTCACTTTGGGCACAGGGTGAATGAGAACCCCACTATGATCGGTGCTAGTCAGATTCAATGCTGTATATACATTGTATATATTGTATGTATATTGTGTGTTGGCTGCTGTGTACTAATTGCTGTGATGGGGTAGGGTGTGATTGCATTCTATTGTCTATTGTGGCTTGTGGGAATTAAGTCTGTAATTATAGGTATTATAAACTAGCAGACAGACAGTCTGAGGAACATAAAGGTTATGCATAGTCATTTAAGATGTAAAGGGATTAGCTAATAAACCCACCTGTTGTCTGCTAAGAACTGTCAGATGTGTATTGGGAGCTCGTTATGTAACTATTGTGTGAAGTCCTTTGATACTGGGTACTGTAGTTTAAAAGACAGTGAGGCTAGCCTAAAGGTCATGTGTCTGAGTCATCAGCTGTAGTTAATTAGCTCATGTAAATTAGGTCTGGTCAAAGGTGTATTGTCAGAGGAAAATAAGGATTGTAAGAACCTCCTCTCTGTGTGTATAAAACTTGAAGTTTGTCAATAAAGAATGTCAGACCAGCTGGAAAGCACACGGAGCGTTGTCTCGTATGTCTGGAAGGATTATTCCTATGGGAAGCGGTCGCCTGACTGTGGAGTGTCTGGTAGCTGCTGTGTGTTCGGAAATGGAATATACCTAAACGACGTTAACCCCTGTCATTACACATACAGACGATGGGATTTTCCGAAAAGAACGTTTTCCGTCGGAAAAATAGAGAACCAGTTTTCAATCTTTTGTTGGCGGAAATTCCGACAGAAAAAGTCCGATGGAGCATACACACAGTCGGAATTTCTGACCAAAAACTCACATCGGACTTTTCTTGTCGGAATTTCCGATCGTGTTAACGCAGCATAAGAGTAAGAACGTCATCTTCACATACAGCAGTGACACTCCTACCTTGAAATCAATTATTTCATAACCACTTTAATTCTGTAGCAACAAAAAAGGCTAGCTTGGCCATGGGTCCCTTGGATGGCTTGATATAATTATTCAGAAGGATGTACCCTTTGCACAGTTTTCTTACACAAGATTCATTGCATTATAAAAGTCTTGCTGCAACTGCATTTCATTCCAGAGAGTTTTACAAGTGTCCTGCTCTTTCACAGGTGAATCAGACCATCATTTCTGAAGATTGCAGCCAGGCCTGTAGTTGTAATTCTCACCGTGTGATGGAGTGCATAGAGTACAGCTGTGGCTCTGATGAGATCTGTAAAATATTGAATGGACAAGTCCAATGTGTCAACAAGGGTAAGGCGTCCTCCTTCGATCTCACAATTACATAGTTGAATAAGGTTAAAAATGACAGAACATTGGCCAAAATTATTGTACGTTTTAAAAGGGAATATCTAGGTTTTTCAACATTCTGCATATAAAAATGAATGATATTGCGCTTAGGTTACAAAGACAATAAGCGGACAGCAGCTACCGTAAATTGTGGGCAACAATATACAAATTTAAAGCGGAGGTCCACCCTGAAAAAATCTATACATTAAAAATCATAACAAAAAAAATAAATGTATAGAATTTTTATAAATTTTTTATACTCACCCTAAATGTCTGTTTCTATCCAGAAGTCCCCTAATCTGTCTCTAATGTTCTTCTTCTCGTCCGCGGTGGCTCTCCTTCCGTTTCCTCTTCTTGTGAATGGGCCGCGCTGCCTTCTGGGAACTGTGTGTATCCCAGGAGGCAAGCCGCCCATTCACAAAGCGCCATGCCTTACGGCTTCACTGCCTGTTTCCCTTACTCAGGATGGAGGAGCCGCGTCCTGCCAGCAGCGATCGATCGCTGTGGCGGGACCGATATCGCGGGCGAGTAGGACAGGTAAGTGTCCTTATTAAAAGTCAGCAGCTACACTGTTAGTAGCTGCTGACTTTTTTTTTTTTTTTTATATTGGCTGCATCTCCGCTTTAAAGTGCAGAAATGCAGTGCATAAAAGCAAAGCAAACGTCCATCAATCCCGAGAGGCACAAGATAGGTGAATAAACCCTGACTAAAAAGATGAACAGTGATCTTCCACCAACACCACAGTAAGCCAAGCCTCTTACCCTTACAACTGGACCACTAGATTATGGGCTGTCAAAAACGCCCAAACATCAATCCACCACGGACCGCTCCAGCATGACTCCAGGCATCACACCTCATGTTGAAAGGTGTAAAAAGAAAAACCACTTCATGGTGTAGTATATCAAAACTGTTTCAATTTATTAAAACTACATCTATCTACCCCCAAGATGTATGAGTATTATGTGTCAGCAAAAATCCCCCCCTACAAAAACACGAGCACTAATCTGCATGCTTATTGCCTAATCATAAACTCCCCCTCCTCCAAGTAAAAAATCTGCCCCCCCCTGCTGAAATCCCCCCTCTCACCACAAATCTTTCCCCCCATCCTCCAAATCCCCCCAGCTTAAATGCCCCTCCCCCCAAAAATGCAATCTTCCTAGCACAAATCCCCTATCCATAAAATGTATCCTCCTAGTACACATCTTCCCTCGCCCAATTCAAATTTCCCCCTCTCAGCTCAATTTCATCCCAACCCCCCCCACCAGCACAAATCTTCTTCCCCCATCCACCCTCCCAACACAAATCCCCCTAAATCACCACTCTTAGCCCCCCCCCCAAATTTCCCATTCTAGAAAAATACTTACATCCTGCCACCCCCCCAAATTCCCCCTTCAAACACACACACACAAATCTCCTTGTGGTGCCCCCCTCCCACCTCACATGATACCACAGTGCTCAGGGATGCCGCCCCTCCTGCCCACCCCTTGTCCCGACCTTGAGAATGAGCATTAATTGCACGAGAATGAGCATCAGCTGTATTAGTTTCCTGACATGCCCACTGTTATCCTTGCTGGGGAGGTGTAACGTACCTTAGGTGTGAGCCTGACGTGCGGAGAGGGACCTCCCGTACAACCCTGGCTCGGAGACCACTGGAGTAGGGACAGTGGTGGTAAGAGCACGGTGAGGTAAGGGTGCCTGTCTGATCCTCACTGCTTGGAGTGGTGGAGCCAAGTGGAGACTGGAATGGCTGGTTCCGGAAGCAGCGGATGCAGGCCAGCAGGTTCAGCTTGCAGAGCAGAGGATGCAGGTCAGCAGGTGCCGGTTTGCAGAGCAGGGATGCAGGTCAGCAGAGCAGGGATGCAGGTTTGCAGAGTCAGACAAGCCGGGTCATACACATCAAGGTAAACATCACAAGTGGCAGGCAGAGAATAGTCAAAGTCCAGGCCGAATCTTGGCAACAGGCAGACTGGCAGATAACTGAGCAGGGTCAAACGAGCCGAGGTCAGGACTGGAGACAGAAGCGTGGTCAGGAAGCCGGGTCAAACACAGGAACAGGATACAAGCACAGAATCAGGAACTCAGGGAACAGAAGCAGATCAAACCGCAAGGGGCAACATCTCTGGAATGTCTTTTATAGGAAGTACATGGGAGGAGCAAGGGGTTCAGAGTTCAACAGTAATCAGACACCAAGCAGAGTAGTCTAATGGATCAGATAGGTTATCCAGCAGATCAGGCAGGGAACTGTCCAGCATCTCAGATAGCTCCGCTGGTAGAGTCAATGCCAGACACAGAAGAGGTCCCAGGTTCAAGCCCAGCATGTCCCTGACAGTGCCCCCCCCTTAAGGGCAACCTCCGGGTGCCCAATAGAGCTCTTTTCTGGGGGTGACTGCAAAAAAAAGCCTGGATTAACTCTCGGGCGTGAATGTTCTGTTGGGGTTCCCAGGAGTTCTCCTCCAGACTGTACCCCTTCCACTTGATCAGGAATTGAAGCTGGTTCCCTCTTCTTCGGCAGTCCAAGACGGTCTCCACCTCGAACTCCTCATCACCGTCAATGATTACAGGCTTGGGTGGTCCCGATCCCCTGTCTGGGAATGGGTCAGGCACTGCGGGTTTCAGCAAGGAAACGTGAAAGACTGGGTGAATCTTCAATGACTCCGGTAAGGCAAGTTCATAGGAGACCTCGTTTAATTTCCGTTTTACTGGGAAAGGACCGATGAACTTGGGTGCCAGTTTCCTTGCGGGGCAAGCCATCTTAAGGTTGGTGGTCGATAACCATACTTGGTCACCCTGTTGCAGGCATAATTCCCCTCTCCTTTTCCTGTCAAAGATCCTTTTATTGGCTGCTTGTGCCTTAGTCATGGCTTCCTGCAATATCCTGCTGTTACGGGTCAGGAAATCAACAATACTCTGGACCGCTGGGACTGTTGAATCAGGGATGAGATCAGGTAAGAAGGTCGGGTGAAACCCGTAGTTGGCAAAAAATGGCGATTGACCTGTAGCCGAATGACTGGCGTTGTTAAAGGCAAACTCTGCCAACGGTAGTAAAGCTACCCAGTCGTCTTGAACGAAGGTGGTGAAGCATCTGAGGTACTGTTCGAGCGTCTGATTCGTTCTTTCGGTTTGCCCGTTAGTTTGGGGGTGATAGGCCGAGGACATGGACAACTCAATCTTCAGGACCTTGCACAAAGCCTTCCAAAAGCGAGAGGTGAACTGCACCCCTCTATCCGAAACGATGTCCGCAGGGACCCCATGTAGCCTTACTACTTCCCTAATGAAGATCTGGGCAGTTTCCATGGCAGAGGGCGTGCCTTTGAGAGGCACGAAGTGGGCCATCTTGGATAGACGGTCAACCACTACAAAGATGGCTGTGCAACCTTCAGACGGGGGGAGTGCCACTATAAAGTCCATGGCAATCATTTTCCAGGGACGGTCAGGGACTGGTAAGGGTCTGAGCAGACCCCAGGCCTTGCTTCTAGTGGTCTTGCTACGGATACAGGTGGCACATGAACCTACATATTCCCTGCAGTCTTTTTCAAGATCCGGCCACCAAAACGTGCGTTGAATCAGTTCAAGGGTTTTATGCATTCCGAAATGGCCTGCCAGGGGATGATCATGACACAAGTTTAACACTGTGACTCGAACTTCTTCTGGCACAAAGATTTTGTCATTCTTCCAAAGTAACCCGTCCTTGGGTACCAGAGTGATTTCAGAGGGACCAGACACACCTGTAGAAGCTTGCTTCAAGACAGACATCAGGCTAGTTTGTAAAAGTAAGAAGTTGCCTTCCGATAGAATGGTATCTGGAGCTGACACCTCCTTTGGATCATCAAACATGCGGGAAAGAGCGTCTGGTTTGGTTTTCTTGGAGCCTGGCCGGTAAGTTATGTGGAACGAGAACCTAGAGAAAAATAGTGCCCAACGTGCCTGGCGTGGTCTCAGACGTTTGGCAGCTCTCAGATACTCTAGGTTCTTGTGGTCTGTGTAAATGAGTATAGGATGCGCTGCTCCCTCCAACAAGTACCTCCACTCCTCAAGGGCAGATTTAATGGCCAGGAGCTCCCGGTCTCCAACATCATAATTCCTCTCGGATGGGGTAAGCTTACGGGAGAAGAAGGCTACTGGGTGTATCAAGTCCTTGAGACCTTGGCGCTGGGAGATAACAGCTCCAACCGCTGTCTCTGAGGCATCTACCTCAAGTAGATACGGTAGGGCAGGATCGGGATGACTTAGGATAGGAGCAGACGTAAAAAGTATTTTTAGGTTTGTGAAAGCAGCCTGTGCTTCAGATGTCCACTGGAATCGAGCATTTTGCTTTGTTAGCTGCGTAATCGGGGAAATAATAGCAGAGAATCCCTTGATAAACCTCTGATAAAAATTGGCAAAGCCAACGAAGCGCTGCACCCCCTTTTTATCTGAAGGTGCAGGCCAATCCAGAATGGCTGAAACCTTCTGTGGGTCCATCTTGAATCCCTCTGTAGAGATCACTAGGCCAAGGAACTGGATACTCTGTCGCTCGAATTCACACTTTTCTGGTTTTGCGTACAGTCCATGCTGGCGGAGACGACAGAGTACACTCTTGACGTGTTTCCGGTGCTGCTCAAGAGAGGAGGAAAAAATCAAAATATCATCAAGATAGACAACTACATAAATGTCCAGACAGTCTCTGAAAACATCATTGACTAGATGCTGAAAGGTGGCAGGGGCGTTACATAGGCCGAAGGGCATTACTAGGTATTCGTAATGGCCGAACCTGGTACGAAAGGCAGTCTTCCATTCATCCCCTGCTCGGATGCGTACCAGGTTGTACGCCCCCCGCAGGTCTAATTTGGTAAGCACAGAGGAAGTCCTGAGTCTTTGAAAAAGTTCAGGTACCAGAGGCAGAGGGTACCGGTTCTTGACCGTGATTTTATTTAATTCCCGGTAATCTACACAGGGCCGAAGAGAATGGTCTTTTTTCTCCACAAAGAAGATTCCTGCCCCTGCTGGAGAAGTGGAAGGACGGATGAAACCCCTCTTAAGGTTCTCATCAACGTATTCTTTCAGTACCTCAAGCTCCCGTTCAGATAGGGGGAAGATCCGTCCGAAAGGAATCTCAGCACCGGGAAGAAGCTCGATTGGACAATCGTAAGGACGATGAGGCGGGAGGACTTCGGCCCCTCGTTTGCTGAAGACGTCCAGGAACTCATGATATTGTTTGGGTACAGAAGCTCGTATCTCTGGATCTGAATCCAGGCATAACAGAGGCCCCAAGGTGCTGGGACATGGAAGCATGCAGTGGCGTTGACAGTATGGTGACTGGAACTTAATACTTCCGGTTCCCCAATCAATCTGTGGATTGTGTGCCTGAAGCCAGGGTAGACCCAGGATAACTGGAAACATGGGAGATGCAATAGCATCCAAAGTCAATAGTTCCTTATGGTGCATGGAGGTGATCACAGGCAAAGGAGGGGTCTCCTGGGTCACTACTCCGGACTTGATGCGAGACCCATCTGCCAGGAAAATGGAAAGTCCCCGAGTCTTAGGTTGGAGTGGGATGTGTTGTTGTGCTGCAAAGTCTAGATCGACAAAACAACTACATGCCCCTGAGTCGATTATTGCAGTTACTGGTATTGTCCTCCCTGGTAGTTGGAAAGAGATAGGAAGAGCCAGGTGAGTAGCATTGGTAGATGGAGGTGAGTAGTTGGGAGAAGAGGTAGCCAGGACCTTGCGCAGCTTAGCAGGACAAGAAGAGACATAATGACCAGGTTCACCGCAATACAGGCATAGATAATTCTGCAGCCGACGAAGTCGTTCCTTGGCCGATAGGGAATGTTTCATTAGTCCAAGCTGCCCTGGCTTGATGGTCTGGTTGAGGGATGAGGGTTCAGTTGGAACCGTACTGGCACTGGCAGGGTACACAGGGGCTCGTATCCGTGGTAGCATCCAAGCTGGGCGGAGCTGTTGGGTAGACCTTTCTGCTCTGCGCTCCCGGAGTCATCGGTCTATCTGGATAGACAAATTAATTAAAGTCTCTAGAACATCAGGAACACCGACCCGTGCTAACTCATCCTTCAGGCTTTCAGAGAGACCAAGACGGAACTGATGCCGCAGAGCCGCCTCATTCCACTGGGTATCCGCGCTCCAGCGTCTGAAATCAGTCACATAGTCCTCGACCGCTCGGCGGCCTTGCTGGAGCGCATGGAGAGCAGCCTCGGCAGTAGAAGTCCGCTGTGGATCGTCATAAAGTCGGGCCATGGCATCAAGAAAAGAGGGCAGAAAGTCTAGAACTACATGGCGGACTTCAAGTAGGTGATGGGCCCAAGCTTGAGGTTCCCCCTGCAGTAAAGCGATAACGAAGCCCACCTTGGTGGCTTCAGATGAAAAAGTCAGAGGTAGCAACGAAAAGTAAAGTTCACATGCGTTGCGAAACGCACGGAATTTACTCCGATCCCCGAAAAACTTCTCAGGAACAGGGACCCTGGGCTCAGGAGATGGTAACATTCCAATAGAGGAAGTTGGGGTTGGAGGTGAATCTGCAGAGGTGGCTTGAGTTTGTGTCTGCTTATCCATTCGGACATGGCTGCCCTGCAGAGACTTCACGATCTGAGTGAGAGCTGTAAGGTGTTGATAGACATTGTCCATAGGCAAGGTATCTCCTGCAGGCTCAGGCATGGCGGTTTGATACTGTAACGTACCTTAGGTGTGAGCCTGACGTGCGGAGAGGGACCTCCCGTACAACCCTGGCTCGGAGACCACTGGAGTAGGGACAGTGGTGGTAAGAGCACGGTGAGGTAAGGGTGCCTGTCTGATCCTCACTGCTTGGAGTGGTGGAGCCGAGTGGAGACTGGAACGGCTGGTTCCAGAAGCAGCGGATGCAGGCCAGCAGGTTCAGCTTGCAGAGCAGAGGATGCAGGTCAGCAGGTGCCGGTTTGCAGAGCAGGGATGCAGGTCAGCAGGTGCCGGTTTGCAGAGCAGGGCTGCAGGTCAGCAGGTGCCGGTTTGCAGAGCAGGGATGCAGGTCAGCAGGTGCAGGTTTGCAGAGCAGGGATGCAGGTCAGCAGAGCAGGGATGCAGGTTTGCAGAGTCAGACAAGCCGGGTCATACACATCAAGGTAAACATCACAAGTGGCAGGCAGAGAATAGTCAAAGTCCAGGCCGAATCTTGGCAACAGGCAGACTGGCAGATAACTGAGCAGGGTCAAACGAGCCAAGGTCAGGACTGGAGACAGAAGCGTGGTCAGGAAGCCGGGTCAAACACAGGAACAGGATACAAGCACAGAATCAGGAACTCAGGGAACAGAAGCAGATCAAACCGCAAGGGGCAACATCTCTGGAATGTCTTTTATAGGTAGTACATGGGAGGAGCAAGGGGTTCAGAGTTCAACAGTAATCAGACACCAAGCAGAGTAGTCTAATGGATCAGATAGGTTATCCAGCAGATCAGGCAGGGAACTGTCCAGCATCTCAGATAGCTCCACTGGTAGAGTCAATGCCAGACACAGAAGAGGTCCCAGGTTCAAGCCCAGCATGTCCCTGACAGGAGTAAGCTGTACCCGAGGACTTGCAAATGCAAGGATCTTCCTGCTTCTTACATCCTGTGGGGATGTGCTTACTCCACCTTTCCTGCTGCTAAATTTTTTATGTGATTTCATACTTATGTAGAATTTCTTGATTTTTTTTAGATCCTTGCAAGTCAGTCTCATGCAGGGAAAAGGAGCATTGTGAAAGTACCAATGATGTGCCAGTTTGTGTCCCTGATTATTCAAGTTCTTGCACTGGTTGGGGAGATCCTCACTACTTAACATTTGATGGCTACAACTTTGACTTCCATGGCACCTGTACTTATATTCTTGCTGAATACCGCGGTATTGATGCTACCCTGGAGTACTTCCGTGTTGAGGAAAAGAATGATAACCGGGGGAGTCAGATGTCTTCCGCCGTCAGATTGGTCAACATTTTTGTCTATGGCTACAACATCTCCATCCTAAAAGATGAAACTGGACAAGCTCGGGTGAGTGGTGTTCAATATATGATAGATTTGTGGACATGCACGTTATATACAGTATAGAAACACGTGTATCATTTTTAGCCCATGTTTTAAAACTTAACTTTTTCTATAATAGCGTGGGAGGGGTCAGATTCTCTGCTCAGGGGTGGGTACTAAAAATAACCTAAATTCTCAGGTGACAGAAACAGAGGAAAGGGCTATGACCGGATCCCATCACTGGAGTCACCATAGAGCTAGAGGAAGAGTAAGCCCATAAAAGTAGAAATGAAAAATATCTCTTTGATGTAGGGTGTTTTTTTATTTCTGTTGTGCCAAAGTGCCATCATGGATTTTTAAACATTTAGTTTTAGATTGCAAAAGGTATAGCTGGGATGCCTTGAGATTTTTTGTGCCTTTGACAGGTGGGCTCCCTCCAGGCTCACCTGCGCTCTGCCTATCCATAATAATTCATGTTCTTCCAAAGTGGAGGCTCTTAAAATTTAGAGTTAGGACTGAAGATAATACTGGGGTGTCGTGAAGGGGCTCTGCAGCTTACGCATGTATCTTCAAATGTGTGCAAACTAAACCCCATATTTTTAACGCATACTGTTAGACAGGATCATTTGGTTAGTTGCAGGCTGATCGGTAAGTTGAGCTGGAAATTTTCTTCGTATGGTTTGCCTTGAGATTTTGCATACTTTCAAAGGTTGCCATGACTGTGAAGTCATGGTTTAGATTAACTATTGATATCTCAGCAAGTTAAGGTTACCAGATTTTAAAATCCATGAAAGCCCTACTGACCTGCCCACATTTGTAGTCACGCACACAACATCTACCAATTTTAACACCCTTATACAATTGGCCAGAGGCTTTTGGAACAAGAGGCAGATATTCAAAGTAGAAAGACAAATGCAATTCAAATAGGAGGCACCAAGACATGCATGCATAGTTAGGAGAAGCCTAACTGCTGGAAGGTATCAAGAATTAAAAAGTGCAAATGTCTGCAGTGGTGCTAGCATCTTGTGACTGAGGGGTTGGTGGTTGCACAATATGATGCGTATTGTGCAACCACCAACTCCTCAGGGGACAGTGATGGGTACACATGTTTTTCTGGGGACAGACACTTCAAAATGGAGTCTGTTACCAGGAAAGGGGCACATATGGTAATCATGCACCAAGTTAAATCTGTTTTTCTCTCCCATTTTTAGGTAAATGGTGAAATTACATTACTCCCTCTGAGTTTGCTAAATGATAAACTCACCATAACCCTAACCGGTGTGTATGCCACCCTAAAAACTCAGTTCGGCCTTAAAGTGACCTATGACTATATCTGGCAAGTGGAAATCACTCTTCCCAGTAGCTACTATGGGGCAATGGGCGGTCTCTGCGGAAACTTTAATAATAATCCTCGTGATGACAAGATGTCACCTGACATGAAGCAACTCACCGCCATTACTAAGTGGGCAAAGTCATGGAAAACCATTGACGATGATGCCTTCTGCTCAGACAGCTGTCAACGAAACTGTGTAGAATGTAATGAAACCTTACAAACCATTTATGAAGGAGGAGACTTTTGTGGTGTCATCGAGGATGACGGTGGACCTTTCAGTAGTTGTCACGCTAACGTCAGCACCACCTTATACTTCAGCAGCTGTGTGAAAGATGTCTGTAGCCACAACGGAGCTGGCCTCTGTCAGGCTTTTGAGTCCTATGCCACGGCTTGCCGAAAGCAAGGAGTGGAACTTCCTAACTGGAGGAATGCTACTGGATGCAGTAAGTAGATTTGGGAAAAATTGGAAGATGTTCTAGAATTTCCCCATGGCTATTGATATGACAAATCCATATGTTTTGTATTTTTTTTAAGTGGATCTAGCATCAGATATACAGTATGCCTTCTAAGTAATGTGTCAAATAACAATTCCAGACATATATTACCTCTCATCCCTGTACTCCCCCCTGACAATGCCTTCATCTTCTTTTCTCTCTAGAAGGATGGAACCATTTTTGTTCAGGCATCATCCAGGGTCCCCCTCTACTTCCTGGACTCAGTCATGTATATCCTGGTTCCCCAGTAAAACATAGCTTGTGGCCAGGACTGGGACAAGAGGTGGGCAGGAGAGGTGGCTGCCCTGGGCACTGATATCATGTGAGGTGGGGGGGGGCCCGAGAGGGATTGTGTATTGGGAGGAGGAATTTGGGGTGCAGCAAGGGGTAAGAATTATTCTAGGAGGGGGAAATTTTGGTGCCTGCACTATAAGTGGCGATTCAGGGGGATTTGTGCTGGGAGTGGGATGGGAGACAAGGATTTTGCTAGATAGATCAATTAGGGGGGTTTGTTCTAGAAGATGTGATATAGTAGAGGGGGGAGGGGATTTGTGCTAGGAGGAAATTTTTTTGGGGGAGGAGAGGGATTTGTGCTAGTACGGATGATTGGGGAGTGTTTATGGTAGGCGGGGGATATGGAGTAGAGGGGGAGAGAATGTATATGAGGAAGGGAAATTTGAGGGGTGGAGGATTTGTGCTAGGAGGGGTGATTTTTTGGGGGGGGGCATTTGTGCTAAAGGGATTGGGGGGTGGAGGGGGTAGAGATTTTTGCTCTGGGGGAGATTTCAGCAGTGGGGCCATATTTGTACTGGGAGGAGGGGGAATTTATGCTTATTAATGCCCAGTTTTTTTAGGGGGATAGGATTTTTGCTGACACATAATGCTAATACTTCTTGGGGGGGGCGCAGTTTGGCATGTTTGCCCTGGGCTCTAGGTGACCTTGTCCTGGCACTGCTTGTGGCGCCCGTCTAAGGAGGAAAAGAGCCCCGGTTCTTTGGGTTTAAGTAGGGTGCTGGCGTATCCATGTGCTGATCCAGAAAGCAGTCATACGTGTGTAAGGATGGCTGCTCTACTCGACCAGCCAGGTAAGGAGCAGCATCAGCCTATGGGTCTCTGCTAAGCCATGCCCTCTGATGCATTTCGCTACCCCCCCAGGGGCTTCGTCATAGGATTTCCTATGATTAAGCCCCGGTGGGCAGGGTGAAATGCATCAAGGGGTATGGCTTAGAGGAGAATCATAGGCTGAGGCCACTCCTTACCCTTTTACAGTACGGGCTGGTTGGGTAGAGTGGCAACAGCTTAAAGTGGATGTTTAGGCAAAACCTAACTAAGGCTAAACCTTAGGGGTAGCTATCCTCCAATCTAAACCTATTCTATCTAACCCTGTAAAAAAAGGATCTGTATACTTACCTATTCTGAAGCCGCTCTGGTCTGGTCCCATGATCATCTGTCAACGGCGGCTCCTGTGTAGAGGAGGGGCAGCCAAAAATGGATGCCCCATAGTAAGTCCATGGGTGCCGTCATCTCCCAGGCATTTCCAGCAGTTGTCTGCGATCTCTTTTCTACACAGAAGCTGCCGCTGGAGAGACAATTTGACTGGACCGGAGCAACTTCAGAAAAGGTAAGTATACAGATCATTTCTTTACAGAGTTACCTTTGGGTGGGAGTAGGTTTAGCCTTAGTTAGTTTTTGCATGAACTTCCACTTAAGTTTCCAATTGGCATAGACCTGTAGAGGAAGGAGGAACAAGAATATTTTCAGAAAACTTGGTGGGCATCTGTATAAGGAACTACAAATACTGAATACAAAGTTGGAGTCATTTAGTATCCCCCCCCCTCCCTTGTCGCACGTAGACTAATGCCGCGTACACACAATTGGAAATTCTGACAACAAAACCGTGTATTTTTTTCAGACGGAATGTTGGCTCAAACTTCTGTTGCACACACACGGTCACACAAATCTTGTCGGAAAATCCGAACGTCAAGAACGCAGTGACGTACAAGATGTACGAAGAGCCGAGATCAATGAAGTTCAATAGGCAGTTCGGCTCTTCTGCTTGATTCTGAGCATGCGTGTTTTTTTGAGCGTCGGAATTGCATGAACCAGCTTTCAAATTTTTGTGGTCGGAAATTCCGACAGCAAATGTCCAATGGAGCCTACACACGGTCAGAATTTCCGAACAAAAGCTCACATCGAATATTTGTTGTCGCAATTTCCAATCGTGTGTACGCGGCATTAGCGTTTTTTAGTCATACCTTGTAGCTTGGCCTGTTGCAATCCATAGAAAAGGTGGAGGTAGACCTTACTTGTGTCTCTGGAGGCTGTAAAGACCAAGTTGGAAAACAAACCCTGCTTTACTACATTCATAGGAACATGTTTGTTGGGTGTGGTTGTGTGTTAAAGAAAAATTGAATTTAAAAAAAATGATTTGTTCAATTTTCCCCAGATATGATCTGTACTGAGAACAGCCGGTATGAATATTGCGGTGGTGCTTGTCCAGCCACCTGCTTTGACAGAAATGCCCCAGATAGATGTACAGATCCTTGTGTGGAGACTTGCCAGTGTAACAAAGGATATATCTTGAGTGGTGGAAATTGCATTGATGTCAAAACATGCGGTTGCCTCCACAACGGGGTTTCTTACCAGGCCAACCAAGAATTTTGGTCTGATGAAAAATGCAGAGTGAGCTGCAAGTGTGACCCGAATCTGGGCATGGTGATTTGCGAAGAGGCGACATGTCAGAGCAATGAAAGGTGTATGTTGAGAAATGGAATCAGGGACTGTTACCCTGTGAGTTACTCCACATGTGTTAGTACTGGTGATCCACACTACACTACATTCGATGGCACGAAATACAACTTCATGGGTACCTGCATCTATCAGCTAACCGGTCTGTGCGTCCCAGATCCAAATCTTACCCCTTTCAATATCAAAATTCAGAATGATAAGAGGGGCAGCAAAGCTGTGTCCTACACAAAGTCATTGACCTTGGAAGTATACAACCACACCATAACGCTTACCCGGGACCATCCAAAGAAGGTTTTGGTAAGCATTTAACTAAAATATTTTAAATTCTTAATTTTTTTTTATACTTTGCTAAGTCTATGTGGAAAATTTACATTTATTAAAAGATAATAATCTTTTTTTTATAATTTGAGGTTGTCGAAGGGAACCACAATGTATTTTAAATAAGCACCTGATGACTTTGGTCTAGAGATCACTACAGTTGATTTTCTAGGTCTTCACATTTGCCAGGTCTATTACAAAAAAAGTAAAAATTTTCCTTTGATATTATATTGGAAAGAATGTGACAGGATGAGTGGAAACACCTAAAACTAGGTGGGAGGATACAATAAGCAAATGTAGACATGAACAGAACCAACAGCTATGGCAAAGGGAATTTCACTTCTAGACTTCCCAAGGGATATAAAAAGCCAGAAGGTGAATCAGCCCACCAAACTGCAACTTTAACTAGAATATCACTTTTTAGTAGACTTTCCTTCAACAAATGATGAGCAGGATGGGTTGATTGGTGGCGCTGGATCCTAAGTTTGGTGTTGCACACTAGAAGGGCTTCCACGCTTATGGCGCGTACACACGATCGAAATTTCCGTCGGAAAAACCTTGGATGGTTTTTCCGACAGAATTCCTCTCAAGCTTGGCTTGCATACACACGGTCACACAAAAGTTCTTGGAACTTTCGACCGCCAAGTACGCGGTGACGTACAACACGTACGATGAGCCGAGATCAATGAAGTTCAATAGGCAGTTCGGCTCTTCTGCTTGATTCTGAGCATGCGTGGTTTTTTTGCGCGTCGGAATTGCATACAGACAATCGGAACTTCCGACAAGAACTTTTTCCGTCAGAAAAATAGAGAACCTGCTCTCAATCTTTTGTTGGCGGAAATTCCGACAGCAAATGTCCGATGGAGCCTACACACGATCGAAATTTCCGACCAAAAGCTCACATCGGACATTTGTTGTCGGAATTTCCGATCGTGTGTACGCGGCATAACAGAAGGTTCTAAGGCATAACTCTAAATTGCCAATGAAGAACAAAAAAAGGAGCATTAGCAACCAAAGATGTGAGTCTAAATGTAGAAATTAAAACAGACCAGAATATTCCATATACAGTATGTTACCAAACACATTGGCAACATACAGTATATGGAATATCCTGAATTGTTTTATTTTGATAAATATTAAACTTGAACTCAACTAGTCATTTGGTGTTGTGTAGAGAAGACGAAAGGAAAGCTGCACTCCCAATGCGATGCAATACATTTATTTCAGGGAGATCATTAAAACAGATATGGCATATGTCAAAGGCAGAAAAGGTGACGCGTTTCACACGACTAGCATGCTTTGTCAAAACCACAGTCATTGGGTGTTGTTACTCTTTTTTTTATTTTATTATTCTTTAAGGACTATTTTTGGGCAGGTTGGCATCCAAATGTATAGAGCTGCACAATGTATACAGACATATCTAAAGAGGTCAAAAAAGTTGCTCTCAGGCCATATGTCAGCCATAGATGGAGCACATTTCTTTCCTGCAACCCCAAGTTTCAGGACAGGGAGCCATTCCTGTCGGTAGAACACAATGATGATTGCTAGTGTCTATAACAGCCACTGGCAATAATCACATGTAAAATCCAGCAACCTGGTTGTACCCAAGTTGATCATTCAATCAACTTGGGTACATTCAGTCTGCCCAACATGGTTCCATTCTCGGCCAGTTCCTGCTGAACCGGCTGAGATTCGAACCATCTATGGCCAGCTTTAGGATTAACTTTTGATAAGAATACTGTGGGAGGCATATAATCAGGAAAAATCCATGTTTTTCATGGATATATGTTTTTTATCCAGTTTATGGGCCACCCTGATCAGGGTATATTTATGGGCCAGAGGCGTAGCTTGAAGCTTGTGGGCCCCGATGCAAAAGTTGACCTGGCCCCTGGGCTGTTCTCACCCTGTGCTCCTCTCCATTCAGGAAATAGCTCACAGCTTGTCCCCAGCCAATGAGAATGGAGGGGTGTGGACCGTGGAAGGCAAAGTGGAAGCCCATTACTTGAGTCCTTCATGTTTCCAATAAAATACATAACAGATAAAGGGGTTGATTTATTAAAACTGGACATAGCTTCTGACTGCAGCTTGTTCAATTAAGCTTTGACAAAAAAAAAAATGGAAATAGATTGGTTTCTATGCAGAGCTGCATCAGTTTTTTCACTCTCCAGCTTTAGTAAACTAACCCCAAAGTGTTTTTTTTTTAAATCTCATTTGCTTTGGATCTACATCTGAAATGTAATAACATGTGATTATCAATATTCACATATAGTGCTATTTAAAGCGGACCTTTTCATCTTTCCATCTATTAAATCTTCTGCTCTTGTTGTTTTAACTTTGGATAGTAAAACATATTTATTTTTTCTGCCAGTAAATACCTTATACAGTCCACTTCCTGTTTCTTGTCTGGTCATTAGCCTAGGCTTATGACATCATGCACAGCTCTTTCTCTCTCATTCTCGTGAGAGTTTGCCAGGAAGGGAGTTGGATGAGTCATAAGAGGGCCAATGAGGGTTGCAGAGCTGGAGGTGTGCCTCTGTATGTCTGTGTAAATCCAGGAAGTGAACAGGCAGCAGCTTCAGCTGCCCACAGTTAAAATGTCTGCAGCCAGACTCAGTGGAGGGAGATTTCTGTAGCATATTTGGCAAGTACAGAATCACAGTATATAGAAAATAATATGCAAAGTGGTTGAAGGGAAGCTTAAGAATGGCAAAAATTTTTTTTTTTTTTTTTACAAATTATGTGAGCAGACTGCAGTTCCTCTTTAAGTTATCAAGCCAGCTTTCTTTAAGTTATCTAATACTCTTTCTTTCAGGTTGATGGAGTTTCCCATTTCATTCCATTTTCCATGGAGTCCAATGCAATCAAGGTATTTATGAAGGGAGAACATGCTTTTGTCAGAACTGATTTTGAAGTTACCATGAATTACAACTGGGACAATTATGGCCGTGTCACAGTGCCTAATACCTATGCTAATGCCCTTTGTGGTCTGTGTGGAAACTACAACCAAGATCCACTCGATGACTTGACCCCCAATGTCACCGCAAGCGATGGAATTAAGTTTGAAGACAGGTATAAAGTGGGCGATGTACCTGAATGCAAAGTGGGCTGTGTAGGAAAATGTCCAGAGTGCAGCGACAAAGAGACACAGAAATACTCCAGCCAACATTACTGTGGCGTTCTCACACTGGAAGATGGACCTCTCAGTCAGTGTAAGGAGACCCTTGACCCAACATCCTATTTCACTGACTGTGTATTTGACAGCTGTCAGTACCAAGGACAATATTCGGCTACATGTGCGGCCATTGCTCGATATGTCACTGAGTGCCAAGAAAAAGGGGTTAAAATTAAGGAATGGAGGAAAGGCACGATCTGTGGTAAGCGACCAATCATTTATGAATTTGTCCAAACAGAATGTTTAGCATGGGAATT